>LR749831.1:226361-362384 GCA_902729485.2 Mus minutoides | reverse complement strand
TATAAAACCATCATATATTCAACACTCTAAATCTGCATATATATTCCAATAATGGAATCATTATCCTAAAATACTTTCGCAGTTAATTCAGTTGTTAAGACATAGAATCAAAGTAGATGTCCTTTAGATGAATGGATAAAGAAAACAATATACATTGAAACTAGACAATCAATGATTAGCAAGATGGTTTGCTGGGAAAACTGCTTGCTAAGCAAGCAAAATGATTTGATCCCAGCTCCCACATAAAGGCAAACCATAATAGTGTGGTTCCTCAGTCCTTGATGGTAAGGGTCACAGGGACCATCACAGGGGCTCTTTGGGCAGCCAACCCTTCTGAAGCACTGATAGTGGAAGACATCTAACTTCTATCTCTATCTTGCACACAGGGGTGTAAACATCTGCACAGACACATAAGCATACATACTACACACACAGGAAAACTAACACAGAACATTAAGCAGCTGCAGAGTGGAACTATGTCATTTGTAGCAACACTGATAGAACTGGAGACTGTAAAAATACATGAGCTAAATCAAAGTACAATACCACATGTTCTCCATTTTTGGAAACTAAGTCAGGCTTGTAGAAGAAAGAATGGAATAGTGGTCACTAAGGACAGGAATGTATAAAGGGCTGAAGGGATGGAAGGAGGTGTTCACAGTGTGCCACTATATGATGAAGCAATCTACATGCTTCCAAATGCTAGCACTCACCATGATTAATGGCTGAAGAGATGGAAATGCTTGTGCCCTGATTTGATTATTAAATATTGTATACATGTGTTGAATTACCATAATATACCCCCACAAAGATGTACAAATAATATGTCTTACTAAAAATAAACTAGAGAGAAGTGTAAAAAATCAATTGTGAAGTATTTACACAATGGAACATTCCTCATTACAAACTCTGACATTGATGAATCTCAAAGTAATTGTGCAGGGTGATAGAAACGAGACAAAGGGATATTAATACATGGATTGCATTGTTCTCTTAATGACAAATTCTATAAAGTGCAAATTAATCTCTAGAGACAAATTACAGAGCAGTGGTTTCCATGGGGAGGGGACACTGGGAAGAGAACGAAGGAGTAATTCCAAGGGACATGGAACACTCTCAGAGTGATGGGCAAGGTTACTGTGTTTATTGAAGCTACAGTTCCCTGCCATATATAATTATGTCAGAATCATCAGGTGGCATACTTTAAATGCCTATCAATTATACCGTAGTAAACCTGTTTTTCAAGTGAGTTTTGCATTTTATCACCTTGGTTTTATTTTATAATGACCCTACTCAGTTAAATATTTGAAACATTTACATGCTTAAAAAATTCCAGACTTAATCCTTTTTTGGTATAAAGCTAACTTTTGGATCTCCATGGAACTCTGGTGTTCAAAAGACACATACTACATCTATATTTATATTTAGTTAAGTGAATTATTAATGTGTTCCGAAGTCATATGAGAATTTTGGAAACCTGACAGCTCTTGTTAATATATGCTATTAATTATATTCTAATATTAAATGAAGAATAGAAAAAACATTTCTTTGTCAATTTTGAATGGTCTTTAGACAAGGGTATTCTCATTTCTAGGACCACCCAGTCTTCTACTCTGAAACAGAATTTTCTGACAAAACCAAACTCTTTTTACCAACAAGTTTGCTTGGTAAGGATTGGCATTACTGTAGAAAATAAAAGCATGTAAAAGCATGTCTTGGTTTAAAACTCTTGGAAGCATGAGCTGGTTTTGATCTTTTTTGTTTTTGTTAGTTTCTCTTTATGGGACTTTCTAGGGTGGCCTCTAAAAATGCTACAAAACAGCCACTCCTAGCCCTGCGGCTGGCCCATAGACATGCACCAATTGAGGAACAGATCAAAATGTCCTTAACACTGGAATTTGCGCTCTTTCCATGATGAGCTCCTGAGAAACAACAGATTCAACAAGTGGAGGGGGGTAAAAGTGGGCGATCTTCTCTATTGGAAGAGACACCTCATGCTAAACTCCATCAGCTTCCCTGTAAAAGTCTCTGTCAGTCTTCAGTGGCCACAGTATGTCCCCACAGTATGTCTTTCTTCACATGTGCTTCATCTCCTGATGATGATGTGTCCACATGGACTTTGAAAAACTGTTGTTCACTCTGCCGACCAAGGAAACCAAATGCTGTAGGCCTCCAATGCCTCTACTGATTCTCATTGTTAAAGCATATTTATTACCACCCTAACTACAATTGACGACTTAGAGGTTGCAGAAGATGAAGAGTTTGCTTGGTATTCTTCCCTATGTAATAAACTGGGCTGAACTCAGTCTCAGAGATGATGCTACCACACCCATTCAAGCATCATGACCCTGTGAGGCCTTCTTACTTATTCACACTCTTTACAAGACTCCAGTATGCTTATATACTGCAAATTTCACAGTCTCAAAAAATGATTCTTTTATGTTGGTATAATGTAAAGAAAGCTTCTAGATTCTTGATTGTCAAGTCTCTATTTTAAACCTACCAGAAGTCACTTCTTTCCAGGGAACATCTTTATTTCAAATCACACCCCAGCCAAAACAATAGAACTTAGTAGAAGAAAATGAAAAAATACTAAGTAGATACAACCAATAAACTGCTGTCTGGCTAACTATTGACATTTGCAAATACTGGATATAGCAAATGCCTAATTATTAGTCAGTTTACTGCAGCTACATATGTTTCCTAACATATGTAGCCTGTCCTATTTATCAATTACTTTGTGGGTATGGTTTGATGTTCCACAACTTAGGACCAAACTATACCACATGAACTCTAGTTTATAGGCATAACCCAAAGGACTCCAAGCTCTAGACCATAGCACCACTGCCACAAGGCCAGAAGAACCATAATGAATCCAGACTTCCATTGACTTCAGAGGCACTTCTACTCCACAGACTCTTGTATGTGATGTCCAATATTTAAATACATTATTTTTTTAATCCAAATTGCACATAGCATTTAGTCTTCAATGACAACAATATTCATGATGGGCTTACCTAACTGAACAAGTATTAAAACCAGAAGACACAACCCTGGAAGGAGAGGTACTGTACTAAGATTTTTATGAAAGATTTAGTTTTCTATAATCCAAGAAAGATTCTATTTAAAAGAAAGAAAAATATTTCAAAATGAAGTTTAAAAGATCAACCCTTTTAATGTAAAATCATGTATTGGGTAAATGCAAAAAGGAAACCTGGGCAAGCTGTTTCTGAACTCTAAGGTGGAAAAGGAGCCTTCACTTCAGCTCGTCAGGGCTATGGACAATGTGGCCAGAGATGAAACTGAAGAGTCAACACTTCTTAGTGCAAAGATTGGTGATAATAGCCTATTACAGAAAATGGGCAGGACTTAAAAGCCGATGCGTCTTCCAGACACCCACAGTACAGCACAACGGAAGAATACTGCGTGCATACCCATATTCTGCCAACGGAAAGTGGACAGGATATATTGAAACTGACACTGGAATGCCATTTCCCTATTGTGATTGTAAGCTAAGAAATAAGACTTGGGTCTAAAACTTCTATGAGATTCTGATTTCTCCACATCTGACCTTTTGTCTCTCTCTAGCACTAATAATATTTGGCATATGTGAAAGGAGTCATTTTGTTGAGAAGGAACTAAAAACAATATAGAGCTATCATCTAATATCTTTAAAATCCAAAAGTATGTGTTTATCTCAGCAAGCTTTAATCTGGTATAGTAACAAAATAATAAGACAGATAAAATGAATAGTACCAAGTAAGAGTTACAAAATTTGAACACTGAAGACAAGTCTTTCTTTGAATTAGAATTAGTCACTCACATAAGGTTATAATCATGGAGTCAACTTGTTCACAAAGGGAAAAAAAGGGAGAAATTTAAAGAGAAGATATGTAATACAGAAGATTGTTGATACAAGATGAAACCCTTTTAAATGATTTAAAAAATATGAAGTGAACAAAGACTGTAAAGTAAGTTGCCATCTTACAAAGTAGCTGTGACTGTATGCACAGGTCCCGTGTAAGATCAAACCAGCTCACATTGCAGAATGTGGGGAGGGTCATAAAGTCCCACCCTTACCTGAGGAGCTATTGACAATTTATAGTCTTTGAGGGTATCAGTTTTCTTCAAGGATGTGGCCCCTTACAGGCTATCCATTAGATGGTCCTGTATCCATGTGTCATGTGGACCCAGGAGGATTTTAAAATGAGCACATGATATACATGTATCAAATTCTCAAACAACAGAAATCAAGGCTGACAAAGATGCCTGATAACAATTTTCAACTGGATGAAGGTTGACTCCACTTCACAGTAGACAGAATAAAGGAAGATTTAGTGAGTGAGCTGGATGTCAAAGGCATATCTAAGTCCAGAAGAAAATAGTCACTAGATATTTAAGTTTAAACCTTTGGAAATAATGACCAAAGAGACACGTGAAATACAAATCTGGTCAGTCTAAGATAGCATGTTAATAAAGACATAGACATCTGTTACTTAGAGTCTAAAATCGCTACAGTGACATTGAATGTGAAGTGTTAGATTCACATATTAAAAAGCAGTGACTTCTAAGTCAGTCTTATGAAAAGTACCAGCAAGAACAAAATAAATTCTGAGAATAGGAGAGGGGCAGGTTAGTAATGCTACCATGCAGTTAATCAGAGCAAGCCATCATTAAAATAGAATAAATCAAACTGTTCCTACTGGAAAGCATCATGAGCCACTAACAAAATAAGTCCCTGTACATGGGATGGGAGAAAATGGGGGGGGGGGAGCATAAACAGCAAGAGGGATAAGACCATGAGCTAACGGTGGAGTAGAAATGCTTTAGGTCTCTACAGCATCAGACACAAGATTCACAAACACTTGTTACAAAGGCATATCTATTTTTCAACTGCAGAGTATAGCCAAGAGTGAACAGCAAAAGAATCAAAAGACAAAGCAAAACAAACGCATGCATAAGCCATCAGAGTCCATCTGTGCTCCAGAGTTTGGGATGGCAACAAATTTGTATTGTATGTTCAAAACAAAAGGAAGGGGAGATAAAATTATTAATGTATGAAGCTGGAAAAATGAAAATGAAAGGTTGACTGTTGGGAGTTGGTCTGGTGTTCTTATATATTCAAATGCTAAATTCTGTACCCCAAGATCTGGTTACCCCCAGATGAGCAAATTCCCACCTACACCAGTCTTTGTTGTGTAAACCTTGCTCCCAACTTTAAAGCTATTGGTTAAATATAAGTGGCTATAGTTAATGGCTGGGGAGAATAAAGAAAGGTGGAGTTTCAGTTACTGGCCTGGGGTCACAGGTAGGGGCTATGAGAAAGGAGAAGGAGGAAGAAAGAGAAAGAAGGACAAAGGAGGAGGCTGCCATGGTTCTGGAGGGATCATAGGCACATGGCCAGGAGAAGTGGACTCTGAGGACGAAACTTAAGACAATAAGTACTCGGGGAGTACAGCTGGGGAATCAACAGTCTACATAGAAAACTCGATTAGGGGAAATAGCCTAGGAATTGAGCTAAGGATAATTTAAAAGGATCTATAGGACTCTGCCTTGATTACTGGGGGTCTGGCCAATCATATTAATAACTAATAGATAACTAATAGAGTTAGTAAATAACATTTACATATCATCTACACAGGACTTTACATCTGTGGCCCTGTCCTGCTCTCCCCTTCCCCATGGGATGAGTTTCTGTGTTCCTCTCCAAAGCTTACAGCTTAGGCTGCTTCAAGGATGTTCCTCATTAGCATAGAAGGCAGATAAGCCTCCAGTTCATCATCTCATGGGTCCATCACCCTGCCCAGCTTCAGTCACAGGCACACCATCACAACCTCCCTTCAGAGGCAACTCTCCTTAAACTGTGCCTTCAGCTACTAGTGCTGCCCTTGTTGTCTACAGTACCTGTCAATTCCCTGTCTATAGTACCTGTCAATTCCCTGTCTATAGTACCTGTCAATTCCCTGTTTACAGTACCTGTCTACAGTCCCTGTCAATTCCCTTTCCCTCCTCAGAGCCTTCACTTTCCTTTCCTTGTACAAATTCACTCTAAGTTAAATCTACTCTTTCCTACCCCAAATGGAATAGTGGCTACCAAGGACCAGTGACTTCAGCCCTTTCCTTTGCCTTCTCACCTTCCCGTATTTCTCCTCCTCTTCAGTAAAGTACAAATTTCATGGAAACCAGGCTATATCTGAGTGTGTCTGTATCCTCCCTTATCTCCAGGTTCTAGCACTGGGTCTGGGACAGAGATTCCAGTTCGGTATTTGTTGACTCCATGACCAAACTTATACTAATGAAAGCAGAAGCCTAAACAGCAAGCAGAGTGCTGAGGAAAAGCCATGGTATCAGACTACAGATTGAAGAAATTTTAACATAGATCAACTTTTGACACCCCTGATCACAGAAGAAGTCACAGCATAATGTAGAAGTCTGAAGGATGACAGAGCCAGTTAAACATCTTCAGTGGCCAGGCCCAACTCCCCTGCATACAATGTGGACCATAGAGAATAACACACCTTGGGGAGTCAAGCACAACTCATCTCTGTCCAGTCAAGCTGTAAAACACGGGAGCAGATCAGTTGCAGTGAACAAAACTGAAATGCTCTTCAGGAATCAACCCCCAAGTGAGAGCTGCCACACCATCCACAGAACAGATCCGGCTGTGTTCCTAGGAAAGCCACACAAACCCACTGATCAGCCACTGGAACTAATAAAAGAACCCAGGCAGTTGACTGGATATATCATCAGCACATAAAACTATAACCTCACATTGGCAATAACCAATGGAATGCATTTCAGAATGAAAGACCCATTGATAGTGCTGATAATCAGTGTGAAGGCCCAAGAGTCAACTCAGGAAAATGTGTGCTTTCATGAAGAAAAGGATGAACTCTGCAGAACATAAAACAGACAACCTAAAATTGGAAGGAAGCACACTATTGTGGAAAGGAGTCTGAATATATGCTCCCCAAATTAACTTTGATGTTCAAAGTAATCTCAACCAAAAACCAAAAGGGATCTTATACAGAGGCTGAGGTGACAGTGCAGGGGTGATTTTAAAATTAAAAGTCATTTGGAAAATTGAAGGAGAAACAGATTTTATAGAAAGAGCAGGGAAGGAATTTTTCCTACACAAGAGCAAGTCTACGAGACAGGGGAGAACAGTAGATATGTAGGAAGAGTTGTAAACTGACTAAAGGCCAGGGAAGTGAGGAGAATTAAACCCATCTTTCTCTGGGTAACACAAGTCTGAAGAAATATAAAAGTAGAGAATATTTGTAGATGTGTATAGCATTCTAGACCACTGCTGGCAAAGGAAGCTTTCAGATTTTTATTTTATGTTAATGAGTCTGAGTGTTTTGCCTGTGTATATGTCTGAATATCAGGTATATACATGGTACCCATGGAAACCAGAAGAAGGTATAAGATCCCTTAGAAGTAGAATCATAGGCAGTTAATAGCTGCTGTATGATACTAGGAATTGAACCTGGGTTCTTTAGAAGAGCAGCCAATGCTTTTAACCATTGAACCAACTCTCTCGGTCTTGAAAGTGAAATTTTAAAACCAGTCTGAAACATTTGCAGCAGTGGAATCCATGTAGACACTCTGTTAAGTACTTCCTGAGAAAAGCTCTAGAAATCTGGTGTTTAGAGAAGCCTTTGGTAGCATTGTCTCTTGAAAGGAAAAGATTGGACCCTACATGAATGACCACCAATATCTGGGTTGGCTCCAGTATGTTCCCTCTGTGGTCTACACAGTACCAAGGAAGGAGCAGGAGGAAACTCTGTTTACTGTCATGAACATACATTTAAATATCACCAATGGGAAGGTAATGTTAAACTATACACAAAAGAGGAACGCTCAATACTTTTAATTCTACTATAGAGAGCAAGAATAATAAATGAGATGCAATCCAACACATGGACTAGGTAGGTATAACATGTCAGCAACTGAGCAATGATTCAAAACCAAGTATAGCTCACGGAGCTGAACAAAAGAAAGAACGTATGACTATAAGTGTGCTGCCCCTGACAGGAAGGATGAAGATCAATTGAAATTGAATACTCATAAGGCACAGGCACCACTGCCTCGGGGCTGATCTATATCGTCCTTCAATCAGCCCATGGATAAGGCTCCTTCTCCACCTGACTCACAGGCACCACAGCCACTTGGCAGGCCAGCTCACCATCTTTGATGATGAGCCTCCTTTCCTAGCTAGCCCCTAACTCTCTGATTCTCCTTGTCATTCCATCAGCCTGGGAAAGAGGAGGTGAGCAAAGGCAAGGAATGGGGGGGGGGAGGTACAAAACAGCAGAGGTTAGGTGAACTCTGCAGCCTAAGGAGAACAGGTAAGGACGTTTCCTAGCCTTCCATCTCTGCTTGTGGGTGCTTAAATTGGATCCAGTAAGCACTGTAGTTCCGGCTATCTTGACTAGTTTTTTCATCTATTCAGTGACTTCTTGGATAACTTTAAATACTTCACATTTGTGCATAAAGTAGGCACTGATCAAGACACATGTCTATTAGCTCCAATTCTATAACTAATACATAGAATGGAACATGATAAATGACCAGAGACTGTGGCAGCCTTTCAACAGAAGATAGAGAATAATCACCCAGGCATAACAACTGTCAACAGTGACTTAACCTAAACCACCAAATGTCTTTAAAAGCAGAGTGTATGGATATGTTCTTAAGCATTTTTGAGGCAAAGTGCTATACTAGCTAGGATCAAGGTACATGGACATTTTCATTAAAAAAAACAAAACACAAAAAACCTAGAACTCAGAGCTTGAGTGAACACTTACGGCAGCTGTAAAAATAAGTCAGCCTTCCCTACTTTACAAAGAGAGAAGCATGAGGCTGAGTCCCTTCCTAATATAACTAGGGCTGAAACTTGATCAAACCTGCCAGACTCTAGTGGAAGGTCCACTGCTATAGGCAGTCTGTCTGTCCTGCACTGAACTATTAGGGCTGGGGTGCTTTGTGGGGGTGGGGGGCTCACATAAGCTCACTGGATACAAATACTTAAGGACAAAGATTTTAAATACAATTGCCATAAAGCCCCATAGCAAATGTCCCCATTTAGTTCTTAAATCCTAGGAGATAGTACCCTGCATGTAGCTGCCTTAAAGCAGAGGAAAACCACCCCCTACAACTCGTTTACCAGCGGAAAGATTAACTGCTTTTCCATATTTTAAAGACTTACTGTCTGCTTATTAACATAGTGCCTGGAAGGGGCCTGGGCAGTGTTAGCTGTGCATTTATGTATACGGCATGTATTTATGGCCCAGGGTGCATGGCTGAACTTCATAAAGCATACCTCCACTCCGCTGGGCCCCACAGCCAGGCTGACATCATAGTGTAGAGTGGCTGGGGCTGGTGAATTTGCCTGGGGCCAAAAAAGCCTGAGGAGGGAAATAGTTCAAGAGAGAAAAACACAGTGGTGGCCAAGAAGCAGAGATGGATCAAAATGGATGTAATGAATGAGACCGTCATTGGAAAGGGAGTTGGGGAGAGGGAAGCAAATGATGTGTCCATTACTGGATGTGAAATAACCCAGTCCACCTCTTCCCTCCACAGCAGACGGAACTAGAGCTGGAAGGGAAGGAGGATACAATCTCCAGACAGTCTCTTCTGATCCGAGTGACAGGCACACGCTGTCTTCTGAGGGGACCTTTGCTGATCACACATGAAAATGGACTCTGAGGCTTCCGCAATGCTCACCCCAGCAAATGATAACAGGAAGTTGGAGATAAGAGAGCCAGAGGTAGCAAGATCCAGCCAGGAACCAGGGTTGCTTGCTTTCTACTATATAGGAACAGAACTGGGCTCTGAAAAACAACTGTGTGAGATAAAACCTTATATGCTTCAAGCCTAGACTGAGGTCTTTAACCTTCATAGATTTTTAACACTCTGTGGATTATCTTTGATTCTTGCTTTGCCTAAAATATGGATCATAAAGGGTCTGGGAGATGGTTCAGTGCGACACTCCTTCTTTGACCAGCAAGAAAGTCACGCCACAACCGGGATCTTCTCAGTCAGCTTTATTCTGGAGCACCTTGATAGTAGATTCCCAGGACCCCAGACAGCAGCAGAGCTGCTGCTTTTATACTCTCCCAGGGAAGGGGGGAGGGTGTCATACTGGTTGCGGATTGGTGCACCAAGATACACCTCATTAGCATATGGCCCGTTCATTGGTGCCACAAGCCACACCTCATTAGCATATTGCCCGTTTGGGAGGGGCTATTTCTTGAGGAGGGCCTGAAGAGAGCTGCGCATGCGCGCTAGGCTCCCCTCCCTGGCAGCCGGCAGTCCCCGCCATCTTGTAATGGCAGGAAGCCAGAGGCTCCCGGAGCTGGAGGCTTGCTGGAGCCGGAGGTTTGCCAGCCGGAGCCCAGGCGGCTTCTTGCCGGCCGCTGGAGCTTGGGCGGCTTCCTATAGTTCAGTGGAGAAAATGCTTGCCGAGCAAGCATGAAGACCAGTGTTCAGCTCCCCAGGACCCTTGGAAAGCTAGTCAACTTGGCTGCCATCTATAATACTAGCACTAGGGAGACAGAAACAGAATTTTAGGAGCAGGCTGGCTAGAGAGGGTAGCTTGAAATGGGAGACTGCAGATCCAGAGAAGAACCTGTCTCAGTAAATAAAGTAGAGAGTGATGGAAGATATCTCCCAACATCATCTTCAGTCCTCTTCATTCACACACACACACACACACACACACACACACACACACACACACACAAACACACATATGTACCCACACAAATTCAAACAATTATATACAATCATATACATGCCACATACACACATATAAAAGCCAAAAAAAATGGGGAAAGCACAAGTCACAGTCACAAATGCTGTGCAGGTTTGGCATTGATCTTGGTCCATTGTGTACACACCTCTAGTTAGTCTGGCTCTGAACCCTGTCCCATTCCCCATCATTGGAACATATCAAAGGCCTTATTCTGACCTATAGTAGGCAATGCTAGAAGGTGATTGACCTCTGTGTCTCTCCGGCTTAACCTACTTTCACCTGGATTGAGCACCATGTTGGTTTGCAGCTCCTAGGCCCAAAGTCTGAGAGGCTAGTGAGTTTGTGTGCCTTGCTCCTCTGCTCCCATCTAATGTCCATGGCTCTGTTTGCAGGCTTCCTCCTCCCATTTAGATCTAAGTCAGTTCTGAGTCACTCAATGTCCCTGCCTCCATGAAGCTCTCCCTGCTGCAGAAAAGTCTGGACTCAGTCTCCTATGCTGTGGGTTTGGCACTGGCATCACTAGTATAAAACCATCATATAGGTGCATACTAATGTTCACAGCAACATTTTCTTCTGTACTACTGAAATGGAATGATGACACCAGCATCCTATGATATAAGAATGTCCTGAAGGTGAAGGTTAGGACCAAAAAAAAAAAAAAAAAAAAAAAAAGCCCTTTGGTAATCCAACAGCACATTTGCAGAAGCACAGCTAAGAGTGTCTTCAATAAGAGACTTGAGGGGTTTGTATGTTTGGAAGGTGCAGACATACACAGGAGGAAGCCCTGAACCAAACGGGCAAGCTAGGAGCACTCAGAGCAGCAACTGCAGGGCACATTTACAACTCCAGGGATAAACTGGTCACCAGGCCACTCCCAGAAGGACCTCCTCATGTGGTTACTTCTGGGTGACAGTGGGAAAGGCTGCATAGCATAATTCCATACAAACCTCAGGAAGTGCCCTCCCTCCCTCCCTCCCTCCCTCCCTCCCTCCCCTTTCCTTTTTGAATAGACAAGCAGGTAGATAACTGTTTTGTTTTATTTAGGCGGTCTTGTCTCCTGGACTTCAGAGAGCACAGGAATGCTGCCTTCTAACAATGAGCACTGGAAAACGTGAGTGAACAGAAGAAAGGCAAAGTATCTTAAGCTTCTGAACAAATGAATTTTATAGAAGCTACAATAGGCATAGATCCTCTAGACCCTTTTATTGTTAGAAAGATTCTCCCAGATCCCAAGCCTTTTTGCCCCAAACTGACTTCTGAGAAACAAACAGATCCCTGCTTGCCTGGTGTCCATACAAGCTCTGCTTTGATCTCCACTTTCTCTCTTCCTTTTTGTAGGTATACACATCCTCCTCTTTGTTCAGGAATCCACCCTTCCTCAAGGCAGCCACCATGTTGTGATTAGTCCAGCGTGTCCAAGCTAGCCAACTGGGCATAGCAAATGGGTATAGTTCTTCATGAAGAAAACTATGGATTCAGAGATGGGCATTGAACCTTCCTGATTTCACTCAGACTGAAACACGCATTACTTAACTGCCTGCCTGTACACTAGATCAGGAAAGCATGTCTCCAGAGCTACTAGCTGCTCCCCTGTGCCCAGTGTTGGAAATACCAGTTGGGAAATACCTAGAGAAAACTTGAGTCTTGATCCTGACCTCTGGAAACCCAGAATAAGCCTTACCTGAAACCAATGTCTCAATGTTTCCTTTTACTTGGCTTGCTTGAGTTGCACCTTCTGACATCATGAATGAAAGGATATTAAGCAATCTGCTTGTTAAATTCCATAGGAAGGCCATCGCCTGGCTGATCATTTTGTGGTCAGGAAAACTTTGTTCTTAAGGAACCGAGTCTTAGAAAACACAAGGCTGGCTTCAAACAGATCTACTTGGAACAGCCCAACACCCAGACTGGTATAGAGCTGGCTCCTCTGTTCCATTTTCCTAGTTCTGTTTTCACAGTTAGGTAGCAAGATTAAATGGCACCAGTAGTTTGGATTATTACAGGTATTTCTCTTAAAATGCACACAACTAGAATACTGTGGCATGGCATTTTTTTGGCTGGCTGATAGGGAAGAACACATAAAAATCCCAAACAAAGCTTTGGCTTCAGGGCACAAGGGATTTATTATACTGTGGACAAAAATGCATCAGTAATGGGTATCACACTGCCTTCCAGTCATCCTCCAAGGGTTTGCTAGGATGGATGGTGCTCACCCAGACCTTGAAAGCAACTTGGATAGGAAGTTCTTCAGCACAGTCAGCCGGAGGCAGGTAGCAGGGAATGGTTAGTGTGTGTGTGTGTGTGTGTGTGTGTGTATGTGCTTGAAATACTGGGGGGAGGGCAATTTCTCATAAACAAAAAGTCAGAGAAATCCAGTGTCCCTTCAATTGAAGAAAAAGTGAGTTATGAAAGGGCTGAGAAGAAAGGGTATTTTCAAAACTTGGCTATTATTTGAGCTTTTCAAAGTTTGTTCTCTCTTTTTTCTCCTAGGGTTGTCAGTAAATCATGTTAATTATGACATGAATCATTTTCTTTTAATCCCTTAAGAAGAGTCAGGAATTCGTTAAATACTTTCCTTGGAACTATTAGCGTCTTTTCTTATAAATAATGACAGTAATAGCCAGCATTTATGGAGTGTTTACCTAGTGCCAAGTGTCTTTAAGAGCAATTCCCTCTTCACCTTCACACACACACACACACACACACACACACACACACATACATAAGCTATTATCTGTATGATTCATAGATGAGGATATGCATCTACAGAAGGGAATCTGAATGACATCTGGAGATCTTGCAAAGGACACAGCAGCAACCATCAGCACTCCCCAGAGCTAGTCTACTGGACACCAAGCCACATGTCCACCACTAATGTGGCCACACTCTCATCCCTACTCCCATCCCCCAACCCAAGATGATTCTATGGGAAGACCTTTGACCTAAAACAAGTCCATTGTGAGATGAGGCAGGCATGAAGTTTTCCCATCCAAGGCAAGCTACTTTCAAAGAAATGTTTTCATCAACAAGCAAGAATCAGAAGTTGATGGCTCTACCCCCAAGCTTCCCTGCAACAGCCTGAACAAGACTGATATATAATCCTACTGAGAGCATGGGTGGGTAGTGAGCCCCATCCCCAGCACAAATTTCACAAGCCCAGTGAACATGGATTCAACATTTATACACAGTCATCCAGAAAGGAAACTGACATAAAATTCTTTTCAATGGGGATTATTGAAATAAGAGAGCTGGAAGGTCATGATTGGGCCCTGGGGTGAAAAGGAGAGCATTGGATGGAATAACATATGTAGATCTAAACATAATGGAGCTTAACGGAAAGGAGTGGCTTCCCTTTAGAGTAGCTGTTCTTATCCTTTGGAGTTTGTATATCAGATATTCTACATATCAGATATTTATATTATGATTCATAGCAGCAGCAAAATTACAGTTATGAAGTAGCAACAAAGTAATTTTATAGCTAGGGGTCATGGATTGCCTCAACATGAGGAACTGTATTAAAAGGCCATGGCATTGGGAGGTTGAGGACTACTGCTTGAGGGCCTGGGTAAGATTTTCTTTAAAAGTAAGACTGAGAGAGAGATGAGAAAGCCATGAGAGGGATCCGGAGGCAGAAGAAGCTCTTAAGAACAACTTTCAGACTACCCCCTGAGCAAGTTAGCTAATGAGTTTCCCCAGACCAAATCCCCAGGACAAAGGAATGATCTGACCCTTTATAACCCTCTAGGGGTGATGGGAAGTTTTACATCATGTGATTTAGTTCAACATAGCATGCGTGGCAAAGAGCAGGGAGGAACCCATAGCACAGACAACTTTAGAATTCTCCATTCCAGAGTTTGCCTTGTTTGGGTGTCCTAGTGTGTGTGTGTGTGTGTGTGTGTGTGTGTGTGGTTTGTATATATATACACCAGGTTTCTTAACAGACTTTTCAAAATGACCAGCTAAGTCAAAGCAGTTTAACATAAAGCATTACTCTGGCATGACAATCTATGGACTGGACTTCAGGATCATCACTGGGATTCTTCCCTTAGGGTTTCAGGTAATACATGTCCTTCTGTGAACCTCTTCTATTCTTAAGCAACTTTCACAAAGTTCTGACCAGCTCTTGGGAATCTGAATTCCCACTTGTTAAAATAGATACAGGTACTTAAACACCACCTAAAATAACAGGCATCTCAACTACTATAATTAAATACTATCCCCATTATCACCCCACTGCTCATACTTCCAAAGGTTAAGTTTCTAGGCAATCTTGTCTCAAGGAATAGCTCTCTGCGCTAGAGATACAGACCTGTGTCTTTTCTATAGTCTATCTATTAGAAGACCTCCTAGCCATTGAACACTAACGAAATCTAAGACCAGATGAAGCCTCTTATATAATTATACCTTGTCATAGCCACATAAAACCTGTAGACACCTTAGCATTTTTGTTTTATAGACCAGTGCACCACAGTGAAGTGTGTGTGTATGTGTATGTATGTGTGTGTGTGTGTGTCTGTATGTAAAGTGTCAAGGGGAGAGATCTGCTTAATAAGCATACAGTTCTTGCCAATGGGGTTATCATGAAATTTTTCATAGAGATTGAGCTACACTCTTAGTAGCCAAGTATTGTAAGTCAGAATGTCTGGACATAAAGTATCACCTTGGGCTTTGTTCCTGGTAGTCATGGCAACTAGAGCCCATGAACACAGTGCTAGCCAGGTCTATGGTAATGGTTGACTGACACTTTCCAGTGAGCAGAAGAGGGGAGGGGAGGGAGATTTACATCTGAGAGTCTCACTCTCCAACACTGTAAGTGGTCTTAGGAGATGCTACATTATGTTAGAAGTGAAAGGTTGATTACACACAGGAGACTATGATACAGCTTCCATGATGGGTTAAGACTTTGCTGCTAGTTGGGGTTGTTCACATTCCTGAAAGTAACCAATCATCTGTGTACTATAAGCACTAAATTCACTGGTCTTACTAAGCTGGACTTGGGTAAAACTGCACTTCGGTCTGTCTGTCACTGGTGCCTGTCTGGGGAATATAGCATTTGTTTGCACCTATCTCACTAGGAAAAATAAAAGCAAGAGTAAACGTTGCTGTTGAGATGTGGCCTCATAGAGCATGTCTGAAAAGCATCTGAGTGTACCAACTGGAATGTTTTACCCAGCTTCAGGATCAGCAGAGCAGACCTCTTGTGCCTCAAGCACTGAACGTTGTAGGATGAAGCAGGCAACTTCACTGCTGTGGGCCTCAGCTCTCTGCTTGGTTAGAATGGAGATGAAGTAGGAGAATGGGAATCGAGGCTACTAAGAGTGGGAGAATCAGTCATTTCCAGGGATGATATTCCATGTTTGTTAGGCATTCCTCAAGAGAGCCTTTAACACATACACGCAAGGGGCTGGAGAGATGGCTCCATGTCTAGGAGCACTGGAATGGTCCAAATGGTCCAGAGGTCCGTATGGGATTGGATACCCTCTTCTGGTGTGCATGAAGACAACATACTAACTGATTCAGGAGTGCAGGGGGAGGGGGAGGCGGGAGTTGGCAGGGGAGAGGGAAGAACAAAAATCACGTGAATATAGTACAACGGGTAGGAAATTATTTTTAAAAGAATTAAAAAGAAATTGTGGAAGAAAAAGAAATGTGGGGACAGATATAATCAATCCTCCTAGCAAAAGAAATGAAATAGGCAATCCAGAAATAATCCTCATCTCACAAAGTTCTCAGATGCTTAGAGCTCCTAAAGTGAGCAAGGTCCTGGGGCTCATCTACATCCCAAACAGAACCAGGAAGGACATACATACTTTATTTTTTAATGACCTTATAGTCCTGCTTCCTTCTTCCTGTGGCCATCAGAGAATGCCTCTGATGCTCCTCTGTCCCCAGTGAGTTCACTTGTCTGGCACCCCACCCACCCACTTCCCCTTTAAAGACACTCTATTAATAGTGAGGGACCAGTGTGCTTGTAAGGTGCCTGGTGTCTCTTTCTCGGCATGAAGCACGTCTGGAAACTGATGCCTTCATCCAGCCTTGGTTTTCAAAGAGTTTTCTTGTCAAAGTCAAAACAGTTCCTCAAGACTGTGGGTGTGGAAGTTGCCTGAAGGAACAAAAATTCAACATCTGCTTCAAAATAAAGTGAACTCCTTTAGGGCATGGTTGTAAATACTTAAGACCCAAAGATATGAGAGACCGGGGAAAGAGGGTTGTGAGTTTAAGGCCAGCCTGAGCTACATTGCAGGACTATGTCTCAAAAAAAATTTTTTTTAATGAATTCCCTTCTTGAGTATACAGAATGTCCCTTATAAAAGTGGTTTGTGCCTACTAGAAATTGCTTCTCTATTCAGTGTGCTGTATTTGAAGTACCACTGCGGCTTTCATCCCTTGAGTTCCTTTAACACATCAGATGGGTCTTAATACCCATAGGAATATATCAACTCTTTCCAAGTTAAACAAATGGGGGCAAGCTGGAGAGGCAGTAAACACACATCTATAGGGTTCTGGCGACTCACTAAGCCACTTCAGGTGCAGTCCTGGGTAGGGGAGGGGAGGGAACACAGACCGCTCTTTGAGGGAGGGATGGCGGGGGTCATGGCAGACACCACCACCCGGATGCAGACAATGCACTGCAGAAAAGCAACTTGCAAACCTCAGTTGTGTGGAGACAGCGCTGTGCCCTCCATCCCACATGCAAATAAACATTCTAAAAATATTCCCTGGCTCTGCTGGTCTCCTCCCCTCCGGCATGGAAGAGGAAAGCCTTCCTGTGTTGTGAGCCCAGCCAAATGTACATGTGCTCCCACCCTGCTTTCCCACACGTTAAGAAACTTACAAATGGGAAACTGTTCACAAGGCTAATTCCTATCAGGTACAGACCTGCCCCATCATTACAGACACGAACCCCTTTTATTTTGCACAGTGGACTCGGGAGAGAAAACAGTAATTTCCATCATTTCCTGTATTAAACCCTCTCCAAACAGAGCTTATCAAAGAGCGAGCAAAGGCAGGAACACCTACACGGCACTGTCCAGACTCTCCAGCTCCTCAAGGCTGTAATCACCTGGAAATTAGAGTGCTCCTTCATCTTGTTAGCATCTAAGGAAGGGGATCGGTGATGATTCTGGGCCAGAGAAGAGCATCACTGAGCTGAGTGACTGAGAGAAAGGCCATCAGAGTGGTTTCGATTTTTATTTATCTCTTTTTGTTTATTTGTTTGTTTTTTGAGCTAGGGTCTCACACTGTATCCCAGGTTGGACTGAAACTCACTATGTAGCCCAGGCCAGGCTTTGGACAGCAATCCTTCTGTTTCTGTCTCCCTACTTCTGGGTTTGCAGGTGAGATCCACTTATGTACCTAGTCTTTAATCTTATCTTACTACAACTTTTGACTAGATCCTTATAGCAATATTTTCAACATCAAAACTCCTAAGACAAGTATTTGTCTCCCTTTTCCTTTGTGAATACTTAAAGCCAAGGCATTTTTAGTGACCACGAATATACAACTCTAATTATACTGGTCATTGTAAGAGCAAGCATTGCCTTATTCCAGCTTGCCCCCGCCCCTGACTCTGGTAGTAAAAAGGAAAGCAGATGTATATTAGGGGGCAGAGACTTGACATATGACAAATTGTGAAAGAAAGAAAGAAAGAAAGAAAGAAAGAAAGAAAGAAAGAAAGAAAGAAAGAAAGAAAGAGAGAGAGAGAGAAAAGGAAAAGAAAAAGGAAAAGGAAAAGGAAAAGGAAAAGGAAAAGGAAAAGGAAAGGAAAAGAAACAAGGGTTTGGATTTGATGGAGTCATGGTTTTCATCTTTTGTGATAGAATGACCCCATTTTTAGGATCTAGAACTTGCTACCATCTGCTTGCTGAGATGCAAAAAAGGAGTCACAAGAAGACACGGGGCTGGGGGATTGCCGTTCTTTGGTGGCTACTTGAATGTACAAGGGAAAAACTCACAAAAAGGTATCCCTTTGGTTCTCCAATTCCAAGTCACAGGGAACAGTAAGGGACAGTATGAGGGAACAAAGATGCAGTGTCCCTGCAAAACAGAATCTTAGGGAATAGATCTGTTTTTTGACTAGGGTCATTCAGGTGAGAGGACCCACACTAACTGTAGGGAGCACCATCCCATGGGCTAGAATCCCACACTATCTGCTTCCTAGTTGTTGACACAGTGTGACCAGCTGTCCCACACTCCTGCTGCCATGCCTGCCTCTCCACACTGAGCCCAAATCAACCATTCCTTCCCTAAGTTTCTTTGAGCAGATATTTTGTCTCACCAACAAGGAAAGTCAGAAATCTAGCCCCTGTCACCATAGAGGTACCATCAGTGCTATTCTTCCTGCAGAGTTTCTATTCTTAAAATTAAGGTCAGTCCCCCTTGGGAAGCCTACTGACTCTGTGATAGGCAAACAAATCGCATCACATGTAGCTGCTAGTTTTACATAAAATTGGGGACAGATCTTTGGCAAGGCTCTTTAGAACAAAAGATACAAAATATTTCAACCAATTAGTGTAGGCTTCCAAATTAAGTGGTTAAAAACTGTTACATTTTAACACCTACAAATTACATTATTCATGACACCAGAGTTCTCCCACTGGCAAAATCTGTATCTAATTTGGTTAATGAAGTATTTGAACATTACTGTGTATAGCTTCAAGTTCAGAATTCCAAAGTTCTCTAAACTGAGAGCTGTCAAGTAGACCCAGAATAGGGTGAGAAACCAAGAGCTACTGAGATCTAGTGAGATCTCTTTGCAGCGAAGTACTCCCATCTCCTCTTCCTGACTAGAATGGAGCTTGATCCTACACTGGGAACTGGGGAAGAAGAGCCTGCCAGGAGTCCTGTTGTTTCCCTGCATCCCTGTCAACACAGAGCCTGGGGTGGACTGTGCTGTTTAAAAAAAATCTCTCCAATTTACAAAGCATTTACTCTTTGCTAAACACTGTGCTAAGGATGAGGACCACATATTATTATTTTTTAAAGTGTGTTAGTGGGGATCTATCTGTGGGGATGCATGTGTGTGGAGGCTGGGGGATAACCTTGGGTCATTCCTTGAAATGTTGTTTAACTCCTTTGAGACAGGGCTCTTCATTGACCTGGTATTTACGAATTAAGACAGGCTGGCTGGCCAGGAAGGCCCAGGGATCTCTTGTCTACCTCCCCAGTGCTGGCAGCATTATTATTATTATTATTATTATTATTATTATTATTATTATTATTATAGTATACGTTAACACATTCTGCTGTCTTCCTCTTCCTTCTCTCCCTCTTCTTCTTCCTCCTCCCCCCTCTTCCTTATTAATGTGGGTCATTGGGATAAAATGTGAGTTCTTAGACTTACAGGGTAAGTGGTTTACCAACCAAGCAACTCCCTCAGCCTCATACATCTTAAAAAACAAACAACAAACAAACTATCATTGCCCATGCAGAGGAGAGTGAACAGAACATTTAAATAACTGGTTCGGGTCTTTGTGCTATTAAGTTTGGTGGCTCAGCCTATAGTCCAGCTCCAGAGTTCACCCTCTTGTCACTGATTTTAGGGAAATGTCCAGCTCTCCTTTTTGCAATGTGTCCATTTTACAGGTCACTTTCAGAAGGCATGCTTGTTAGGAACACCTGCAAACTCTGCTGGGAAAGTCTGAGCGCACAGGGTAAACTGCCCACACAGTTTGAGACCTCGATGGGAAATTGGAGTCCTTTCTAAGAACTCTGCATCTCTGAACTAAGGTCCTCTGAACTATAGACCATGGAGCATGTCAACACAGCTTCCAGACCAATTACTTTCCTTCAGTCTAGGGGATAAATGAAAGGCATGCGGGGAGGGGTGATGAGAGAGGAGAGGGGAGCCAAGGCTTTGGGAGCTCGCAGGAAGATGAGTGAATCTTTGCACAGATCCCAAAGTGAAAATGACGGCAGTAGAATTTTTATGAAAAGCGATGAGTGGTGTGAGCAAGAGGAAAATCACAGGCTAAAAAACAAAACAAGAGAGAGAGAGAGAGAGAGAGAGAGAGAGAGAGAGAGAGAGACACTTTACCTTAGGAATTAGTAGCTTACCAGCATTGAAACAGAACAAGGCACCCGAGCCTCTAAATGTGACATGTGCTTAAGGTTTTATTTCTGATTAATTACTTTCAGCAAGATCCAGGCATTACACTTTACAACTGGTTCTTCTTCCAGGGAAACCTCTGTAGACCAGCTCATTTCCTTAGCCAAGAGGGTAGGGTTATCAAGAGGCAAGGAAATGTTCTGGAAAATTCATAAAACTTCACACTCTTTTTAGACATTCACTTCTGCAAACTTGTTGACAGTAACAAATGCCCAGAAAATATGGGCTGAGTTGTTTTCGATTGCTGTTTGAGTAACAGATTAATTTAATAATCAGTGGGATATTGAATGACGAAAATTATTGCTTATGGCATCCAAACCACCAACCCTAATGACATTCTTATGTAAATTCTTATTTTCTTTTAGGCTCCTGCATTCTTAATAAACCCTATATTTTTGTAAATCCTTTTGAAAAACATTGCATACTGTCTCTCTGTGCTATAATATATAATATATCTGTCTGTGTTAAAGGCAGATAAATGTCCACTTTTGGAGTTGCCAATTTGAAGGTTTCTATTTACAGAGAATGAGTCATTCCTGGAGAGATGTTCCATGTTGGACCATCTTGTGATGCAGGAAACTGCACATAGAAATGGAGTCTAGCACTGTTCTTCTTCCCTGAAGAACAAAACCAAACTCACACTGTGGCTACAACCACCTGTCACGGATCCCTGAGCCCCAGCAAACAGCTCCAGCCCTGGGTCATCTGATTCCCTTTATAGGATGGGAGATTGTTAAGGACACACCAGGAGCAACCCGGAAGCTCATGACTGTTCCCATGAGAGGTGCAGGATTCTTGGGGACTGTGACTCTATGGCTGGCCATCGCTTGTGGAAGAAACTAATCATTGCCTTGAGTCCAGTCGGTGATGGATGCTTTTCTCTGTGTTCCATTGCGGAAGGCGAGATGTTTTTCTATGAAAAAGATCTTAGTGCATAATTTCTGAAATACTATAATTTTAACCAAACTCAGTTTCCAGCTTACGTCTGGCCAAATGCTACCATTGGGTTAGTTTTGAATGGAATTGCTCCTGACCTGAAGTTGCCTGTAAAGTTGATCAAAATTTAGCAATAACCTTTGATAATTTCATCCGAAAATATTCACTTTGGGCAAAATGTGACAGTTTTCTCTACTAATTCCCCATAAAGAACATCATGGGTAGACACAGATTTCTTAATGCTACTCTGCTGGACTCTAGACTGAGCTATTTGTGGGCCAGGAAGGCAGGGTAGGTGCCAAGAATTAAGTAACATGACTTTCTTCCTTAACAGCCTGAATTCCAGGAATGGATGCTCACGTGGAAGGATAAACAACATCTTTATACATAGTTCTATTAAGATCATGGACATGTTCTAATAAATCGCATTTTATATAACAGGACTAGCAAAGATGGGAAGGAATCTGCAGACAGTGATGGAGCTCAATTTGTCAACAGAACCCCTCCCCTCAGTCTCTTTATGATGCATCACACTGCCATTCACACACACATATACCCCTCTTTTATTAGGTAGTAATATCCTCCACCATAGCTTCCTGCTTTTGAGCTCCTGGGTGTTAGTTCCCCTTTAACCACTCGCATCCAAACTGCCTGGTGACTTGTCTGCAAAGCCCACCATCATGGATGCTTCCTTCATACTTGCTTCTTCAGGCACAGTCCAGTGTGTGGGATGTAACAGACAGCCAAACAATAAGTAGTGAAGTCACGCGCTAGTTTTAATTTTCTTCTGCAGTTCATTTTCTCTTTGGAGCGAAGTCATTAGGAACCAACTTCAGGACATGAAGCTTCTTATCTTATTAACTCCTCCATCATCTCACAGGATACAGGTACAGAAACCATCAATGAACACAGAAATCCAGACAGTGGTGGTCCCCTGGGAAGTGGACATTATGCCAAACAGGGGATATACTGAGGGGCTGCAGGAGAGCTACTGCTGTTCTCTGAGGTCTTCTAACATTCAGTAAGGGTGGATTTGTATGGCACAAAATGAAGAGTAGTATACAACTGTCCTTAATGAAATATTGACCACCCCCACCTTAAGCCTATACCTGAAACCTTAGGATTTGCATCTATTTCTCAGTGAACCATGCTTCAATCAAAAGCTTACTCAAAAACTAAAGGAAGAACTGAAGCCCTTCCTTCTATACTCCTGAACACTTCAATGCCTCGCTGCCCCCTTACTCCTCTAGCTCAGAAGTGCTTCAAGATCTGAAACCAAGTAGAGATGGCTCTGCACACAAGGCCAACCTCAGGTGTGTCCATCCCATCCACCCACAAATTCTCCATGGCAACAACCTAATCTCTGGTCCACAGGAGAACGTCAGGGTCTCCCATGTAGCAAAGTGGTAGGTGAACGTTTCTTTGTTCTGAGACTTTTAGGTAATTTTAATCCAACAGCATCATTGGTCCCTCACTTTGAGGCATTAAGGGGAATGCTGCTTTTTTCACTAATCTCCTACCTTGGATTTCCTTCTGTTTGCTCAAGTATGCTGGCCATAAGAACTATAACATACGTATGATTGCCAAGGCATGAGGGTAATCTCAAGGAGTTTGCAGTTTTGATACCTGGGGCGGGGTGTGTGTGTGTGTTAGTGTCCCTTTGGTCTGTAAGATTGCTAAATTGGTGATATACACTTCCCCAGAACACAAAGTCATGGTTTTTCAGTAACTCTAAGGTGTGCTGTTAAATGCTATTAAAATCTGACATGTAGTTTCTGTGGGGACAAGAGTGATATTAGACTAGGGACAGGAATATTCATATTTCTTCAGAACATTTTTCAGGGTTCAAACTTAGTGACTGTGTGGTATGAAACATCTCAGCCATTTGTGGCACTTAACAAAATACCTTAGTAAGTACCTGAAGGAAAACAAAATTGTTTGCTGTTTATCACCAGCAGACTGACTTTGCCGAGAGAGCTTACCCTCTGCTCAATATGCGGTAGAGATGCAGACAGGCTTCCCCAGGCTTCTTTTATAAGGACATTAATTTCACTGGGGGGGGGGGGAGACAATGCAGCCCTCTGATCCTAATCAATGCTCAAAGGACACCACACAATGATATCACATTGGGAAACTGGTTCTGACATATGACTGTGGGGGCAGAGGACACACATGAAAGTATTCCAGAGCACTATCCATGTATGGAATGTGGCCATTTACTATTAGTTTGTTCTGGCATGATGCTAAATCCATAACATAATTTTGCTCACTTGGTTCTTGCAGCGAGTTCATGATAAGCTTACTATTATCATCCCATAAATGACTCAAGAAAGAGAAAGTCTTCTCCAAGTTGAGTTTTCTTGCTCAGTATCACAAAGAAATTAAGAAGGCAGGGATCACATCTTGAACTTTGTACTTCCAAGCCCCCCTCTGTGCTACACCACTACACAGACTCATCACTTTCTTATGCTGGCTCTAGAATGTCCCCAATCAGAAAAAAAACCTGGGGACATGACAGATTGGGGGAATATCAAAGCTGTCCTGCCATAACACTCTGACACATGGGGTGCCCTGAGAAAACAAAAACGCATGTGACTAAAAGAGAGCTTACGGGAGGAGGGAAGCCAAGCCAGGTTACACAACTGTGTAAGTATAAGGAGCTGATAACCAGATCCACACCAGGGATCTGAGTGGGGAAAAATGGCAGGACCCATAAGAAGTCAAACTTCCAGCTGAAAGTGAATTGTGCTTAAGAAAAATATTTACCATAATTATATGTTGATGAAGCCCCTATGTAGGAAGACTTACATCACAATTATTCCCAGTCAGGCAATACCAATAAGATACATGAGATGAGCCCAGAGGCACAGCTACCATAGAAACTTGAGCCTAGTGCTAGTGCCACAGAATAATAATTAATATGCAATACAAGTTCCGAGTTTAAAGAATTGTAACAGAATACACAAGTAAAGAATTTGCCATCAAAGAAAGCATGCACAAGAACAAAGAAGGTCAGTAGCTCTCCAAGAGATGTGACTAGAAGACTCTTAAAAGTTCACCATTTAGCAGAGAACCTAACAATGACTGTACTGAAGAAATAACTATGTTTAAAAGAAGCAAATTAATCTTCTAGAAAGTCATGCATATTAAGAACAGGGTGGACATTTTAAGCAGCAGACCAAAGTAAGCTGAGTTAAAAAAAATCACAAAGGATAAATCAAATAAGCAAAAAGGATAAATTGATATTGAAAATTACCTCAATGAAACTTCAGAACAGGCTAGGGGACTCTGTGAAAGTCATTGAAAAGGAGGAGGGGGAAACTACCAACTAAATCCCCAAGCTGAGATTCAGGAGTCAGTACAAAGCATCCTTACTTAGAATCTGTGGCCTTGGCCTGTATGACAGTGCTCATGCTATATCCAGGAGGACTTTAAACAAAGCACGAGAGTATGTGTCACTCCTACACCATTCTTCCTATACCAAAAATAAAAATGACACTCTTAAAACAACCATGGTCAAAGAACAGTGGCAGAAGTAGCCAATGACAGCCTGTATTAAATCAAATAGTTACTACATTCAAAATAGATAGTGTGAGAGCTGTATAGATGACCCAGGAGAAGTCTTTCAAGTTTTTATTTGTTCATGAGCAAGGAAGAGGCTCTAACTAATCAGGGAACATCCACAGAGAAAGGGTGGTCACTGGAAGGATATACTCATAGGGGAAAAACTTGGTACAGAAAATTAAAAAAATAATAAAAGTAAAAACTAACAACAAAACTGGGAACACAAAAGCATCCCAAATGATGATAGGAATGAACCCCAACTCTTCAGAAAGCACAAAAGTAGCGTCCAAGAGTCAATCTAGCAGAGGATACAGTCAATGAAAATGACAAGTCCAGTTGTATCCTAGGTACAGAGCAAAATCCCAGTGTGAAAAGAACACCAGCGATCTGAGAGATGANAACGCCAGGGCCAAGATGTGGGAGTGGGTGGCTAGGGGAGCAGGGCGGGAGATGGGAGAGGGTATAGGGGACTTTCAGGATAGCATTTGAAATGTAAACGAAGAAAATATCTAATAAAAATTGGAAAAAAAAGGAAAAAAAAAAAAAGAAAATTCTACCCACTTTAATTTTTGACCACAGATGTAAGTTGAATAAGTCAAGTAAGTCGAATAAATGAACTTAGCAATGTTTTAGCCTGGGTGTTTTTTTGTTTTTATTTTCTTGGTTGTAAGTGGCAATGGCAGTTTTATTTGGAGAAATTGAGTATGATTTTCACTTTAAATAAGGTCTCTGTTATGAAAGGTACAGCACACCCACATTCATACACAGAACCACGTGCTTTAAGCCTGGAATACTGTGTAAGAGATGTATCATTTGGTGATGTCACTGTGTGAATATCATCAAGTAGAAGCAAACTAAGATGCTATGATGTCACTAGTCAGTATAATCTTATGGGTCCATGTTAACATGAGGTGCTCATTATCAGTCAAGATGTCATCATGGAGCACATGATTATACACATGTACAATGTCTGTGTGTATGCCTGCCATACATATTTCTATCATGAAATATACATATTTCAAATAAAAAGTTAAATAAATCAACAGAACAACATAGAAATAACTTACATAAATAGTATAAATACATTAAATACAATCCAGTAGCTATCCAGGTATCAAACAATAATGACATCAACAGAAACTCTTGATGTTTCCTTAGTCTAGTACTGACCTATGATAAACCCATAGTAATTCTAAGCAGGGACAATACCAATGGTTATACAAATGTTGCCACACTCTGTGTGTATGTGTGCGTGTGTGTGTATATTAAATATTTACTATCTTCAATAAAGAGGGCTGATAGATAGATAGAAGGTAGAAAAAGAGAGTAGGGACATGCATTTTGCCAGAATGCATTATCCATATGTATGAAACTGTCAAAGAATATTTTTTAAGTAATATGTATTTAAACTTCAGAACACTTTCTATTTCTCAAAGATATCATGACATATAGTAAGGAATATCAGAATATTCTGGAATCATTCTTTGTAACAGGAAACATTCATGCCCATTATTTCTCTAAAAAGAATTAAAACAAGGGATTTGAAAAAATGGCTAACATGAAAATTTTCACATTTTTTATATTCTATAATAAAATCTAATAAATATATTTAACACAATATTGTTAAACATGGTTAATAGAAACTTTTATTCTATAACACCTAGTGGCACAAATCACAATACAATAATTATGGAGATTAGACACTTTTTATAAATTATAAAATATCCTATGCAGAAAGTTCCAAAAATCCATGCAAGAACTATTAGGTCTAAAGCACACAGAGCAGTCTTGTCTATAAAATAATCAATAAACAGAAACCAGTATTACTGTTATGTATTACTATTATCCTCAAGTATTACCGTTATGCATTAAAAAAGTATTTCTAGGTGTGTTGTTCTTACTAAAGCAAGAAAAACTACAAGTAAACTAGGTAAAATTCTGATATTATTTATACCTACTTTAAGAGACATGGAAAAGGCATACAAATAAGGAGATATGTTTAATTTATGATTAGGGAGGTCAGCATGGTGGCGCATGCCTTTAATCCCAGCACTCAGGAGGCAGAGGCAGGCGGATTTCTGAGTTCGAGGCCAGCCTGGTCTACAAAGTGAGTTCCAGGACAGCCAGGGCTATACAGAGAAACCCTGTCTCAAAAAACAAACAAACAAACAAAAAAATTTCATCCTCTTCAAAATGCCTGCAGAAATGTTCATGAAAACCCTAGAATTCATGGCAATTAACAAGCAAATTCTAAAGTTAATATGAAAGTCTAAAGAGCCAAGAATATCAAGAATATCTTGGAGGAAGAATAAGGAAAGGATACAGGGTCTCCTACATGTCTCCTAGCTATACTACAGGCCTACATACTGACAGCACATCATATCAAAAACAGCTCTGCAGATCAGTGGCTACAAGCATCATTATCAATGGAAAGGGAATCAAAGACTATTTCATAAAAAGTGCAAGTTAATGGACTGGCTTTCTAATAGGTTTGAAGCTCCAGGTTCAACCCCCAACTTCCCACATATACTCTCATATGCACAAAGAAACACACAGTGCAGATTAAGGGATGTCAGGGTTGCTGGGATGGGCCAGTGGTTAAAGGTCCAGCTGTGCAAGCCTGCTAATGTAGGCCAGTCCTCAGAACCCATGTAAAGGCAGACAAGAGAACCCATTCCACAAAGTTACCCTCTGACCTTTACACGTGCCCGGTCAGTGCAGGTGTACCCTACCACTTACACTGAAAATGAAGTACAGATTTATACTTGTATAATATATAGAAAAGGATGAAATCAGAAGCCCTTTGTGCTGGGTAGCACATACAAACTGCATGGGGTTCAAGTTCTAAATACAAACAGCACACATGAATGTGTTCAGAAGAAAAATGCAAACACTGCTGGACTAGGAAAGGTAAAGACTTTCTTTGGAATGGAATGTACACAATGCATAAAATAGAAAAGGACAAAGCAGACTATATTAAAATATAAACAAAAGAAAGCTTACCTTCATCAAGAGTCATCCACCAATAATGAATTGATCAAAGAGCAGGATAAGAGGAACAACAATATGAGCTAACCAGAATGCCCATTGGGAAGAGAGCCCCCTTGGTATTGCAAACTTTATATGCCCCAATACAGGGGAATGCCAGGGCCAAGAAGTGGGAGTAGATGGGTAAGGGAGCAGGGCAGGGGGAGGGTAGCATTTAAAATGTAAATGAAGAAAATATCTAATAAAAAAATTGGGAAAAAAAAGTGTCTGTAGTTATTAACAACATAGTCTTGGAAGCACAGAGTACCTAAATCAGTAAGAGTGGACCCAACTATCCAGTAGCCACCTGCCCAACAGGAACAGAGACCCACGTCTCTAAATGATCAATGAAACTGTTAAAATCTGTTCATCATCAGACCAGATAAAAACCAAGCCTTGTAGGTGGGGTTCAGGCATACACAAGGGCTCTGTCCTCTCTAAACTCAACTAAGTACATTTGCTGAGTTGTTAACTGTTAGCTGGGAAAACACCAGTTAGAACTTCCTCCAAATAACAACATATTGGACTAAATTCTTCTATACTCCAGGCTGTAGAGTTTTACATTCTGAATGTTTCCCTATCTTAAAAGAATACCATAACCAAGGATCTTTTTTTTTTTTTTCCCAATTGATAAAATTATACTCTCACACCAGAGGGCAGCCATGTTTCTTGGCTCTCAGTGTACTTGTGTGTCTGTGCACCAGTCTCGTGGGCCTTTGGGGAAAGCTCCACAGTCAATAGAAAGGTGTACACAGTGGGCTGCTGGGGCTGGGGGCAGCTTACTTGGAGCAGTCTTCGCAAGCAATGTTCCCTGTGGTCTCCTTGATGGTGCGTTCGGAAACAAAGGCTGGGTATTCAGTATCACAAGGTTCCAGGGTTTGTTTCAGTTTCTGGGCTGCAGGGGAAAAGAGGGCAGAAAATAAGGAAAGCATGGTGTTTGGGCTCACAGCCGTGCCTGGCAACCCACCCATCTCAGATGCAGTTCTCCTTTAAGAAGCTCGGCGATTTTTCTAGGCACAGCACAATGCATTATTTTCTAATTAGTTTAGTGATTTCATCTGCCAAGCAACTCTGTAAGCTATAATTCCTGAAGCAGTTGTGTTGGCTTGATCAACTATCATTTATGAATCAAAAGAATTCGACTTTCTGGGTCAACTTCAGCCAAGGGGTCTCTGACCTCAGACACACAGAAGATTAGCAGCAATACATCTGAGAATCTGAACGCACACATAAAAACATAAGTTGTACCATATTACCATATTATTGAGGGCAGGACAAATGTCATGATCCAATTGCACAGTTCTATTGTTTAAAGAAAATTGAACTGTGAATGTATTTATGTAGTAAAATATATAATATCTTTGAAGTATAGCATAGACCCAACCTTATTAGTATGGAGGTTCTTGGTCAAGAAGACTCTGTGTCAGTTTAAATAATGGGGACATGAGAATGAGCGCATAGTAGGCAATCTATATAGGCTGGAGGTAATTAGTTTAGATGACTTTTGCCTAGTAATTGGGATCCAAACTCTCTCTCAGTCTCAATATTCTTATTTGCACTGAAGTGAGCCAAGCTGCTTTCAGAGGTTGATGGGAGAAGTGAGTAGAACACTGTTGAGTACTGAGTACAAGTGCTTAGTACATAGTGCTAAGTGTTGGGTTAATTATAACAGTGGTAAAAGTAGCAAAACGGCATAAGTGTCCTTGGCTTTGCAACTTTAAATGATGTCAATTAGCACATGGTTAAGTGCAAAGGCTCCTATGGAAGAGGAGTCTGGAGAACAGATTCCCCCACTCTGCTGCTTCCAGCTAGGCCTCAGCATTCTGAGCAGAGGTACTGGTGGCTCAGGCACTCTGCACTGACTAGTTGTAGGTCTATTAATTTACACCCGCACCGTGGAATATCTTCAGTTTCCCAACAACCACCAGTTTTTTGTTTTGTTTTGGCTGATGTAGGCATAGAATTAAGCTTGTCTATAAAATTTACATTTGTAATTCTAAAATGTGGTATATAGAATATAGATTATACTCCAGGTACATATGGATGAATGTCAGAACCAAGGCAAATTGTCTTCCTGAGATTCTATGGGATCTAAGAGGGTCCATGAGACCAACATCTGCAAAATACCTAACTGTGAACAGGTGGATAATTATTAGCATCTTTTGATGAGTATGAAGTGTCCTTCCTTATCTTCTTTGAACATCTATGCTCCAAATGCAAGGGCACCCACATTCATAAAAGACACTTTGCTAAAGCTCAAAGCACACATTGCACCTCATACAATAACAGTGGCAGACTTCAATACCCCACTCTCATCAATGAACACATCATGGAAACAGAAACTAAACAGAGACACAGTGAAACTAACAGAAGTTATGAACCAAATGGATCTAACAGATATTTATAGAACATTTCATCCTAAAGCAAAAGAATATACCTTATCAGCACCTCACAGTACCTTCTCCAAAATGGACCATTAAAATAGGTCACAAATCAGGCATCTTATCAGATCACCACAGACTAAGGCTGGTCTTCAATAACAACAAAAACAACAGAAAGCCCACATACTCACAGAAGCTGAACAACTCCCTACTTAATGATAACTTTGTCAAGGAAGAAATAAAGAAAGAAATTAAAGACTTTTTAGAGTTTATTTAAAATGAAGCCACAACATACCCCAAACTTATGGGGCACAATGAAAGCAGTGCTAAGAGTAAAACTCATAGCTCTGAGTGACTCCAAAAAAGAAACTGGAGATAGCATACACTAGTAACTTAACAGCACACCTGAAAGCTCTAAAACAAAAAGAAGCATATACACCCAAGAGGAGGAGACAGCAGGAAATAATCAAACTCAGGGTTGGAATCAACCAAGTAGAAACAAAAAGAACTATACAAAGAATCAACAAAACCAGGAGCTGGTTTTTTGAGAAAATCTTTCTCTCTCTCTCTCTCTCTCTCTCTCTCTCTCTCTCTCTCTCTCTCTCTCTCATTCTCTTGTTCCTTCTTTCTTTTTTCTTTTGTTCTTTGTTTTTTAAATCAAATATAGTCTAACAGGAATCCAACTGAAAAAGGAAACTACAGTTGAGAAAATGTCTCCATCAGATTGTCTAGTAGACAAAAGATCATTGAGTATTTTCTTGACTGATGATTTACTATTTCAAGTTCCATCCCTGAACAGCTGGAATAAGAAATCAGTCTGTACAAGATAGTAATTCTATTCCTTCATGACCTCTTCTTCAGTGCCTGTCTCCAAGTTCATGTTTGATTTCCTGTCCTGACTACCATTCATAATGTACTATAAGATATAAGATGAAATAAACTCTTTCCTCTCCAAGAAAAAAAAAAATTATTAGGGCATCCATACACTGTGTCCAATGCATTTACATTCTAGCACAACTGTGTCTAACATATGTGTTTTTCCACTGAGGAAACTATTTGGAGTTATAGTAGACTGGAATTTGTTTTTTTATTTAAAATAAAATAATTCAGAGTCTAGTTCAGCTTTTTTTTTTCCGCTAGAACATGTGACTTAACTGACCTGAAGTCACCTCACAGGGCTGGACTGAGGAGGAAGCATTAATATACACAGTGATTTTCATGAGAAATTCTCTCTCTCTCTCTCTCTCTCTCTCTCTCTCTCACACACACACACACACACACACACACACAGGACAACTGTTCTTAACTTCTGAGCAATGCCTCCATCTCTCCATCATCTCCCCTTGGATAGTGTTTTTGTTTGTTTGGTTTTGTTTTGTTTGTTTGTTTGTTTGTTTTTCTAAGCACATTCAAAAGATAAAGCAAATGGAAGAAATTCAGTCACTTGTAACAAACTGCTTGTCCATGAGGGAGAAGGTGAGAACTTGTTCCCTTCCCATGCCCAAAACTTCCTTGGTACCTCTGTCTTGTAAAAAGCAGAAACACCTTTTCCTGAGAGTAGGCAGCTTTCCTTGGGCCCTTTGGGTCACCTCGCTTTCCCTTCCTCTTACCTGGAGGCGGGGCCATCTGGATATAGTTTGGCAACACATCTTATTTTCACAGTTCTTTACAATTAGTTTTCTCTGCCTGGCAAGTGATTCTTATGTCGTATTTAGGAAGTTTCTTTTTTTATATTTAAAGTATCTGAATCTCAAAAAGCTCATTTTAAAATGAAATAAAAATTAAATACACAATAGTATAGATTATAGGCCAATAAGGCACACACATGCAAACATCATGTAAAACCTGCTTACAAACAACTCATTTTGTTAAAGAACTGCTGTGTGCCAGGCACTGTTCTGCTTGGTACACATGAATTTATTTAACAACAACAACAACAACAACAACAACAACGGCAAGATTAAGAAATAAACTAGGAGGTAGGAACTTCTTTTTATTTTAAAAAAATCTCTGCTTTGTAGAGTAGTTGGAAGGGAGGAGACTGAATTTAATTGTCTAAAGTCACTCAGGGAGTAGGTGGCAGAGAAAACTTTTGAACTTGGGCTTTTATTTTATTTTATTTTATTTTTGCTCCAGCATAAATATGCTTCATGGCTTTGTGAAATCAGGCCAATGGGACAAAGTGAGAGCTCTTTGAGGCAGGTTGGGGGAGGCAGCACACACACACATGATTCAAATAAACCCAATAATTTCACCATCTCTAACTCTTAATTGTACAGGCCCTATAATAATGGAATGGGTCCAAAATGTCCACGGCAAAGCTCATTTATTCCTGATCCTCTCTGGAGATGAAATTCTTTTTCCTTGGACAATTGTAGGGTACCCATGCTGATAGAATGATAAGTGTTGACTCTATTTACAGCATGACTGACTGTAGACAGGCTGGAAGTCACAAGTTTACAAATTACCCCATAAAGCCACAGCCACATTTACTCTAACTAACCTGGACCTTTCTGTCTGGAGCACACGGTTTTCCAGTACTGTTTATCTTTAGAATTGCAAACCAATATCCAAAGCTGCCAGCAATCTACTCACTGAGTTCTGTTTTAAGTCTGGGTACTTAAACCTCATGATCTAACACAGGTAAGGGTATTCAAAGATGCTGATGCTGGCCTAGGTCACTTCTTCTCCCAGATGAGACAGCTGTGGCTCAGAATCTGGACATAGTCTGCCTTAAGTTCTACAAAGAATGGTTTGTTATAATCTTATGTATGTATATATTGATTGACTACTATGCTGGGGGTGGAATCCAAGACTCTCTACTAGGCAAGTGCTCTACACTATGTGGTACCCTTCTACCATCTCAGTTTACTTAAATGGAAGCAACTAAACCCTTTCAGCGGCAACTCAGGATGTGCTTCCATGTAGAGCCACAGTGCATCTGTGAACAGAACCTTCATCACCACACAATAAGCAAAGCTCTGCTACTGCATAATTTGGCAGACAAGGACGCAAAACTCTGTAAAAGTAAGATGCCTGTTCAAAGACATGCAGCTGTGAGTGGCAGGGTCCAGGTGTGCACCTGGACAGTCTCACCGGGGAGCCATACTTGCTGATACTCTGATCTGTCTCCCATTCCAGTTACAGGGGTGTCTGAAACTGAAGTCACCATGACCTACCACTCGCTCCCCATAGAGCATTCAAGGGGACATGCACACAATCAGATTGCTTGAATTTCCCCTTAGCAACAAATGTCCCTGATGAGAATAACCGACTTGGGTTCACAGTAATTAAGCGCAGGCGATTGGGAATGGATAGATTTGCCATTTGAATAGCTTCCCTCTCCTTTTGTCCTGCGGATACATCCCCATCCATAACAGGGTGCCAGCAAGCTCCATTCTCTTTGTGAAATTTCACCCAAATGAGACCTTTGTGGTAATCAAGTAGAAACGGGCTTCCACAGTCCCCTCATCAAGGAAATGAGGCAGATAAACAGTATAATTATGGATTCCATTTTTAGCTAAAACAAAGACGTATGTCTCAGCTCAGAGTCTTTATCTAGTGAGAGAATGGTAAATTTAGAATGAATTGCCAGTCAGGATGCTGCTCAGACCATTCCTCCCTGTACTAAATTCAAGATTTACACAGACTTTTAACAAAATGTTCTCATGACAGCATCCCCTGGATGAATTCACATACATACATCTGTTTCAGCGTCTTCGTATACAACATAGCAAAAATCATATTAATGCCCAGTAGAGTAGGTGGCATTGGGCTAAGTAAGTTCACATGCAGGAATACAGGCCCATATCATGCTCAAAGAAAGTCAGCTGAGGCTCTGGCTCGTTCTCTCTCTCTCTCTCTCTCGCTCGCTCGCTCGCTCGTTCGCTCTCGCTCCCGCTATCGCTCTCACGCTCTCTCTCACTCGCTTGCTCTCTCTCGCTTGCTCTCTCTTTCTCCCTCCCTCTCTCCCTTTCTCCCTCCCTCCCTCCCTCTCTTTTTCTGCTTCTATCTTCTTACTTATCTACATGCCTTGTGTCTTCAGAGCTATCTGGTGATATGTAATACCAGTGGCCACCTTTCAGCTAAAGTGGAGGGAGGAGATTGAAGAGGATCGAAAAAGGTTTCCCAGCATTCTGGTATTATACTCTATGCCAGCACACCATTGGTAGCAATGTAAAGAACCAGCTTTTCTTAGCTTTCCTTATAATCTGTGTGATGAAGGTGTCACAGTCTAGAGCAGTGATTCTCAACCTTCTGAATACTGAGACCCTTTAATACATGTTATGGTAACCCCCAACTGTAACATTATTCTGTTAATAGTTTATAACTGTAATTATGCTATTGTTATGAATCATAATATAAATTATTTGTTAGACAGGATATCTGATATGTGACCTCCCAAAGGGGTTGTGAGCTACAGGTTGAGAACTGGTGGTCTATCTAGAGTAAAGGGACATCTGGAAATTATCTTTGAGGTGGGGTGTAAGAAGACCCTCAAGGCAGAGCATTATAATTTTCACCCATGTTGGGGAAGTTGTGAAGAAATAGGGGATGTAATGCTCAGAATGGGAACCTTCTAGAGTGTCTATAGAATTTACACCACTGTGCCCTGATCTGTGCCCTCCATCATGGCCAGGACTTCTCGATGCTGGCACTACTGACTCAGCTATCCATTTGTTGTAGAAGCTGTCACGAGTGTTGTAGACTGTCTAGCAGCATGTTGGTCTCTACCCACTAGATGCCAGTAGCAAGCTATGACAATCAAAACTGTCCCCAGATAGTGCAGTGACTGCTGGGAGACAGAGCTTCCCTTCAGTTAAACAATACAGCTCCAGACAAAGCAAGGATCATAGTAATGGGCTCTCAAATATAGAAAGGAAAAGAAAGGAAAGGAAAGGAAAGGGAAGGGAAGGGAAGGAAAGGGAAGGAAAGGGAAGGAAAGGAAAGGTAAAAAAGGGAAAAGGAAAAGAAAAAGAAAAAGAAGAAAAAGTAATTGTTAATTAAGTCTTTGGAATGAAAAGCTAGCATAGTTGTTTGAGATGACAGGACAAACTGAGAATGGGAGAATGGGAATTGACATAAAGATGGTCTTTCTTGAGGACTGAAGATGTAGCTCAGTTGGTAGACTATTTGTCTACCATTCATGAAGATGTACTCCTCAGCATTAAATAAAGAAACCAACATCCCAGCACTGGAGAGGCGGATGTAGATACAGGAGGGTCAAAAGTCTGTGATTGTTCTCAGCTATACAGAGAAACTACTGAGAGAAAACCGTCCTCAACTGTGAAGAGGAATGCCAGGATAAAAATTAACCACCAAAAGATGATGCATCTACTACCCTCAGCACAAAGCTTACTCCTAAGAAATAGTTACCCCCACCCACCAAAGCATGAACACACACTTTTGCACTAGACTCATGCACATGTGCTCCAGTGCCTACTTCAAACCTATACTATATCTAATTAACTTTTACTAAGTATCAGGGAAGTCAGAGGTTCCCAGACCTGCCTGCACAGGTAGAGTCCAACTTGCCAGCTAGACAGCCACTGCAGAGGCAGCACAGCCTCATTTAAATGGAGTGGGTCCTTGTTCCCAGCTACCGGCACCATAGAAAGATGGTGTAGAGAGGCTAATCAAGTTGTAACCCAGGCCCTCAAGCCATACTGATTTATTTTTGCTCCATCCCACCTTTTTTAAAAATACAGTATGAATAATATCAACAAAAGCAAATTCATACAAGAGGTAACATTTCTTTAGTGGATATAATAGTCTTTCTTGCTGTCGCTATGAGTCTTAGTTTGTGCTCTGTCTACTAATTTCCTATTCTTCATATTGACTTCTGACTGTATCCCTATCACTGGTCTTTTGTCTTGGCTTTTGTTTATCATTTTATATATTTTTATGATTTCTGGTAGAGCGTATGAATCTTGCTTTTTGGCTCAGGCTAGTCTCCTCTTCCTAAACTCGCAGCAATCTCCTGCCTCTGCTTTCTGAGTAGCAGAGGGGCCTACAGGCATGAGTCCTTGCATCTGGCTATATAAGCATACCAATATTTTATAAATTTAATTAAAAATTTTGCAGTATCAGTATAATAGACCTTTCTGTGGCTGAATTAGAATCCTAAACTGATCACATTAGGAGATATTTAACAAGTCATTATTTGGTATTATGATTGTCCTGTCAACCTTCTTACCAATCTCAGTTACTTACTTACATTGAATTTCTAGACTAGGATAATAAACATGCTCTATCAGTATCAGTTACAATTAATTAATTAATTATAGTAGCATCTTAGGTCCCATTTACTCTGGTAATCAGGCAATATGACTTATAACACGCACATACATACACACAGAGAGACAGAGAGTCAGAGAGACTGAGATACAGAAAGAGACAGAGAGTTCTTCTCACTATGCTAAAGGTAGAGAAAGTGAGCCTTGGTGAGATCAATTCATTTGCTAAAGTTAAGCCTAACTTTAGATCTACTGCAGACTTGGGCCTCTGAGAATATCCATTACCCAGCACTCAGATCATTAACTCATGTGTCTGCAGCTGTGCAGACAAAACTAGAGCGCTCTGATCTACTCTTCCAGCCCTGCCAGGGGTGGCAGCCTGTCTGCATCCCTTGGCCTTTCATGTCGCCTGTCAGCTTTCTGAAGGTTTCAAACCCTGACAAAGGGTGGCTCCTTGGCCTCTACTGAGAAAGCAGGTCAAAGTGAACTTGGCCTGAAAGGATTTGTGCCATCCTGTGTCCCAGTGCATGCGGCATAGGCTCCAGCAGAGAGAGGCTTTCTGCTGACAATGCTGAAGAACTGTCACATTGTCCTATGTGGTTAATTTAACGCAAGCCAGTGGACCCCTGGTGAAGAGCATCAGGGAGCTGGGATTCATCACTCACACTAAGAAACAGAAACCCCAGTTGCTGCCTACCTTTAGCTGTCATGTCGGAGTGCCACCAACTGCACAGGTTAAACTCCACCAGGAACCTAAAGAAATGGTGGAAAAGCCCAGGGTTACGAGATCAGCTAACCCTGGGTAGAGCAGTACTGTTTTATGTCATTGTGCTGACCCTCCCCATTTGAAATAAATAACATTACACTTTGGGACATTGCTGTGGCTAGCTAAGTTGCCACTGAATTGCCTCTAGGTTTCAGCTCACTTGGAAAGAAGCTGTTTTACCTTCCATGGCCTGCGATCACAGTGTCCTAGTAGAGCTGGAGTTCTGGTTGAGAAATGTCTGCAATTTGGTCAGAGTCAGCCTCTAGTAATTCACCTTTATTTACTCATCCTCTAGCCTAGGATACTTCATAATAAATATCCACTTTCTAAAGGCCCTTTTGCCTTATTTCAGAACTTCAAAACAGAACAGTCTTCTTGGTCAGAACCATGCTCTGCAGCAATGTGGGAGGAGCCCAGCAAATGTCTATGGGAGTGAACAGTGGTCCAAACTTGTAACAAAAATCACATAGCCATAGTCTAACTTCAGAACAACCAGACTTTCTCAATTGCTAGTGAAGGATGCAAACAAAGGCGATATCATCACCTTCTGAATCCACAGCGGCAGATTAACAAAAATGTTGTAGGCGTGCACTTTCCAGACCCATGGTTACTATCCCTAACAGCTACTTCTCCACAAAGATCCTACCACTAGCCTTAATGTATCTTCCACCTCTTTTTTGCACTTGTTGGCCCTCGGATGTATAAGCATTGTTGTATTAATATATATATAGATTTATATTAAATATATATATGTATATACACATATTTTATGCATGATATATATAAACATGTATGTATATGTGTATGTATATCCACATCCATATATATATTTATATGTTATATATATTATATATATATATATATATATATATATATATATATATATATACACATACATCTTTTTTTTTTTTAATCGCAATGTCCATTCACCAAATGGCAAGGGGTTTGTTTGCCTTACATCTACAGCACTAGCACTAACTTCTGGCTGGGAGAAAGAGGAGTGACAGTTTGGTGTTCTGGTCAACATTCTACTCATGGAATTCTCCTCTTTCCTGGGATACACTGCTGCTTCAATGTATCACCTCATCTGGAGGCCAGAGTTTTCATCTTTGTCACATTTCAAGTCCTGAAGCCTCCCAGGATCCTGAATTTGATAAGGTAAACTTATTAACTCATACCTAGGAAGAACCCCTAGCTCTCTCTGTAGCCCTTGTAAGCTTGGCTCCTGCCCAAGCCAAGACATCAGAGCAACAGTGGACAGCTTAGCTGTGTGTTCTCTTGACCACAGCCCACCCAGGCAGCATTAAGACAGCCAGGCATCCGTGTTAAATTTAACAGTAACCACAATAAATAGATTTGGCTTGTGTATCCTAAGCTGTTAGTCTGCTCAAGGATGACAGGGAGGTTTGCAGAGTGCTTGCAAATGACCAACACTAAAACAAGATAACTTTGTAGTCTCAGAGTTCAGTACTTTGAGGTGTTCCATGGATCGATCTAAGGTCAGAGAGAACAGGAAGCACCATCTCCCCATTTCACTCTATCAGAGAAACAGGATCAGGATACTTGTTGAAAAGAACGTAGCAGATGGTACTTACAAGACAAGTTCCGTCATTATCCACTTGGCTGCAGAGAGGAAGGCCTTATAGGGCTGGAGGGAAGAATTCATCCCGTTAAAACAATGGATTACATAAGATGTTTGTAGTTTGACTTAAGGCTTTACATAGAGACAATGTTATTCTTTTAGAGAGATGGATATCATGTTAAAAAAAAAACCAGGGAGGGTCTAGCTAAAGGAAGAAAATGCTTCGATACTGTATCCCAAAACTAACATCTTAAAACTTTGAACTCCCCTGTAGTGAGATGTGATTTACAAGTAAAATAAACATGATCTAATACAAGGGTTATCACTGCGAGGAAGGAGGAAGTTCAGCAAACGATGCTTAAACCTTTACCCTCTAGGGGCTAATATTTCACAGCCTGGTGCTGAAGGGCTGGAATCATGTAACTAATTTCGAATGGTAATTCGCACTGCTCCCCTTTGGAAAGGTGACTCGCAGTTCTCTATCACTGTGCATCGTTCATTGAGAGAAGCACAAATTGAACACACTTGATTTTAATGCCTTCCATGAATTATGTAGGATTTGGGCTGCCCTTTCTCGCACTTACATATTTGAACTTGGAAAAAAATGATAACCATATGAACATGTGATTTTATCCCCTCAGAAAATCCCCTGCATGCTATAAAAGAAGGCATTGACAGCCTAATCTTTATTTCAGAATATTTTAATTAAAAAAAGCAGTGGGATTGTTTACTCTGTGATATTTCCTATGTGGATAATTCAATTTCCTGAATTCTGGAAAATACCATGTCCTCCTCAGTTGGCTCTTTGTGCCTAGGTATGCCAGATATGTAAGTGGTGTGCAGATTTGCAAGGCAGACGATGGCACTGGCAGAGAGAGCTGGGCTCCAGACGGCAGGTCCAGAAAATCCTCCACACCTTTTGTGGCTGCCATTAGGAAAAAGCGTGCCAGATCTTGGTTTCTGAGGCGACGGCTGCCTAATCCCCCTCTCTGAGCATTTTAATTATAAGAACCAGAACTGGGTATGATGGAATTATCCAGTTTTAAATAAAACAAGAATGAATTTATAGTGTCCTAACCATTGCTGAAAGGTTCCTGTCTCAAGCCAGAAAGCAGCAGAGAGCAGCATAAACAAACAAACAAACGAAACCCATTGGGCTTATTCCCAGCCCACCCTGCTTTGCAAGGCTGTATATTTTTTGATTTGATTTGAGTAAGGCTTTCAACATCAACATCGAGTTGAGTCCCAGAACCAGGGGACTCTCTTCCTCCAAGTTTAGGGTCAGAGAAAGATATTAACTTCAACAATTTCTTAAAACCAAATGCCTCAAACCGCCATGCTCTGCTCATTAGGTGTTATGACATTAAAACCATCACTTCCCTGGAGCCGCAGAAAGAGCCACGGAGTTAGATCGTGGGCTGATTCTGCGTCTTCGTTCCCGCTGAGATGGGTGGCTGAGGTAGACCTAAGAGGATAGACTGAGGAATCCCAAGGCTGTGTAGCTTGGGAAACAGAGAGAATGGGAAGCACGAGGGGAAAGGAACTCAGGCAGACCCTGCTAGACCCAGACTCTAAGGATATCTGAGCAGACAAAGGGATTATGCAAATAGGGATTAAGGTTGTAAGTGGAAACAATCGCTGGGGACTGGAGGGGTCATTGAGCTTTTTCAAAGAAATGGGGGAAACCTGTCTTGGGAAGATTTCAAATCTGGAAATAGTCACACTAAGTGCAGGAAAGCCAGTTTGGAAACAAAAGGCCCCCATTCCAAGTGCTGTTTCTTCTAAAGTTTCCATTAAGTAGTGTTTTCTATAAAGTCCAACTTCTCAGCTGCCTCTCAGAAACTTTGTATCTCAGACTCTTTCTGGCTGGCTCACTCTGTGTAGAAGAATCATGTTAAGCACGTGGCTCTTAGATACCACCCTGCTAAGGTCTCAGGTCTCACAGAGGCTGAGAGTTCACCAAGATGGCTTTGAAATCTTGACCTTAAATGAACATTTTGGTTGGCTTTTAGTATTCCCAAAATCATACTTCAAGAGTTACGTTTGTATACATATGTGGGCTATCTTGAGGTCTACCTTAAAGGAGAAAAATATTCTGAGTTTTCAGGTAATTGATATTTTCTGTACATTGCAAATTACATTTTAAAACTGACAATTGTTGGTTTCTGACAGGCTGGAGCTGGTTTCTAAGGACACAGCACTGTATGCCTTGATCCTAGGTTGTAATATCCCCCCTCACTGGAAGCAGCTCCCAGACAGAAAGCACCGAGAAGAGCAGAGGAACCCACCTGTTCACTTGGCCTGAGAGCACTATTACAAGCCAAAAGGAAGATATTTTCCTGTGTGTGTGTGTGTGTGTGTGTGTGTGTGTGTGTGTGTATGCGTATGTATGTAGTACTCAGTTGTGTGTGTGCCTGTGTATTCAGAGGCAGGAGGTAAATGACAGATGTCTCTTCGTCTGTTGCAGCTCACCTTGCATTTTGAGACAGAGTCTCTCAAAGATCTTGAACTTCAGGGATCAGGCTGGCTAGACTGTACTGGGGATTCTCTGGACTCCATGCTGCACCTGCTCTAAGCTTACAGATGTGCACTGCTGTGTTTGAGTTTCATGTAGGTCCTGGGGACCCAGATTCAGGTCCTCAAGGTTATGTGGAAGGAAATGTAGGGACTGAGCTATCTGACCAACTCCCTCAGAAGGACAATCTCTGTTAAACAAACCAAATTCTCTTATGTAACAGTCAATGAGGCACCTCCCCTCCTTGTCTATAAAAAAGGGGACTGTTCATTAATCCATCTAAGACCTTGACCTGATTTTTAACTTACATAATCACTGGGATCCGGGTTTAAACAGAAACAGTTTTTAGTGAGTCAAGTCAGGAAATACCTTTAAACATTTGTGGTTTTGAGTAAGGTACATTTGATTAGCCTAAAGTCTGAGCTACCGGTCCCAAAGGCAGCAGAAGCACCCAGGTCTTCCCTGGGTAGCAGCCTTGTACTTACGTCCAGGAGTCCGTGGGCACTGTCACTACTCTCCTTGTTGGCTCTACACATGGCTTGGTAGTCATACAAGGTTATTCTGTGGGGGAAATACAAAGAGGCTTCAGGAAATGAAAACATATGGCCACTAAATGATGCTTAGTTAGGGCCAGCGAGGTGAGCAGACACTAGCAACATGAGCTATAGTCACAACAGAACAAGGCTCAGCTATTATAGGCACAGAGCATAGTGGTGAATCGGAACAGAATCACATTGCAAATATAGGCTAACAAAGGGAGGGACTGAAGAGTGCCAGGAGATACAAAATTATCCAACTTGATGTATTCTCTCCATTTTACTTCTAAACAAGCATAGTTGGCGTGGACCACCACACTCTACAGGCTACTCTTACTGAGTTGGTGAACCTGATTTGTTTGTTACATGAGACCCAGCAAGAGACATTTTAGGGTACAAAGTAGCAGATCTATCTGCCTATTCCCATGCACAGGAAGCAGACCAGGATTGAGTTAAGACCTAAGGTGATGGGAAGGGGAAGCCTGAGGGGAGGAGTGTTCATCGCCCACAATCCTCCATGTTATCACTCCAATAGTGAGTGCATCCTTGGTTGAGAACAGCCTCATTTGTGAAGCAAGAACGTGGACATTTTATTGTCAATCCTGATGAAAGTATAGCTGTCGGCCCCAGAAACTCTGTCTAATTTGTCTGAGGTATTTTAGCTCCCCGTTGACAATTAAAAAGTTAATTAATGAAGGTAAATGGAGCAAGTGCCTTGTCTCATCCTCAGAAGCAGTGGGCAGAGACAGGATCCCCCGACTTCCACTGCCCTACCACAGTTCCTGGCTTTTTAAAGGGGAGCCGACCAAAGTCCAACCTGACATGGAAAGATTTCAAATAGCTTAATATGCTCATTCTTATTTGTCCCTGTAGAATTCTCCCTCACAAGAATCCCTTTCTAGAACAGTCCATTGCTTAACACTGGGTACACTTATTGCTATGCTTAGAAAGGCTACTACAATGCAATACTACCACTCTTTGTGGCCAGTCTGATGTGGTATCTGTCCCTCACCTCCCTGATTCCCCCAGCCCCTACTACAGTCTATATCATGGAGAAGGAATTCTGTCTTTCAAGGCAAATACATAAACTACTGCCTGCTGACAAACTCCCCTAGGGGAGCCCCAAGACATAATGACATAATTGGGACAGCTTCCTGGAGAAAGCTCAGATCCGTGTATGGATGCCAAAAAGAAAACTGGCCACTTCTAACTAAACTGCCACCGAGGTCAGCTCCAACCAGTGAGTGGCACACAATGGCACAATAAGGCACAACAGGTGGTTACGCAATCATCTATGTACTCCTGGGTGACTCTCTCCAACAGAAACTGTCTCCCATTTGTCTACCTTTTGCTTCCTGCAAACAAGCAGCTTTGTTTAGGGATAGAAATAAAGACCTTAAGCCAGACCCACACTACCCTTGGTGAAGTCTAGGCCCAGACCTCCATCTGCTGGGCAGAGGATGGACAGTTCACTGGGAAGCCACTATGTTTATTACTGTAGTTCAAGACACACTCCAAAGCTGGAGTGAGAGGGACATGCTATAGTACCTTCCATCCCTGCATTCTGAGTTGAGGACTGAGGTAACAAGCTGCTGGTGGCTGGACTCTGGGTAGTGACCATAAGCAATGGATTCTTTAGAGCATATCAGCCCATTTGCCAAAAGTACAAAGCCAATGTCGGGCAGCCTGACATGTCCAAGTCCACAGAGCTAACCAGTGGCGGGGCCAGAATGAGCCTAGGGCCAATCTGAATCCACTTATTTCTTCTCAGAAACACAGAATCACATCTATATCGACGCTAGGCTCTCACTGGAATATCATGACAAACGCTGCTTAAGACAGGTTCTCAGAACCAAAGACCTGGATCATTTGGAGCCTCCTGCTGAGGGACTACTGAGGAGTGCCCCAGCCAGAATGAACCCAGCTGGCTTGCAAGACCAGCTGCCTGGTGGTAACCATGGCAACTCCCTGACTGACAGATGGCTGGAAGCTCAGGATTCTCCCTGGATCTTTTCCAGAGACCCCAGCTGACACTGGGGAGGGCAAAATGAATCACCATGGGGAAGCTTCTGAGCCAGGCCTGAGCACCTGCCTCTCATTGCAAAAGGAAGGGGAAGGGGGTGGTTTGATAATACTGTTCCCAAAGAGGTCAGAGAATCAGCCTTCCCTGTCTTCTCAACATGCTGGCAAAAAGGAGACTTTGAGTGTATTGCTCTTTTGGAATTGATTTTTTTTTTCTTTACTGTTTTAAATAACTCCACTTTGTGGCTACCTGCATCCTGTTCGGCTGATTATAGTCAAAGAACAAGATAATTGCCTGCTTTCATTCGGCTCTAAAATAAGCCCCGAGAATTGTGCCTAGCCCAAACCCGTGTACAGCCCTATACAGCTCAGCTCTGGGAATTTAGCCTCATGACAGATAACATGCTTTAATTCCCATGACTTCATCCCCAGACCACTTCAACCACGGTTGTCCACAGCCTAAGACCTTGTCATTAGCAACAACCCACTCCCTAGATGGGGCTCTTTGAAATTGTGAAGGAGGCAGGCACCCTGTCCTGAAGTTGCAACTCAAAGCAGCAGCTCAAAGCCTGCCATGCACCCTGGACAGGATAATCTACTTTCTAATTGTCATTTTGATGTTACTGGGGTCTGTTTTGTTTTGTTTTGTTTTATGTTTTCTCCACCAAGGGAAAAAAAAAGAAGATCCCAAGTAAGCAGTATTTTTTTCTGATACTTAGCAGGTTGAATTTTAAAGTGGTAAGCTAAGCTCATTTAGTCTGCTTAGCAACTGTGGGACAAACATCTATTAAAGACCTACTCTGTGCTACAAGTCCAGGAAACTTGCCTACAATAATGCCTAATCATGGGCGTGTCCCCTCCCCCTTGCTCAATGATTAGCAACCTTGAAACCAACCTTGAAACAGATTAATATTTATAAATATAGCCATAAAAGAATGACCCGAGAAGCTGACATAAGGCTCATCTTGGGTTATAATTTAGAGTTTTTAAATCTAAACCTCTAAGAAGCAAAGCGACTGACCTCACAGTAGCATCTACAAATGTTTTTCCTGTTGAGCTTGAAAGCACACTCTGTAGAGGTCGCTCTCACAGGCAAGGACATGAAGCAGGAACACAGGAAAGTCTTAAAGAAGGGAGAGCTGTCCTGCCCCACAACCCAGCATCAGTCAGGTCATCCCCATCCCGCTGAAGCGGCTCCTCACAGAACACTGTAATTTCCACATGGCACACTCACATGGGAGCCAGGAATTTACCTCACCCAGGCCCTGTTGCTCTCATGTCGTCTAACCGCAGATCACTCAGCACAAGCTTTAGTTGAGGAGCAAACTCGGCAGGCTCTGTGTTGCTGGATTACCCAGGAGGCAGTGCACTGGGCCCTAGCCGATTGACTTCACCCATATTGCTCACTCATACTGCTGTAAGTTACCACCTCCCTCTGTCAGGTGCTAGTGGTATCCAAAAGATCAAAGCTGTTATTTTCTCCCAGAAATTTTTGGCATTCTCCCCAATATCAGGGGTATGGAACTGATCCGGTTCCTAGAGTAGGAAACTAATGCTGCTTACAACAGGGAATCCAGGAGGAGGCGGGGCCAAGACCTATCTTTCTAAGGATGACTCCCTTCCTCCAACCAGGCCTCACCCGCCATAGCCCCACTGCCTCCCAAAAGTCCCTTCAATTATTGGGTTCATCAGCGAATGGAATGAAGCCATTGACTATTCCTTGAGGATTTTTGGAAGTTGGGCTCATTCTTCAGAGGAACTACAGGAGTAAAGTAAAGCAGACAGCAGCAGGCCTGGTCTGGAGGAGGTGGGGTTAGTCTCCTCCCAGTGCCTTGCCTCTGTACTCTCTTGATATGCAATAGCCAAGTATCTCCTTATTTACTATGCCCAGGTACCATGGGAATGTGATGAGGCCATCCAATTGAGCAGAAGTATTGCAAGGGAGGCTACTTAATAACTGTTTTGTTTATTAAAGTAAATTTTAGGGAACAAATACTAAACCAGATCTTTCGAATGTTTGTGGACTTTATGAATTCTCTTTCTGCCAACCTGACCTGCAGAAGCAGTGGCTGGCCCACAGCTTTCCTGTACCAGCAGACAACCTTATGTTGAAAAGCCAGAGGAAGGAAAGTAGAAAACAACGCTGTGGTTCTCACAAACCAAGTAGGCTCACACTGGCTAACAAAGGGTTCCCAAGATGACTGGGGACCTTGTAAAACTCCACCAGCTCTTGAGACAAAACATGAATCAAGGGCAGGCGTGCGATATGCTGCCTGGAGTCAGTGTTTGAGATGGAGGCAGGCCGCCCCTTGAGGAAGACCAAGGCAGCCATTGCTGTTGTTACAGTAGCATTGTGAGGTTTGCCGAGTGGTCTGTTGGAATCTTCATGTTCCTGTAATACAGAAAGTTTGGTCCTGAAACACACTGGTTCCAGTCATTCTGTCTCCTCCTCGGTCCCTTTGATGTCCCCTCTGACAAAGCATGCTTCTATGGACGTGGCTAGGCCAACAGGAAGCCAGGAAGCCATTACATTCATGACAGGAGCCGCTAAGTTTCAGGCTTCTCTGAGGCAGTCGGTGTGAAAGGAGACCAGTCATCCACGAAGACCGGTGCTTCTCCTCCCACCCGGTGCTTCTCCTCCCACTCCAGCAACTCTGAGTTTGGGTTGTGGGCTGGAATGTAACAGGATCACTGGAGACTGGGAAAGCTCCTAGCTCCCTAAGAGCCAGAGGGAAGAAGGCTCTCCATTGTCATTCTACCTTGATGATGACTCACCACTTAGAAAGCGATTTCAATCACAAAGGACTCTGGATAAAGAGGGGTACAGCTTCTGCAGGGGGTGGAGGAGGATGAAAAGTCTAGGCACAGAAACAAAGAAAAACACCACTCCCGCCCACCAAACACACACACACACACACACACACACACACACACACACACACACATTGGACATAGTAACAGAGAAAGGGAAAAAAGGAGACAGGATGGGGAAATAGTTGACAGACATACTTTCTATGGACAGTTCAAAAACACTAAAATTATTTGTCTACAGCCCATTTCCCTGTAAACTATAGGCCAAGTACATCCATGTTGGTTCCTTCTGGTTTCAAGCAGAATTAGGTGCATGAAGAACAAGGGAAGTCCAGCCCTGGCCCTCCTAGAAACCACAAGAATATTTGATAAGAACGAAAATTGGAGGGCAAACCCTCAAGTCCCTGGCACTTGATCAACACCACTCTCATATCCTGCAGTGAAGATGGATGTTGTACCTGGTTCCTAATTGCTATGGAGTCCTTGGGTCCCACATGGAACTTTGTCATTGGGGTGAGCTTACAATTTCAGAGGCTTCATCTATCATTGTCATAGACTAAGCATGGCAACATACAAGCCAAGGTGGTCCTGGGGACAGAGCTTAGGGTTTTACATCTTGATCCACAAGCAGCAATGAGACTGACTGTGTGTCACCCTGGGTGTAGCTTGAGCATATGAGACCTCAAAGCCCAATTCCACGGTGACACACTTCTTCCAATAAGGCCACACCTCCTAATAGTGCCACTTCCTATAGGCCAAGCATTTAAACTCATGAGTCTATGGGGGCCGTTCCTATTCAAACCACCACAAACTTGTTTAGTATTGGCTTCCATCTCCCTGGTTCAAATATCCTCCAAGTTACACTTGTCCTTTACAATTGGCACTTCATATCTAAGCTGTAGTAGCCCAACTTACTGGGACTCAGGTGAATCCTTTTCAGGTAGGAAGGGAAAGAGATGAGCTAATAGACGAGAGATCATGTTTCTTTGATAATCTGCTAAAGATTCCATTGTGGCTGCCCTTCCTGAGATGAAGTTTGAGTCTCCCTCCTCTGTCTGTATATCCCGTGTTTTGCTCTAGTTAGCACGGGGGAATCCTAGAGCAGCAGTTTTCAAACTGGGGGTTGGGACCCCTTGTGTGTGAGTTTGTCAAATGATTCTTTCACAGAGATTACATATCAGATATTCTGCCTATCCAGTATTTACATCATGATTCATAACAGTAGCAAAATTACAATTATGAAGCAGCAACAGAAATAATTTTATGGTTGGGGACACCACAACATAAAGTACTATATTAAAGGGAAGCCACATTCGGAAGGTTGAGAGACCCACTGGGGTGCCTGGGAGGAAAATCACTGTCAAAGATTGATTCCCATCAATACCTGCTTTGGTTTGAAAATGAAATGTCTCCTACAGGCTCATATGCTTAGATGTGTGGTTCACAGTTGATGACACTGTTTGAGAGTTCTGGTCTAGCTGGGACATGAGGCCTAGGTAGTAGGGTACCAAGTGTGGGCCATGAGGGGTATAGTCCTGCATTGCTTTCTGGTCTGGCAAGACATGCACAAGATGTACTGTGAACCGTCTTAACCAGATTTGCATCCAGAATGCCTCCCCTGTGCAGTGGACTGAAGCCGCAGGCCAGCCCCCACCCACTCCCCCATTAAGTTGGGTCTGTTAGGTATTCTATCCCAGTGGTGAGGAAAACAACTGATACAGCTCACCAACAGGTGCAGGAGGCACAGTACTAGAAGACAAGGAGACCCGAGGCCTTTCTAAGCAGGAAGGAGTCAACTTGAGAGAAGAGGAAGAGAGGGCAGTGATTGCACACACCTTTAATCCCAGCACTTGGGAGGCAGAGGAGGGTAGATCTCTGAATTCAAGACCAGTCTGGTCTACAGAGAGAGTTCCAGGACAGCCAGGGCTACACAGAGAAACCCTGTTTCGAAAAATCAAACAAAAACAGAAAGAGAGACAGACAGACAGACAGACAGACAGACAGACAGACAGACAGAGGAAAGGAAGGAACAAAGAAAGGAAAAAAAAAGAAGGAATAGAGGACATGGAATATGGCAGCTGCCTATGCACTAACCCTCATCTTGGCTTGGTGACATCAGCCATATGTCTGTGTATATGTTGTCCTATACTGACAACCAGAGTATCCCAAGCTTCAGAGCACAGGCTATATAATACAAGTATACCTGCAAGTTGGGAACACATATTATATCATCCCATTCAGCTCTTGTTTATGGCTATTTGAGGACTTTATTTAGACCATTTTGCTAAAAGGGAAAAATAATGATTTCAAGTGAAAGCTGCAAAATCTCAGGCAACTCCTATGCAGGAGCCATGAGACTGGCACCTAAGTGCTTTTTTTACTTGGTGGTTCAGGCAACTCCTACACGGGAGACTTAAGATTGGTGCCTGGGTACCTTTTGCTCAGTGGTTCTTGACACTGGCTTTGACCAGTGATGGGCTACACCTGAGAACCACACAGAGGCACTTACAATGCACACATGCTGGGGCTCCTTTCTCCCACCAATGTAAGATGATTCTCTTGGGATGAACTCTGAGCATAGCTGTGCATGCCCACGTGACTTGCTTTACCCCTGTCAGACACTGAAGTATAAAAGTCCTGATGCCTCTTGTCAGCCTTCAAGGTGTACAATGGAATCCCAGAATTCCTGTTAAGCCACCAACAAGATATCCATGGTTTGATCCCTTCATGAAGGGCTAATGTTACCTTCTTAGGTAATAGCTCCCCAGTGTATCCAGGTCCCTGGTGAGGAAGTAAGTTAGACACAGAGAGACTGAGAGACCTATGCATAGCTACCTGGTTGCAAATCTATCACTCAACATAAAGTCTGGCTTTAACACCATGAAGGACTTGGAACCTCTCAGGCATTATACCTTATGTCAATAATCCCAGCACTAAGGACAGAGAAACAAACCAAAAACTCCTTCAACCTTTTTCCTACAGGTGACTTTATTTATTATCCCTGAATATATAATAATTTGCATTAGCATCTTTGGAAGTTGGACTGGGGAAGAAAGAGACCTATGAATTCTAGTACAGTTGCAAAAGGGACAAGGTCATGGCTGATGACAGAGAGATACAGAGCATCTATTCTGAAAAAATGCAAGTGTAAGGCTTTTACTAGACAGGTGCTTAAGTGGAAAAGAAAACAGGCAGCACAAGCCACCCCCAGTGAGTCACCAGTCAGGGAGCCCACTTTCTATCGGTAATAAGATCAAAAACATATTTGAAGTTCTCTGTTTGCAACACAAAAAGCAGAGCTGGCACAGAGTGACACATAAGATAAAGAAAAGTACAGCCTGCGGGCATGGCAGGTCAGAGGATCTGTCAATTTCAACTGAGTGATCTCCTCACTTAGCTGGTCTCCCATCCTGCAAAGTCTGCTCTCCAGATAAGACACTGCTGAGCCAACACCTTCCTTTACCTCTGCACACTGCTAGATGTGCACATAGCACGGCACTGCTGTAGACAGGCCAAGGGAAGAGGGCAAAGAAGTCTGTGTCCACACTATAGGATGCTGGAGTCTTATTTCCACACTACAGAATGCTGGAACCCAGCTCTGTTATAGATACATGGGGTAAGGTCTTGGTCTTTCTAAGCCTGATCATCTCCATCTACAGAATAAATATGTGATATATTTATCCTTGAGACTGCCCCCGACCCTTGACTTGTAGCCTGAATCAGCCCTTTACTTACTCAGGCTCAGACTTGCTTAGATGCACTGCTGACAAGTGCCTACAAACTCTTGAGCAAAGGTCTAACATCTCTAGTTTGCCCTTGGCTACTGGGCCACTGGTCCTGTTTCATGACGTTGTTGGACGGTTCTAAGAACAATGATCTGTGTGGTATGGGGGATGCATACCTATAATCTCAGTACTTTGGAGGCTGGCTTCAAGAGCAGTGTGGGCAGCTACACTGTAAAATGAGGAGGAAGGAGAGAGGAGAGGAATGAGGGAGAGAAAAGGAGAGGAAGGATAAATGGATAATAACATTTATTTTTAGAGGGAAATAACAATAAATTATTTTTATTTTTATTATTTTAAATAATACTATAATATAATTATATAATTTCCTTATTTTTTTTCTTTCTTTTGCCTGCCTTTCTTCTAGGCAGGCAGGCAAAAGAAAGAAAGAAAGAAGGAAAGAAGGAAAGAAAGAAAGAAAGAAAGAAAGAAAGAAAGAAAGAAAGAGAAGAAAGGCAGTCAGACAGACAGACAGACAGAAGGAAGATGGTGGTTCAAGCCAGCTCAGCTGTGGCAGGTATTTGAAAATGGAAAAGATGGCCATTTTCTACATTTTTTCTTTATCTCCCACGTTACTGATGCACCTGCTCTTGGCTCCTGGTCCTTAGATCATAGAGAAGCAGGTGGGATATATTCAGGTGGAAGACTCAGCCAAAGTAACCAATAGCAATGAGTTTGACCCTTAAAGGATTTCGAAGGCTGCTGTCTTACAGGTCTTGTAAACAGTTTAATTATTCACAGAAATCAAAAACGCGAAAAAAACACAGGCTCAAAAGTGGATATTATTTTCTTCTGATGGAGCTGCTGTGTACCGTGGCCATTGGGCCACCAGACAAGTGGGCAAAACAGTCAGAACAAAGAAAGACCCATTGCCATTTAGGTAAGTATAGTGTCAGAGTTTTGCATTGATGCAATCAAATTCTGAGAAAAGTAAATTAGTGGGTGAAGGATTTATTTTAGCTCATGGCTTCAGAAAGTTCAGTCCAGCATGGTGGGGAGGACATGATGGAATGGACCAGTTCACATGACAAGAGCCAGAAATCACAGTAAAGGAAAACAAGAAGGAGCCAGGGAAAGTTAGGTCTCCAAGCAGCACAACTCCAATGGCCTACGAATCAATCAAGGGATGAATCCACTGGCTAGATCAGAACCTTCATAATATCTCTGGAAACACCCACAGGGACACTCAGGGAAGCCCTCAGCAATTTCCTAGGTGATAGTTAACTTGTTAACATTGAACCTAAACAATTATAGAAACCATTTCTCCCCAGATAGGGGAGCTGCAAGATCCAACCTGGGAAATAGCCGAAGGTAAAACTGGTGGAGGGATGGGAGGTGTCTGACTTCCAGCTCAGTGCCAGAGAGGACCTTGTCTCAAGTGAATCATATTCATTCAAGGATAGAGGTTGATCAAAAGGAGAATCCTTGTGGCAACAGCAGCATCCAAGGTACCAAAGAGAAAGGCAAGCTAGAAGCGCTGCCCTTTGTCCTACCAAAGCAGACCATGCCTCCAAAGTAATGTGATTCAGCTTACAAGGGGGAGTGGGGGAGGGTCTGTCCCAGAGGCCCAGAAGTTTCTTCTAACTACCTCCTTTCACTGTTTCTGAGATCCATATCCTCCCCAAATGGAAGAGTTGGCAGTCTTATTTTTCCAGAAAATAAGGAATGGGGGAAGGGCACGGGCACCTGTTGGAGAAAGGGTATTGGTACCCATGTCTACTTTCAAGTGTCAAGAGCCATCAGAAGGTGTCGGAAAGGCTCTATCAACTGGTGCCACACACAAAGCCATGGCTGAGCCAAGGTCAACAACCATCACAGCTGCAGCTAGCAGCTCCGGAGCCTTCAGTAGACAGTAGGCATGGGTTGAGAACGTCATGCTCACTTTTATCTCACCGGCAGTGGTCACCCTTGGACAGGACTCCTAATCATCTTCATGGTCCACACAAGAACTCAGGCTTGGCAACGTCAGTTGACATATCCTAAGTTAAGCAGCTAGTCAATGTTGGAGTCTAGCTTTGACCTTAGTGTGTGTGATTCCAAAATCCATCTCTTCATTGCTCCTCTGGTCCCAGGGAGGGCACCCTCTGTCAAAGCACATGGGGCCTGTCATGTAGCTCCTAGAGGCATCAGTTGCTATCCTAACCCAATCAGGCCTGTAGCCATTTCTTTTTCTCAAAGAGGCTGGCTAGATCAACGATAAAAGCAAGTTCTAGATTCATGCCAACCATACTTATCCCACATCAAGGAGGAGACCAAACGCTTAAAATCCCAGCATAAGTTTTCTCTTTCTCCCATCAATTTAAAGCAAACATCCAAGAAAATGGGGGGGGGCAGTTGTTAAAGAAGTTGAAAAATATACTTTTAAATGGGAAACACATGTATGATTATTCTTCATCTTGTGTCTCCTGACCCTCAGAGTTGAAAAACAAGTTGACATTGCACAAATGTGTACAATGATAGAAAAGTAGACAGAAATGGCTGTGCTCTGATAGCTGACCATCCATCCAGGAACTGATTTGGGAAGCTTGTAGAAAGTCACAGAAAATTGTAGAACAGCTCAAAGCCAGCCCTGGGTGAGAAAGAGCCCTGTCAAACTAGAAATCCTAGAGTCACTGAGCTGGAATCAGGCAGGGAAACATATCTGAGCATCAGAGATGGCAGAAATGCTGGCCTCCTGACACATTTATAGCATTTCTTCCCCACACTGGCACAAATAAGCTATGGAGGTTCAAAGACTGGCTCATCCTTTTGAAATTCCCTGATCTTAGCACAGTGGTCAGTTTCTCTTGTTGACTGGCTTCAGCCACAGGGAAAGTCATGAAGTAACCTGGCATGGAGGTGCCATGGATCTCACAGGAAAGCTTCAGGGCTATCCCTATACTTCCTGCTATTATATACTCACAAGCCTCAAATACATCCAAGGGAGCTCTACTTCAAAGGCCCTTATTTCTGGGAGGCCAAGAGTAGGAACAACTGCTAAAGAGGCCCTGAAATTCACCCCAGGATTTATTCATAGACCTTAGTGTACCCGGAAGCATGGTTGGTATCTCCTTGAAGAACATGGAGCCAAGGAAAAGCTTTCCTACCCAACCTTTGCCCAGGGTGATAGCCTGATAGCTATGACATTCAGCCACATCCATATTTCTACCAGTAGACTTTAATGGTATGGTTAGGAGAAGACTGAGGAAGCTTCTCTTTAAAAAACTGTATCAATAAGTCTCAAAATACCAGCTTCTCTTTAAAAAACTGTATCAATAAGACTCAAAATACCATGGTCTATTCCCAAGCTCCCAACTGCCAAGGAGTGCCTCCCCTGGCTTGTGGGACAAATCTGTCTCCAATTTCTGCTCAGGCAGAAACTTTTCTCTTCCTTGGTGACAGAATCAACAGACTCTATTGACTCTCATTTCAGTACTGCCCTCTGACCTACCCAGTGCTGAACATACAGAAAATTTGTGATGACCAGCACCCATGCGCAGAGTTCTGAAGTGTTCCGACAAGTGGGACTGTATCATTTGACCTTGTTCTATCTTACTCAGGTAAACTGAGAGCACCATCCAATCCTTACCTTTTAAAGGAGCCCATTGTTAACAACTTGTTCATGACAGCTCCTTCGACCTCACCAAAAAAATCTCCAGTCTGCAGGGAAAACAAGAAGGCACATGAGGAAAGGCAGAAGCAGCAGAGAAGAAAAACAGGCAGGATTGTGTGTGTGTGTGTGTGTGTGTGTGTGTGTGTGTGTGTGTGTGTGAGAGAGAGAGAGAGAGGGGGGGAGAGGGAGGGAGAGAGAAAGAGGAGAAGGAGGAATAGGGAGAGAGGGGGAGGGAGGGAGAGAGGGAGAGAGGGAGAGAGCGAGCATGTGTATCTGCTAGCTGAAGGAAAGCAGAGGCAGGTTTTAAAGATGCCTGTTACAAAAACTGGGAATGGCTGAAACAGTCACAGCAGCTGTGGGGTTACAAAACCAGTGAGCAGATGGGGATGTCTCCACAATACATGGGGGATGTTGAATAACATGTGCTTAATGCAGAAATTAAAACACATGTGTGTACAAAAGAGCATGTGTGTGTGTGTGTGTGTGTGTGTGTGTGTGTGTGTGTGTGTGTGTGTGTGAGTGCACACATGCACACACATACATACTTGGACAGGCTAGGCATTAATCTGTACATAATCCCTTCTGATTAAAATGCTACTTCATACAGACAAAATGAGCCCCTGGAAGTGCTTCCTAAGCTATGATAAAAATAACGGTCTCTAATACCTAGATGATCTGCTCGGGGAACTAGAAGAGTCCATTTACTCAACCTTATAAAGTTCTTAAAACGAAGAATCCATCCTTTCTCAAAACTACCTTTCAAAGAATGTTCTAATTTTGTCTATGGGTTGTTAATATAGTAACCAAGAATAAGACTGCACAGGTCCTTGGACAGACAACATAGCGAATTGTATCTCTAATGGCTTATACCTGTACTTGGTGTTACCTTTGGGACATGGCTACACGAAAGCTTTGGCATGTCTAATTCTTGCTGTGATGAGATTTACAAACTTTGCATGGTGGAATGAAGGGTTAACCTCCTCCTGCATGCTCTGTAGATTTTTGGAGTCACTGAGTTAGAAATGTCCCAAGAGTGAGGGCACTGCAAAGAAGCTAGGCTTGCAGTAACAGCCTTCCTCTGCCAGCATCCCAGAATGAGGCAGTGCAGAGCCATAGAGAACCCCCACCTCCATTCTGTGTATATAGCTTGCGAGGGGAGGAAGGTGGTGTTACAATAAGAAGAGGAAACACATTTGTTCCTTAGGCAATGGGTGTTAATGAAACCCCACTTCTATCAAGCTTAGCTTAGCGACCTTGATCATAACTTCCAGAGTTCATAGACAGTGAGAGAGAGGGAGAGGGAGAGGGAGAGGGAGAGGGAGAGGGAGAGGGAGGGTGGGAAGGGGAAGGAGGGAGGGAGGGAGGGAGGATGTTTCTGCACTTCAGCCAAGAAGAAAAAAATATCAAGAAGAAGCTGAGAAGGAAGGCAACATTTCTCTTATTGAGCATCAATACGTTCCTTGAGGGGAACTTGGAAATGCTCACACGTTCTCTAGGCATTCTGTAGGCATGTGCGGGTGCTATGAGCAAGAAGGGCACTTATATTTTATGTGCGTAAATATACCAGTGTCAATGGAACTGGTTGTTAGATAGAGAAGAATTATCCTAATTGGGGTGCAGGAAGCCAGACAACATCAAACAAGCCTGAGCTGAGCAGGCTGGCAGGATCCCTATTTCACAGAGGGAGAAAGGTTTCCTGGAGCAGCCATGGCTTTCTGAGTAGTTTCCTGGCCAGGCCAGGGTTTATTGTGGGAAGACAGGCACTCCATCTTTCCTGAGCCCAGAACCAAGTCTCATCTTGGCCCTGTGTGGCTAGGGTAGATTTACAGAAAGTCCTCCTGAGAAACGACTTTGGGTTCCTGCCCCATCGGTCCTTCAGTCTCTCAGTGTTCCTCTGGGTCAGATGGGCATGTGCCTTAGGCTGGTGGCCTTTTCAGCTGTCTCAGAGACTGGCCTTCCTTCATGGCTCATTTATTTTATCCAATGCCTCTAGTGGCCCAATGCCCGATGAGGCTGTGCATGGGCATGGGGAGTCTAGAGTGCATTTAAACACTCTGCGGGAGAAGAACAGAAATATAGTTCAATTCCTCATTTTCTAAAGTCACTATTTCTAAAATGAATTCATCTCTAAGCCTGGATCTCACAAAGCCATATAGAAAAATACTGAACTATTTTATTGAGCATGAATGGACCTATCAAAACGTTGACTCCTGAAGCATTTCAGATGATTTTTAAAGAGAATTCATGTGAATATGAGTGTATGCATGAAGGTTAAATATTAGGAGGAAACTCTCCTTAAACTAGTCCAAACTCTTTAAAGCACTAATGCCCTTCAGGCAAAAATTCTTTTAAAAAAAATCTGGTGTGTGTGTGTGTGTGTGTGTGTGTGTGTGTGTACATGCTTGGGTATGTGCACATGTGGTCGAGTGTGTGTGTGCATGCACATGTTTGTAAGTTCATATGTGTGTGTGTGTGTGTGTGTGTGTGTGTATGTATGCGTGCACTCGAGTGTGCTTGTGCACGCTCATGCATGCGCACCTATGATGCCACAGCATCAATATTGAAAACAGGTCAACCTTAGGTGTTGATGGCTGCCCTTTACCTTGTAGAAACTGCCATTCTTTGTTGGTGACATGTGCAAACTTCCAGGACTTGCCTGTCTTTGTCTCTCATCTCAGCAAAGGAACACCCTAGCTTCAGGTGCACATTGTGGCACCCAGCTTTACATGGGTTCTGGTGATTTGAACTGAGGCAAATCCTTTCACCAGTGAACCTCACCCCAGCCTCATACAAAATTGCTTTTGTAGCCCAAACAACTCTGAGGCAAAGAATTCCATAACTATAACCTTTATGAGTACAGGAACAGAAGCTGGACTCAGACTCTCTGGCAGCACTGAGGTGAGACATAAGGCTGTGGTATTCAGAGCGAAATTTGGTTTATAACATGCTTTTGTTATATATGGACCATCATCTCCAAGTCTTAACTCCATAGTTTGTCTCTACCCGGGAACCCAGTGCTATCTGATCATCCCTTCACATGGAGTTGGAGGTCTCCTCACTCACCTGTGTGTAGTCTTCAGACACCAGAATGAATCCATTATTGTCTATAAGGTAACAGTTCACAGTCTAGAAAATCAGAACACACACTTTACTTTCAGTCCTCAGACTGCCTTTACACAGAATGATGTGTTTCCAGTCTCAGAGATGCCCCCAGCCCCTTTGCTGGGGAGGGGAGTTGGATCCCAGGAATTGAAAATACTTGTTGGCTCTGTGCATTAGGGTCATGGTTACACTAACCCCAGGGTTGACTCTGCAAAATTCAGGACACTGAAGGAAGGAAACAAACAAGAGAAGCGACCTTGAAAGCCTGGCATCAGCATACAATGGATATGCCCAGAAAAGGCTGAATTCAAGTCTGTCTTCGGTTTTCTCTTTATGGGACCTGACTATTTCCCAGGAAGAAAATGTTTAGAGACCCCCAGGCTTTTATTTGGAGTGGCTGCAGTGCCGGCCACTTGGAAACCCAAATGCCAGCACAATGTCATTACTCTAATGATGTATTAATGAAAACACCGTGTCAGCTCGGGGGACCATCGGGGGACCAGGTAATACTTTTTAATTTGTTCATGGACTCAGGCATGGGGGAAGGGGCGGCCTTCTGTAAAAGGGGCCCCTCAGGCCTCCTAAAGGTTTTCAAACTGTGTTTTTAATTGGGAGCTGGATGTGGGGGCAGGGCTCCTAGCTTTTTGGTAGCTCAGACTTATAAATTGTAGGGAGCAAGGTAAGGCAAACAAACCTCTGCCTCCCCCACGATCCTTTAATCTCCCGTGAATGGCTTGCTACAGGCGAAGTTTTAATTACAGTGCTGTGGAGTTTAAACTTAAGGCTTAATTCCGTCCTTGATGTAACTCAGTTTCTATTTATTGCAGCTTTACATACCGACAGCAACGTTTAATTTGTAACATATCTTTACCCTGAGCTAAATTCCGCTTAGCTCCAGGCCACCATGGGGCTGGCATTTGCTGGGACACTGACCTAGACACGGGGTTGGATTTTTGTCAGGCATGAAAGGACAGCAGTGAGGGTCAGAAAGATCTGGCTTATCTTCCTAGCCAAGGGCTGTCAGTGCTGAGGATTGGACAAAACATAAAAGTATAGCTACAACCCTATTTTGGGGCGAGGGTGGAGGGAGTGGTGGTGGAATGGGGTGCAGAAGGTGGGGGTTCTACACAGGGTCTCTCTGTGTAATAGCTTTGGCTGTCCCGGAACTTGTTTTGTAGACCAGCTGTCTTTGAACTCGTAGAAATCCGCCTGCCTCTGTCTCCCTGATTAAAGGCCTGTACCACCACCTCCCAGTTTACAGCTAAAGCTCTTTATAGCAGACTTGGGTGCCTAGATGAATGGTGGAACTTGGCTCCATTCTTCTGAGGGGTCAGATGGATGCGTCCCACCCATTCACACTCTTGCTGCTGCAGAAGCTCTTAGCTTTAGGGACACGGCCTCCATCTTGGTAGTGATCACAATAAACTGTAGGTCTTCTGAGAAGACAGCATTCAAGAAACCATCTCCTAAAGCCATGCCTTTGAAGTGGTAGGCACAGGCTCCCTCTGGGTTTGTTTTTGAAATTTAGTTGGAATTTGGGTAAAATGAAGACTGTTAAAACTCAGCTCACAGATTACCTGAGTTACAGTTCAGTGCACTGTAAATACTGTGTTTTGTGGCTGTGCTTTTTTTTTTTTTTTACCTGTCCGTTGTTGTAGAGAGTTATCCTGAATATCAGCGCTGGGCTTGTTTGCTGTGAGTACTACTCTGCTAACATTGAGTCACATGGCTAGATCCACATCCGCACTGATTCCAATGTCATGATGTTAGCTCATGCCCTTCAATTCCTGTGTACTGAGTACAGAATTGAATTCCATATGTATTTACCGATGAGCCATTTCCTCCCAGTGGCACAGGGAGCCTGATGTTCCCACCGTTTCTGCCTCAATTTCCTCCTTAGATGATGAATTCTAAGCCAAATGTCCCTGACATCACTGTTTGATCTCTGGTCCATTTCTTTGTCTAATATTGTAAATACTAGTCAACACAATACAGAGAAAAGGCAATTGATTTTTGTTTGTTTTGTTTTGTTTTTATAGAAATCAACTAGGAATCTTTAGAGAGGGGCATGATGTCATGAAGTCCACAGGAATAAGAATAGGGACAAAAAAAGTGCCCTCAGTTGGGAAGCCCCTGACATATTAGGAAAGCTGTCACGATAGAGGAAGCATGGAAGACGCTTCCAACAAGATTGGTTTCCAAAGAAAAGGGACCGAGAGACACCTCATTACCTCACTGGCCCTATTCCCCTCCTTACTTGTTTCTTTGGAAAATAGAATTGGAACTACACCCAAATTCTAAAAATAAACACATTTCCATAACTCTTCCTCAGAACAAATGCACCACTAAAACTTGCTGCTGGATTAAACATTTGATCCTTGCACGCCTTGCTTTCCGCTGTCCTCACAGTGGCCAGTGCAGGCTGAAGATGGCACACCAGGATACTAGCTGGCATCTTAGGCATGTGACATGTCCAAAAAGCCCAGCTCTCTTCTGGGGTGGAAAGATCAGAGTGAGAGCTCTGTATCCCAGGTGGAGGCTCCTTCTTAATTTAGTATCTGTGCTGTGTGGGGTATATTTGTATGGGGCATGCGCACATGAGGCTGGAGAAAGGTATTGCTTCCTGCCTTATTGCCTTGAGACAGGTATCTCACTGAATCAGAATCTCACTGTGTCCTCTAGGCTGGTGGGCTAGGGACCTCCAGGCAGGCGTTAGCCTGTCTCCACCTCCCTCCCCTGCTTGACTTCTAACATGGATGCTAGGATTTGAACTCAGATCTTTATACTTGCCTGGCAAACTTTCTTACCCTCTGAGTCATTTCCCCAGCTCCCTCCACTTTACAAATTTTATTTTCAAAAAAGAAAAAAAAAAGAACAATCTACAAATAGAGGACTGGTAAGCCCAGCAAACTGACTATAACTCTCCTAGAAAGATTTTTTTCCCCCATTAAATATGGTTGTAAGGTGGAGAAGAGGAGGAGGAGGAGGAACAGGAGGAAGGATAGCAAGTGTGCCTCATATAAGCCTTCCTTTTCATATGACCAGGTAAGAAAGTTCCTATGAACAGAGAAGAGTCTGAAGGTCACATGACTGAGCATGGGAGATGCACGCACATGCCCTTTGATCTCAGACCTACTGTTCCTAGAATGTCTGGGCTGGCTACTCTGCTGTCCAAAAGGCATGGCTAGGGCTTCAGGTCCTGCTTGCTCATGGAAGGCTTCCTTTAAAGAATGAAAACACTTAACCTATAGGCAGCTGAGGCAGACCTGGTCTGCCAGAGTAACCACAGAGCAACAAAAAGATCACAACGAAAGCAGAAAAGTCAGGCCATCTCCTCATCAATTGCTTGGTGTGCTATAGTTTTGAGAGCAAGCAAAAATCCAAAGGAGACTGTGCTTGGGTCAGGTCATGACCTTAATGGCAGGTTGCTAAGATCCCTGAGCAAAGTAATTCTTAAACTAATATCCGAACCCAAGAGTACAATCAGATAGAGCTAAGGGGGGTTTCTGTGTGTGCCTTCCACTAGCTGAGGAACTAACTATGGAAGAAGACACAAAAGCCAAAGGCAGGCTAGAATCGATTAAAAACACAAACTGATTCTGAATCAAAGTCAGATTTAGTCTGTATCCTACCAGAGAGGGACAGAAAGTAAAACCAGAAGGCCCCAGGTGTCCAATCTCCAAAAAACATCACATACTATCTCCAATTGACATGCACTGCTGGGTACATTCCAGGAAGCACATCTCTTTCCTCTAAGAACACCAAGAACCCGGGGGATGTAGGTATTTCCTTCATGGACCATGTATCTTGCTCCCACTTTTAGATGTACCTTTTCCAGGTTCCATGCGGACACCAGGATAGGAGCAGAGATATGCCTTGTTGGGCTAGTTTGTGGTCAAGTTTGAATTTCAAGGATCTGCTGAATATCAAAAGAGTTGTTCACCCCAGTAGGCAAGAACCAAGTGCTGCCAACACTGGGGCTGTCAAGCCACCAAGGAAGTTAGAGTGCTGTGTCCCACTCTCTGGTGTCCCTCACTGATGGAGACCTAGGCCATTAGCTTTAAAAGGTGTCATTATGTTCTGAGTACAAGGCATTGTTCTGTTGTCTACCTGTAAATACAGAAAGGTAATTTTAGTGACTATGACTGCCCAAACAACCTGTCTGTCAGCAACTTGTGAGTTAAATTACGGCCAAGGGTACAGTAGCCTGGAGTCTGCACTTGGAATGAGAGAGCCCAGTGCTAAGTGTGGGGAACAGGTGGGGTGAAGTCACCCCCAATCGGGGCTGACAGTTGTTTTTGCCACATAGATGAATGATAAATATGATTCAATAGCACTGCCTTTCCAGTGTAAAGATTAACAGGGATATTTCCCTAGCCGTACCTCCTGATGTCACTCCCCCTAAATGAACCCTGGTATCTTGAAAGATGTTTGCACACCACCAGGTCCCTAAGGATCTAACAGAATCAAGGCTTCAGGAGATCAGGAGGTTCACCTTCGGAGTCACAGGGTAAGTACATATTTCACAGCCATCTTTGGACATTGCAGGATGAAGTTGGTCTCAAAATGTGGAAATAGGAATAAAGAGAGTGAGAAAGGCAGAAAGGTTTTTTTTTTTTTTAATCTTTCTACAATGATTTGCTGATTCAGTTTCGCTCAGAGAATTTGATTCAGGTATACTGAGGCACACACACAGTGTTTACTCTGAAATCCTGGTGAGGGACCTCAGAAACTGAAGACTAGAAGGAAGGAATGGTTGGGAGTGGGTCTGCATAGTGCTCATTGCAGTGCTAAGAGGAAGGCACCATCAGCCTGGAGCTGAGATACTAGCTTTGGAACCAGAGGCTCTGAGTGTACTATCAGTGCGAACTTCAACAACGCCTGGGTGTCCTAGGGACTGGTAAAGCAGCCACTGCAACTCCACAGAGGTGTGGGAAAGCTGGATGGGATGTCCCTGTGAAGGAAGGCTGAGCACCTTCAGGAATGTATAACATCCATCCCCTAGGGATGACTGGTCCCCTACCATGTATCCTTTGTCTGAGCAAACCCTGGCACAGTGTTACCATTTCTCAGAAAGGGAAGTGTGCGGCACAGTTTCTAACTGGAGGTCCTGGGACAGGGTGGGAGGGTGAGGGGGTAGGGAGCTTTGCCTTGTTCTGGGAGGGTGCCTTCTCTTTATTTTGACTGATAGAATTCACTTAAGCCCAGCACAAAATTGTCAGTATGACAATTTTGGTGTTTTGTGTATGTGCATGTTTGGGGAAGAGTGGGGAGGTTGCGGGGGAGGGAGAGAGGGAGATAGACAGACAGAGAATGAGAGGGATCTTTCTTCTGAGTGTTACTGAGGTCTGAATTTCTGAGTCTCTGACACATAGAAGTATCACCCCTTTTCTCCAGGTCTCCTGAGAGGATCCCTAGTATGTAAAGCAGATTGACCTAACCTTCCCAATCACTTGCTGGGTCTTCTCATAGCCAACCATCAAATCAAAATACTACATTTTGGGATATGGAGAAAGAAGCTTGCTTTACAAGGATGAGGATGGGAGCCCAGACCCCCCTCCCCCAGAACCTAAGTAAATTCTGAGCATGCATGGGAGCTCTTCAATAACTCCAGCCTCAGAAGGCAGAGATGGAGAATCCCCACAGCAAGCTGGCTTGAGAGACTATCTACATCAATGAGCCCTAAGTTTGGTTGAGAGACCATAGCTCAATAAATAAGGTAGAAGACCAAGGAAGACGATTCCTGACATCAACCTGGGGGTCTTCACTGCATGTGCATGCATGCACACAAATACCAAAAAAGAAAAAGCAGTTACAATCTTTTAAAATTCACTGCTTGCAAAGAGGTAACTCCAAAAACACACTTTTGGTAGGAGGCACCTGTGTCCCTCCTCATACCCACTATCAAACAATCCTCCGATCTACCCACTCAGCAGCCTGGGTATTCCAGATACAGAAGCATCCAGTTGCTAGGATATAGCCCTGTTCAGCTCAGTTATCACTCAAGACATCTTTCATATGCCAGAAAAAATTCTTACAAACACTCAGAAAGTCCCCGTCATCCACAGACCACACCAATTTCTATCTCTTTGGAAGGAGCATAGAGCCTCATTTGTCATAAAGATTTTGGCCTCTTACAGGATAGCAGTTAACCTTCCCCTGTCTTCAGAAAACACTGGTGTTGTTAATAGGTGATGAAGTTGACGGACAGGTGAGTGAGTCAAAAGTGGCTGGACTGCTGGGTCATACAGAATGGGATGTGGGCATGATCTTTCCATCCATGTCTCCTTTATCAGCCCCACGCCCTTACAAGTGTATTGTCTGCCTGAAAGTCCGTCTTTATGCCTTGGTATTACTTCCAATGTCATTTCTTTCTCCATCTTTGCTGATTTAAATGTTGCCTCCTCAGAGGTGTCATCTCTGACCAGTGTGCATAAGCTTCCTCACAGCATATGTGCCAATTGGTAAAAAAAAACCAAACCAAAACAAACAAAAAAATATGTGTATCTCTCCTGCTACTCATAAGTGCCATGAAGTCAGCATCTCCCTACGCTGCCCTTGGAGGTTAGCCAGACACTTAGTCCCAAGAAGGACTCAGTTAACACATTATAAGGGAACATTTGAGTGCCTGAATGGTTCTTTGAAAGGCTCTGTAGCTGACACTCATCCTGAGTGGAATGGAACTTTTTACAGCCCTTCTTGCATCCTTGTGATTGAATCCTGACAATCACAAACTTCCAGCTCTTACTAGCAAACTAAAGATGTCCTCCTACAAGGTAGAAATATGTCCACATATCCTATCCACCCTCACAGGACACACTTGCTGGGGCCCAGTGTGTGCTAATGGGGCGACAAAGGACTTTCAGGGTCTCTCAGCCACCATGTGTCTGAACAGTCTAAGAAAGTAGACCATTCTCTCTTTGGTGGTACAGACAGGGGCACAGGTTCAGAATGAGCCCTAAAGCTGATTTTCATGGGGTACTTGATGAGTTGGGGACAGCTGGGGGAGAGAAAGGACAGGAGACAGCCCTATGGGACTAATTAAAAGTTATGAAGAGAGTGACACATGGCAGGAGTCTGTTAGAAAAAAAAAATGGCACTGGGTCCAAGTGGGAAGGCAGGCTGGTTTTTCATTGAAAACATGGCAATTGGTTGCCTAGAGCCAAAACTTAATAGTCAAAAGCAGAATAGGTGAAAATTTCAAAGTACAGACTGGGCATGAGGATCCGATCAATTTTTTAAAAAGAATATCAATTTAAGGCTTACTTTTCAAAGTATGGGACCCTTTAGGACACAGGGTTCTCCCATAGGCACAAGAGAAAAGACCATGGTATTGATGAGAGCTTTGCAGCATCCATTTATTGCTCCCTAGTGTATGAGCCACTGCCACCTAGGGCTTCAGGCCCAGGGAGCAGCCACTTTTGGGGAGGGACAGTTTGGTGCATGTTCAGTTTAGGGCCAGCAGTAGTGAATGTGTGCCTTTTCAAGGAGACATGGTAAAATTTTTCATTCTTTCCCCCATACATTCTTCCCCATGACTCTGGAAATTTCTACACCCACTGCTGTGTGGTTGAAGAAGCAGAGGAAAAGAAAGGTTTGGAAAACTGTCCAAGATTACAGTGCTACCTAATTTCAGAGTCACAGAATCTCAACAGTCTAACTTAATGGCTTGTGCCTTTAAATAATGCTACCTTTCCCTTCAGTCAAAAAGCAAACACTGGCTGTTTCCAAGCCTAGAAGGAGATGTGTCTTCACCTGTCTTTATATGGGGATACACCTACATGGTATGAGTTGTAGGAAAAAAAAAATACCACCTCTTGCTTATATAAAACTGTTTAAATAGTCATGCACATGTATAGTCAACCGCTCATTCATCTAACCAAGTTTCCTAACGACCATCCATCCTTCCAGCCAGCTAGCCAACCAGGCATTCTCTTTTCTTTTACTGGAGCTGGGGTTTGCAGCAATACCCACTGTAGTCTAGGACACACCCTTTGGTGCCATCTGAGCACTACAGAGAGGCAAGAGGATGGAGTTTGAACCCGACAGCTCTTACTAACATGCTGGCATGCCTTAAAGCCAGAGGGGAAATCTGAACCCTCCCCCTGCCCCCCGTTAGCCTATAAAAGTTATCCCCGAGCTTCCTAGAAAGGATGCTGAGCATTCCTCGGGGAAAATCGTTTTTGATCTGGCGATCAGAAAAAGTTGGGCTTCTGCTGAAAAGATGATGGATTGGCTTTTGCTCTGTAGATATGGTGACTCATAGTACGATAGCAGTGGGATAACAATTTTTCTTTTAAGCTGGCAGCTAGACCAGTGGGAACCCCCAAAAAAATTTTTTTCTAACTCTATCCTGAACTCACTTTTATATTAAAGTTCTTGTTTTCCATTTGTCTACTTTTAAAAACTCTATTCCTGCCCTATGCTTTCTGGGTTGAAATTATGTTTGGAAAATGTTCCTGAAATGCTTGTAACCAGAAGGACTCTAAATATCTAATTATGAAGTTTAGTTGGTGGATTGACTGATGTTTAGCTAAAGGAGAGAGAGAGAGAGAGAGAGAGAGAGAGCCTAAGTTTGTTTGTTTTAAACCATGGGGTAGAGAGATGCCATGCTGGCTATGACCAAAGGTACATCCAATGGGAGGGCTTAATAGGTAACACATTAGTTTCTTCATTTGCTAACCTAAATTATTCAAATCCCTCCCTCCAGATGAGGGAGTGGGGAAGGAGAAATGATAGAGACATCTTAGGTAGAATTAGCTATGCTAGAATGAAAAACTGTGACTTTCAGAGCTCTTCCCTCCAGATTTGCAGTTTGCTAATTCCATGAGATGAACCAAACCACTCATTTATCTCAGTCTCCTCTTTGATTTTCTTTTCTTTCTTCCACTTCCTTACACACACACACACACACACACACACACACAGGGTCTTGCTATATATCCCGGCTGGTTGGGAACTCTCTATGTAGACCAGCCTAGCCTTGATTTTAGGATCCCCTCCTGCCGCCACCTCTTGGCTGAGTTCTGGGATTACAGCTTTACACCACATTGGCCTTTTGTTTTCTTATAAACAGAGGGACTACTTCCTACCTATTTAACCTGTTGTTCTGATGGTGGGAAGAAGATGAAGCATGGCCACAAAGCTTTGAGAAATGTAATGTGATCTTTAAATATGAGTAATGTCTCTTACATCCTATAAATAAGACGCTAACGTACTACTACTTCAGGCTAGGAAACATCTAAAGCCTATTTCTCTGGCTCCCCAAACCAAACTATGTGATTAGGGGTGGGGAACAAAATAAATGTCCTCTCTGTCTGTCTGTTTGTCTGTTTGTCTGTGTCTCTCTCCTCCCGCCTCTGGAGGGTGGCCCAGAGTAATGTGTGAGGCCTGGCTCTATACACAGTAGCGTTCCTCTGACTAACTGCACTGTCTAAGACTTCCCTTTGGCCAGAAACTGGACCAGGAAGGTGCCTTACCTCATCATCGCAGCTTATGGAGCATTTGCCATCCAGGGAGGCACACTGTTGGGGGAAGAAAGCAAGAGGAATCATGTTACTGGGTCATTCATTCCAGCATTTGCTATAGCTGCTGCTTAGCTAAGGAGGTCATGGCCTATGATGCAAGTACCAGGTTTCATTCAAAGGGGACGTTTCAAGATGAGGCTTGGCCATGTTCTCTAGAGTCTACATGAACTCAGAATCATACTATAAAAGACACAATGTAGGGAGTGCTGGATCCTTCCCATCCCTCTTAATTTATGTTGTCATTCAATGCTGATGGTATCTCTTAAAGATCTCAGCTCTTCTGGTAACAAAAGATATAATTATGTCATTATTTAATTTAAAACTATTTCTCAATGACTTTAAAAGGAAACCCTTGTTTATGTTCTTAGATTATAGTTTCCTCTGTATCATAATTTAAGAGATGATAAGCTCCTTATGCATCCACCCTCAAATGAGTCTCTAAGTTGGTTCCATATTGTGATGAGTGCACACTAAACATGCAAAGTGCTGGTTTGCCTATTGTGTGCTGATTTCACCTTTGCCGGGAGTATACTTCTAATGTTTAGAACTAGGCAGGTGGAAGAAGTAATTCCATGGCTACTGTTTCTGTTGAACACTAGATGGATGTCCCTGACATGTCTTAGTTCATAGAGCATAGCAATGAGGAGGCTTTTCTCTGGATTTCCCAAGTGCAATAGTCCCCTTGATGTTCTTTGGCCAGAAAGGTAGATACATGTCTTGACCAAGCAGGTCATAGGATGGCCTTCTACAATGAAATAAGGAGAAGCACAAATAACTAGCTGGACATCACAATATGATCATCAGTAAGTCGCTGTGAAATAACAGAAGGCCCTGATATTAAGGGGAAAACTCCTTTCGTAAAGTCACTTTGTTGATCCCATAATTCAAGTAGTTCCTAATAGCAAATCCCCTGCTTTGCCCAGCATGTGGTGTCTAACATGCTGACAGCCTGTGTTTTACAGTGAAATGAAAGGTAATCCAAGGAGCTGGCAATTCACTTTACAAACATTCATCAGAAATCTGGCACTGTTTGCCCCGGCTACCCATATGGGGACACCTGTATAATAACAGTGGTGCTAATGCCTCGAGATACCGGCTAGAGCTTACCTGTCTGCTGGCAGTCCAGAACTTCCTTTGGAAGAATTCAAGTTTCATCTGAATGCCTACAGCTGGGACAGATTACAAATAAAAGAAAACATCAGAGAACCTTTTCAGATTTCACGTTGTCATTGGAACTTATCCATCATGGCAAGATTGCTGACACAGGCATACCAGAAAAAAAATATTAACAGTGACCCATACACCCATGATCTTCCAGCTCTGAACTTTCTTCTTTCGGGTAAGGAAATCTCAAGGATCCTTGCACTTAGATCTCTATCACAAACTAAAGTCAGTGTAGATGTTCTTTATAGTGGCATTACTTCAGTGTGCATCTCTAAATGTTATACATTTGTAGCACCAACACAAGGTGACATTTATTTAGGAAACTAAATAAATATCTCTTCCATTCCTTTTTTTTTTTTTTTTTTTGAGCTATTACTTTCAAAACTCAATATATCCTACATGGTGTTTATTTGTTTGTCTGCTTGTTTGGAGATACAACATCTGAAAGCCAGCAGCAGTTCTGAGTTTACAAGAGTCACTTCACTCTGATGGGACTGGCTGCACTGACTCCCTAGTGTCCAGATCCCAATCCTCTTCTCTCCCTGGGAGAAGAAGAGACCACACAGCTCTGTGTGTCTGTGGAGATCTCCCTAATCCAACAGTAAAGGCTGGCCGCATTGACAGATCTTGAGAAACTTTAGGAAGTGGCATTTGGTGGGACCTTCCAATTAAAGCACAAGCAGGCTCATCACATTTCCCCCAGGGAAGTAACATCAACATATTGCAAAGCAAAATGGTCAAGAGCCCAAATATCATTGGATGCTGTTCATACTTTACAAGAGTTCAGAGAATGATAGGGCTGGGCACATGGGGGCAGAAGGAGATGTACCCTAGTAGAATTTCACACATTGGTCTGGTGTTTAAGGCCTTTCCAGGACTGGCTGTGGTGTCTGCACATTGGCTGTATGCTATTTATCTTTCCTTCAACACTGATGGTAGCTTCAAACTAAATAATAATAGCACCAAGGAGGTTTTTTAAAAAAAAATTCCCAGATGATAGTATAGCTAGAATTAGAGGGAAGGATGAGAACTCTAAGTATATCACTGTTCATGGTTGGTCCCCAACAGGATGGAAGCTCCTGGAGGACATGGAGAAGAAAAGCACTCGTGAAGGACATCTTCCTCTGTGCCAAGTTCATGTAGCTCAGACTTTCTGGAGGTATGGGTGGAGGAGTAGTTTTCATAAAGGCGATTTTTTTTCTTTTATAAAGTGTTTCTGTTCTGGAGTCTTTAATGTGTTGGCTCTACAGACCTACCATGTACCCTTGCCATACTTGGTCAGACTATGAGCTGAATTGTTCATTTCTGCCTTGAAGAAAAGGTCATTGAAAGCCTGAAGAGAACTGCTCCTGGCATCTGGGGAACATTTGTAGCATTTCAAATAAAACCTGTCTTTCAAAATGCATGCCGGGTCAAACAAGGGTGCATACTCCAGTGCAGGTGGGATTCACTCAGGTGTGGAGGGAGCTGAGGGCTGTATCCTGCACTTCACAGAGGCTTGGAAGGAACACTATGGTTTCACTAAAGTCAGGCAGTGGCTAACAGCAACTGACTTCAGAGAAGAGGGCCCCAGAGTTGCCATTACAGCAGGCAACTGGTATCTAGGAGGATCAAGAAGAGTTTCTGTCTTCTACTTCATGGTTCCCTGCTGCCTTTTCTGGCAGTGATTTTAATGCCATCTGTTTAGGCCAAGGCCAAGGTCATAGGAAGCTGCAAGGACCTACAGGATGAAAACACAAGAGTTCCTGAAATATTCCACAGCAAATCCCCATGGTGTCTCTCCTTCCAACAGTTCAGAGTTGTCCTATCTACCTGACAGCTCTTGTGTTTCCCTAACAGTTTCCTGTACCCTTTCTGAGCACCCTTCCATCCCCTGGCAGGGCCCCCATTCACCTCTCTAATGAATCTAGCTGTTCCCTGCAGGGTGTTTATCCATCCCACATACTTGGAGTCTGCTATCACCTCCCTCTATTGGTCCTGTACCCCAGCTCCTTGAGGCAATTTAATCTTTCCTCATGAGTCAGTTCCTCTATCCCATTAATCATACAGGCAGGCCGACTTTCTCTGATCTTCCTCCAACAAGCTGCATCCCTGCCCTAGGCCTGATGCCCTAACCAAGACAATGCTTCCCTGGCCCTTTTTCCTCTGGGCCATTCGGCTGCTGTCCAGTGTTCCTAGTATTCTGATGGTAACTTGCCTGCCCAGATCCATCTTGCTATGTTACTGTTGGCTGCTCCCCTGCCTCCTCCAACAGCATGGCCCTGGCTTTGGTTCATATCTCAGATTTAGACTTTCAGGGTTTTCCCCTAGAGTTTCAGATACTTCTCTGTGATTCAGAGATTCACAGTCACATTAGTAGGTGAAGCTAATGACCATTTGTTCTCTGGCCTTCACTATGCTCAGTGCTAGGTTGGGTGCTAAATGAAATGTGATCATGTCCCCTGTGAGAATCCAGCTGAGAAATAGCTACATGGTAAGAGCTACACTACAGGCAGAATACAAAGAGTTCTGGGGTATGAAGTCGGTCAAGGGCTTTGTGTATGTGATGGCACAGAGATCTAACTCAAAGTCAGATAGGAATCAAGAGGAAACAAGGATTCAAATGGAAGAAACTACATGGAGCCTTTAAGACCACAGAGCTTTGAGTATTGAGAAGAGTGGGTACAGCCAGCAACCTGGGTGAGCAGGCACAGGGTCAAATGATACGAGGCCTTAAGTGTTAGTCCAAGGCATATGTAGGCTTTCTCATAGGCTGGGGATTAGCTCAGGGCCAAATCCAGCTTCATTTTGTAAATAAAGATTTATTGGAACAGTCATTTGTTTACATACTGTCTGGGTCTATAGTGCCAAAGTTGAGGAATTACAACAGAGGCAGAATGGCCCACAAACACTAAGCATCTACTTTCTGTCCCTTTACAGTGAAACACTGCTGACATTTGCTGTAGGTACTACTAGAGATCTTTACAGAAGCAGCAGGACCAGCTTTGTAGTTTTGAACACCCACTCCCAGCTTGCAGAACAAATGCTAGGCCAAGTGCCCAGACAGTGGGCAGCAGGACAGTGCACAAACCTTTGGCCAATGGCACATATAGCTCACCAGTTCTTGAGCATGGAAATGTTTTCAAATACAAACCAAACAATAAAAAAGTGGGGGGAGGGGTGAAGCCTGAGGCTGAGCATCGCTCTGTCTCCTGTGTTTTGTTCCACATGTTTGTCCTTTTCTACTTTTATCAGAGAAAGCATTTTACCTCAGTAAGGCTGCCCTGTATACCATTCTCCATGACCTGAGTGGAACCTGAGCTTTTTTTTTTGCCTGCCCATCTGTTTGGTTCTTTCAACAGCATTTCAAGCCCTCGTAGTGTATTCTGCTTCCAGTCGGTCTTGCTAATTTAATAAGGGAAACAAGGGCAGAAAATGCTTTAGTGAAACCCAAATCCCAAGGAGAGTGCAGAAAATAAAAACACCATTCTGTGGGTTTGAAATTTTTTAGACAGTCCAGAAAATCATGAACATATTTTCCTGGAGTCTGTGGTATTCCTCACTTCCAATTGATTAGAAGGTTCCAGGGCTCCTAGTTCATAATCTCTGTCATGAGAACACAGGTTGTTTTTGCATACAACACTGAACATGTCCCCAAACAATATTTTATACCATTCTTCCCAAAGTACCTCCCCCGCCCAATGGCCTAAAAATATATGGGAAGTCTTCAGAAATCAGGCAAACATCCCAGTTGCTGTTAAGAGCATTGCCATTATGAAGAGTTCCAAGCCTATTCCCAGGAAATACTCAGACAACTCATGCACAAGCATCTCTTTGGATTTGAACTCTCTGGGAGATATCTCTTGCAGCATTTGTCATTGTTGTGAGAAGGCCTGGGCACAGATCAACTTAATACCACACAACTGAGACCTTCCATGGACACCTTCCTTCTAGACTTTTCTCTTTTCCCAAACTTGTAGTTTCTATCCCCTTCACCTACTCCTATCCTCTACTTATTGTTTCAATTTCTACCAGAAGCCCAGTAGCTGATAGGCAGGAGGTCTGTTGTCATCAAGATGTAGATATAATAGGCAAGGGTTCATTCAACAGAACCAAGTTTGGAGTGACAGAGGCCATCACAGGACATCACTCATGACCATTAGACTATTAGAATGCCTATGATTCGTTCACTGGAATATGGGAGAGGCAACTACTTCTGTTGCTCTGATTCTGTCCTATCCAAATTGATGACCATTGGTGATATGGCTATTTAAAATGTACCATTTATCATTGAGTTCTTTAATTGCATAAATCACATTTTCAGAGTTCAATAGCTCTATGAACCCAAAAGCCACCATGGTCACTAGTCCAATCTAGAACATTTTTTTACCTTTGCAGGAAGTTCTATTGGACAGTAATCACAAGAGGAATTGAAAGTAATATTCTACAAAAGCCAGCCCATATTACTGCTACCTAGATGTGAAAGAAATGGGTATGGCATATGTATGGGGGGCTCAGAGAGTTCAGATGAGATAGGGCTGCCATCATGACCCAATTTGGATCTGCAAAGGGAAGTTGTTAATTATCTTGAGAAAACCCCCAAAGAAATTAATGCAATATGCTCAATGTGACTACCACCCCCAAGATTGATTTCTTTTGCTTTATAAAATTTGAGAATACAAATTACATTTCCAGTGCTATTATATTCAAATGCACTCAAGATGAAATCATGCCTGCATCTCATATCACATTAATAGACACGCATTCAAGTGTAATCTGAAACTCACCAAGTAACAATGTCACATGTAAAATTAGAAATAAAATAACATTTTCATATTGTATTCATTTAGAAGTCATTTTCTGCAGGCTGGGCCTCAACTTGCAATCTACCCCTAGGAGCCCAAATCCGGTTTATAAAATAGCATTCACCATGCCTGGCATGAAAGCTTCAACAAACACCCATGTTTCCAAACATGCTCAGCCCCTCCAGCCATAGAATATGTTCACATGCACTTGGAAGGCTTATCCAGGAGACCAAAGAACATCCCAGAACTGCCAGTGATTTATAACCGAAGTGTGTGGCTAAAGAATTGTTTGTGAGCCCCGTTTCTAAGACTACTGCTGTGAGCCCTGAGGACTTCATGTTACTTCTTTTCTCCACATGGAGAGTCTCATTGCCTCATTTCTGGGGACAAAAATAAATGTGAGGCAAAGGATAAGACTATATAACATGAAGTATGTGTTAATACTCTCATGGGCTCACAGTGTTGACTACCTTAAAGGCAAAATGTATCCCCAGACCTCTGATTCTTTTATATTTCAGAACTAATGCACCTTTGATGAGAGTATGTTGTGCCTAAGCAGAGAACCTATGTATGGTAAATGCAAACTGTCTGTAGACCCAAACATTCAGTAGAGTATAATATTGGGGTATAAATTCTTTACAAGATCACCACTCCAAGCAAGCTCTTTAGATGATAGATGGATCATTTCCCTTCAGGAGTATTGAGGAAGGCTCCACCATTCAGACCATGTCAGTTGTTGCCCTGGAATAGTGCATAGTCTGTAAGCGGCCAGATGGGTCAGAGCACAGGACTGAAGAGGAACATTATCACCACTATAGCTACCATTGGCTGTGTGTTCACTAGCCATGTATTCAGTCATGGAGATTTTTAAAGATGTGGGCTTTGCTAACAGTGTAGTGGGAGGAAATGATCATTTCTTTCTGGCTCACAAGGGGTGGTCACATCCTGACGCTTCTCTGCGCTCACATGGCCATAGATGGGAGAAGTCTAACAAATTCCAACCAATGAGTATAGGTCTATGATAGGAAGCTGTCTATTTGAGAAAATGAAAGTATAGTAAAGTAATAAATGCATCCAGTGTGGAAGGCTCCCTCGCACCTCTCCTCTTCACCTCTCTCCTTTTGAGAGTAGAACTTTGCTTTCTGGAAACAAATGCCTATCCAGATTTTCTCCTATAGAAAAACAGCCCCCTGCTGGTTACATTTCTCACACAAAGTGATGGCTCAGATGATGCCTGAGTTAATGTCTCCTGTCCAGTCCCAGCCAACCCTTGGACAGTGTCGCTGAATTGTTATCGCTTTGTACACAATGGCAAAGACAGCTAGCTGTGATAGGAAAAACAGTAAAAAGTCAGGCATCCTGGGATTCCAACTTGCCTTAATTAACAGTCCACCACCGTGATAGTTGCTAGCCAAGCCGCATTTGTTTAAATGTTTTCTTCTGTTTGTTTTCAAAACAGTTAATTGCAAGTAGAACTAACAAGGAATTGGAATGTTGCTTCTTTGGACTATTTCATGATTAACCCAGGCTTTGGAACAGGGCCACTAGTGGCACTGGAGTGTTAAAGGACAGAACTCTGACCTTTGCTACATCAGTACAAGGTCTGTGGATGTCCAGAGAAATGACTTCCCACAGGAATAACAACTGAAAACTATAATGCGAATTATGACATAGCTCATCTGCAAAGTATTTCATGTGAAGACTTTAATGAATCGCATGATGGAATGTTGGGCAGAAAAAGACAACTGAAATCCTGGGACTAATTTGGGTGAAACTGAGAACAGAGAACCCTTGCAAAGATGAGGGGGAAAGAGAGGGCAGCTGCTCTACTGTCCCCCTGGGTGTCAGACTGACAACCCCAAGAGCTTTCTTAATACTAAGTGAGGGAGACCAAGTATCAACAACCTTCAGAAAAATACAGATCGAAGCAATATGCATTCATCATAATCTTAGTAAAGTCTGGGAACTCAGTGTTAAAGTTTGGTATTATTTCAGAAACAAGGGAGAAATCTCATAGAAGCAGACACTCCACATAATTCAGCTGATGCCAAATGAAGAAACGGAAAGATAAAAGGGGAGGAGGCACTTTTAGCTCCCTTACCAAATGCATAGTTCACTTCTGAAGTATTCCCTGTGGTATGTGGGAGGTAAACTTTTTCATACAGTATAGTAATGCTTTTAAATAACAAAGAGCTGCATGATGTTTGTCTGGGCTGAAAGGGAGGGAGGAAAAATGGGGCTCATGTTAGCCTTCAATTGACAAGAAGATGGTAGAGAATTTTCTTTGAAGATTCATAGCTGTACACATCTCTTTTGATCCAGAGCTTTCTCTGCCTAGTGTCTGAGCCTGGTTTCTGGGGACACGTGGAGGAAGGCCAGGTGTCTTTGGCTCACACATTTGTTTCATGACCACTTTTCATTCTGGTCAGGGTTTCTTGGGAGCAGTCACCTTTAGCAGAGTCTAACAAATGGGAATTGTACATGTGTCCTCCATTTGGGTTCTAATTACTGACTGAAACAATGTTGAAAAGAATTAATAGGACTTATGGAATGGAAGAATAATTTTTTTCTTTACCCCCAAGGTAATCTGGAAGCATTTTCCAGACTTCATTTGAAGAAACCTATATTCCCCCAGCTTTCCAAGGTTGTTAGACCTCGCATTGAATGGTTTTTGTCAGATCATTTTATGCTCACAAAACTTTTCAAATAATACTATTTCAATGAAGATTTCAGGGCAATTCATTAAGAGTTGATTCTCAACCCTTCACCCTTTCAGAAGAAAACACTTAGGCCTCAGGTTTCATTGTATTTTAATTGAGACTACACAAATCAATGCCTATTAAGAAAATTATAAGCTTCCACATTATAGCTCCCTAGTCAATAATTCTTATTAGGTCACCACCTAATAACATTCACCAAAGACATTATAACAAAACCAGGGGTCAAATTTCCCAAGTTTTCAAAGTCCATAATACAATGCTCACATGCATTTGCCAAACACCTCTAGGCTGAACATTTGTTACTGTGTTTAATGCAAAGCAACAGTAAAATATCCTCATGGGCAGCCTACAAGGCTGGGAGAGATGACACAGTCCTCTAATTTCAAAGCTCATGTTACAGGACTCGTGGAAGGAAAGGGGACTTGACCAGACACACTTCCCTCCTGGAAGAGATTTTGAGTCCATTGCAAAGCTTCCAAATTCTGGTTCCCTTTAGGTATGTATGTATAGGACATATGGTAACTTAGGCTCCCTCTCATGCCCAGTGGGTGGAAAGAAAGTCCTAGGGCTCATCTTGGCTCAATTGGTGCCTTTTGGAGATGGTATTTAGATGTTCCAAGTTATTGACATTGCAGCAGAATCTGAAAATTCAGATTTACTAGGAAAAATGCACTGTGAATGATGTATAGAATTGCCAGATAAAATACTTTTGACTTGCTAAATCTAGTAACCAAAACCCAAAGGTCACATGGTACAACACAAGTCCCTGGGAGGGCTTAGACACTTTCAGCAGCAGCCTAACTCAGGACTGGGAGCCAAGGACACCTGTATTAACATGACTCCAATAATGTAAATGATATAAATAGGTGTTCCACAAAACAAAAATCTTATCCAGGAAGATAAGTTACACGAAAGTATTTCTAAAAGAAATGTATCCTAAACCATTGTATCTAAACATGAGATTGGTGTAACAGTACTCTCTATTCGGATGGCATGGCTTGACAGGAAAACTGCCTATTTTTAAAACAACTATTGCTTTACCAAGATTCACAAAAAGGCTCACTTGTCTTGAATTATCCCACTGGTGGGCATCCTGAGCAGATTCTCAGACCTTATAAATATCTGTTTCTCTTTCACAGACTGAGGGTGTGCTCCAACAGTAGTAATGAACAATTGGACTGTTAGAGCCACAGACTATTTTGATGTCCTTGTCAATAGTTCCAGTAGGTCACTTTTCCTTCCTAGCATTCATCAAGGGCTAGCATTAAGTGATGGCATACAACACTTACAGCTTTGATTCTCTTCGCCAGCTGTTGGAAGGTTAAACTTGTGGTTGGAGAAAGTGTAAGTCAGGGAGGCAAGAAAGCTAAGGTAAGCTAAGAACAAGAGGATGCAGGGTTCCAGCCCTTGTTCCTTAGCTTTCCAACATGGTGGGTATGGGAAGATCTGGGTTCTTCTGTAAAGTATCAGAGGTGCAAGATACTATGCCATCTCCCGCCCTCTGTAACACATGCCAACCTGAAAGCTCAAGAATCTTAGTTTGGTAAATGTCAACATGCTTTTGCTTCCATATAAATGAACACACGGAACATTTTTCCACTGCTCGGCAATAATATCTCCATATTCTGTAAGTCAGTCCATAATGAAAATTAGCTTATAAATCAAGCTGTGAAATGGAAAACCCAGGGCCTAGGGAGTGATGAGCTCAGCAGTTATGAGTACTTGCTATGCTTCCAGAGGCCTTGAGTTCAGTTCTAGCTATCTATACTAGGTAGCTTACAACCATCTGTAAGCCTCATTCTAGGGGACCCAACACCCTATTCTGGTTTCCATAGGTTCCTGCACACATAAGGTGCACATAATATCATGTATACAATATTTACACAATATATGTATTTACAAAATACATCTTTTAAAATTGATAGCTCATAATAGTAGAAGTATCAGGAGTATTTCAGATTTGAGATAGTGTCTCACTATGTAGTACTGGCTAGCCTTGAACCTCAAATCCTCCTAAGTGCCCTGAATAGAGAGATTTCAAATGTGTGTCCCTTTTCTTCTATTACTAGAGTACGACATACTGTTTTTAGGCATTCTACCATGTGTCTGGCATCATCCAGAAGCCTTAGACACCTCACTGACAATCTTCAGGAGGCTTGCAATGACCATTGCTCCCAGCCATATGAGACTCTAAGAAGACCAAGAATCACCGAAGGAAGTTACATGTTGAAACTCTTAGACAAGGGCATGGTCTTTATGCTTGGTTTCTCTCATCCAGTGAAATCAAAAGCTTACATGGAAGTCTTTATTGAGGAGACAGGCTCCCTGGTGTGAGTGCAAATTCACAATAACCCTGAAGACCAGAACAAGAAAGATGGTCAAATGTAAAATTCTAAGCTGGCAAAATGAAGAGTAGGAGAACACATGTCCATCTGTGTGTTGACGCAAGCGACAAAGTTGAATGTCCCTAGTTTTTACAAGACAGGGACCAGGACTTAATAGAGAAGTGCAAACAAAGCTGGTGATTATTCTGGAGATAGCCTGTCATCAGCAGAATTGCCTTCTTGGTGGTGGATCAACAAGACCATCTATTTCTATCTTTATCCAGAATCTCCATTTCATTTACCATGGAAAGGATGACTATACCAGAGTCAGCCCAAAGAATAGCATGTATATATGGGATGGGCCTGCTTCCCTCTGGCCATCCAGAGTCTCCAAAGCCAAGCAAGCACCTGGGTGGCAGATGTGTCCAGCTGCAAAAGAGCCTCCCACAACAGCTGCACACAAGGCAACTGAGTTGGGAGGGAGGAGGGCACACAGATACATTAACAAGAGAGGCAGGCAGTATTCTGGAGTAATCAAGCATGCTCTCTCAAACTTCCTGGAATCCCAGGACCTTGGGATGTTTGGGAATCAGCCCTGGAGTGATGGATACTAGTTTTGTCCCATAGTTTAATCAGTCAGATGCTGAGACTGGAAAAGCCATCTCCTGTCATTAAGAGATTGCTCCCAAACACATGCTTGGCAGCCTGTAGGACTTTCCTCAGAGTTCCTCCAACAGTCTGTGCTGGGAAAGTCTCCTGAGGTGGACAGTGGGGAAAGGTTGGGCCTTCACTATTGATGGGCAGGCAAGTCTGAGCCTTTGAAAGCAAGGACCATACCTAAGGACCCTGCTCAACAGACAAGAGTCCCTAGGAATGAGTTGGATGTCTGATCTCTATGTACCTCAACTTTCTCCATTTCCCACGAATCCCCTAGAGCGTCTGAGACCCAAGAGACTTTAAATAAAAACAGAATGAAGGAAGGAGTAAGCCAATATAGAGCAGTGCAGCCACGAGGCAGTTAATCAGCTTCCTTTCACGCTTTCTTCAGGGATAAGAGTTGGAAACGCACTTGTTAACAGCATTCTTTCTCCCAGAGTTTCCTGGCACCCCCTGGCTCTTCTCCATTCCCTCAACTAAAGCATTCCAGGCCTCTGGCCTCCAGGAAGGGAGGACAAAGAAGAACTCAGAGACCAAAGGAACAAAATCTGGGGTTTTGAGTCTTTTAAAGCAGAGGCCCTAAGGAGCCTCAGGACAGGAGAGAGAATAGAGGAACTACTTAGGCCCTTCTGGTATTCCCCAGCCAACCTCAGTCCTGCTGAGATTTCTGGGCAAGAATGAGAACCTGTGATGGAAAGGAAGATGTTCCAAGGATAGCTAAGGGACAGATGGCTGACCCAAGGGACAGATGTGTGTCATACTGTGCCCACTTCCTACCCTGCGTGGAACTTCCAGTATAGAGACAATTACTCCAGAACTCACACTCATTTATCACTGCTGGGAGGCAACAGGATTCCTGGGCTTCCTCTCTAACATCCTTGAGATTGCTGGATAGGAGACAGTATCTCAGACTCCCCAGATAGACAACCCAGAAGGAGGAGGAGGGTCCCTGCCCAACAGGCTTGCCATGGTGAGGCCCAAGAACAGCCAAATGACCCAAGGTGGCCATCCCTGGAATGAGGAGGCCGTGGCACTGGCCTGAGTATGGCCTGAAGACAGAAGACCAGATGGGCTTGGGTGATTCAGGAAATGCTTGTGTGATTAGCTGATTAAAGAGCCTTCTCCCCCGTCAGCTTGGGATGTGCTTCGGAGGGAAGGGAAAAGAGAAGCTGAATTAACTGAGAGTGCAGACCCATCAGAATAGCAGAGGCTTCAGAAGGAGTGGAACAGAGATCAGGTAGAGCTCCCTTGAAAGAGTACTTGAAAGGCATACACTGCAAGTCATGGTCATTATGTGTTCATGACATTAAAAACAAACAAACAAACAAACAAAGAAAACAATAGAGTTCTTAACTAAGGTGGGTGACCTAGAGCAAGAATCAGACAAGTCTTAGCACCCTTCCCATGGCTACGTAGAATTAATACGCAAAGAGACCCAAGAGCTGCAGCTCGGACCTTCCAGTCCCTAACATACTGTGATATCAATGGGCTGCAGAAGAAGTAAGGGCAAGTCCTACTGCTGGCTTACCTGTCCACAGATAAGCTAAGAAAACAACAGATCCCAAAGTTTAAAACATGCTCATTCCACTGCTGTTTTCATAGAAACCAAACCTTTGACTTGGGACAAAAGTCTTCAAAAGAGAAAGGATCATGAGTGTCCAACTATTCAAAGGGGGTGATTTTTTGAGAAAATGGAGTTTTCTCAGAGCCCTACTGTAATGGCTGACACATTTTATGTATCCATGGAACACCTGACAAATATGTGACAGAGTCTCAGACATATTCAATGTTTTTTTAATCAGTCCAGAATGTTCTATAGGTGGGGGAAAGCCGAAACATCTCATTGTCACTATCTTTAAATAAAATACCATTTTTAGAAGTTCTTGGAGAGTTTCCTGTCCACAGTAGATTATGTATCTGATAACATTTACCTTCCAGTTCTCATTTTCTTAGTCACAATCTATATCTGTTTCCTCATATCAGGGAATGCATTAGACATTAATAGCACTGAGAGAGTACTGAATCATCCTTAAAGTCTTTATAGTGTGACATGGATATTATCACCTTTAGTTTTCATTGAGGACAAGGAGGTGTCTAGAGGGTAGAGCTTTGGATGGACAATTGACATTTCCCATCTGGAAACACAGAGGGATGCCAACTAGACCAGAATTTGAGCTCATATCCTTCTGACTACAAAGTAGATGCAGAAAGCTACCCTATAAAATTAATAAGTCATGAGGAGTTACCTAAAATCACTTACAAAGAATAGTCAATGAGCTGAGAGGACTATAGAAAAGACCACTGCTTTGTAGGTACCAGGAGGTGGGTCAGGGTATAAGTTTGTCTCGCAAATACTTTCTTCTAAAGATTTGTTCTTTTTTCTAACCTGTGAAACCTAATCTCTCTTCAGATTAACTATTGAGATGATTTTGGTGTCTTTCAAAGCCCCCAAGCTCTGGAGGAAGAAGACCACACAGGGATATTCTAAGGACAATCAAGCTCTCAGAAAACCTGTATCAGAGGTTCACTTAAAGTACAGTGAAAGTGTCTTGGCATCCAAACAAGCAGGTTTCTTAGGGAGATGTGGGCCTGGACACATGGATGTAAGAGATAAGAAGACACTAATCCTATGACATAGGAAACATCACTCACCAACTGCCCACGGGCAAGTCAGTACAGATCCAAATCATATCATTTAACTGTTCAGCAATCAGCAAGAGAGAAAAGTTTCTTGATTTTAACAAAAAGGTAGGGACTTGGAAATTGCTCTGTTGGTAAAACATGAAGATCTGAGTTCAGGTCCCCAGCTGGGTATAATAGTCATGTCTGTAACTGTACATCTGCAGAGTAGAAACTGAAGAATCTAGAGCTCACTGGCCAACAAGTCCAGCCAATGAGAGAAATTCAAGTTCAATGAAAGATTCTGTCTCAAAACAAAAAACATGAAGAGTAATGGAAGAAAGCTTTTGATATCACATCCTCTAACCTTCACATGTGCACCCCATGTGCACGCACATAGACACACATGCACACACAGAGGAAAGGTAGAAGATCATTGAATGACTTAGTCAGGGCCATGAAGGTCCAAGGTACAAGGACTTGGTAGAACCAGGGATTGAGCCAGGAACCTGACTCTGGGGTTGATTACTCATTATCTTCTAATTCTTTGGTTCACAATGGGGTTTGTGTTACTCCCAGGAAGATGTTTTGGAACTCTATGGTGATGTTCTGATTGTCGTATTTGTCTACATGTCCCACAATCTATGGGTCATTCCCTCATAATAAATGATTCCATGTGTCTCTTAGCTTTGAGCACACTGCCTGAGGCCAATGCACTTGGAAACTGAATCCAAACCCAAGCCTTGAATCCAACTCTGATTCACATGTGGAAACAAAGTATCTCCAGACATTTAGCTGTGATCCTGGGAGGAGGGAAGGGGTCCATTTTTCTTTATCTCTAGGCTGGCTATCAAGAGTGTGATGTATCCAGAGAAGTCATTGTGTTAGATGGCTTCTGCTTCAAAGTGGAGGTATGCCTTCTAGCTACTCCAGTCTGCCTTCTCCTTATATAATGCCTAAGATATTTACATATTAAGGCATCTATTATAAACTATCCTCTTTGTGTTTCTTACAAAGATATTATAGTTGAGGCATTTTGTAGATTATTTTTGATGGCATATTAGAAAATGTGTTATATTTTATATTAATTTCATTTTGAAATATAGCCAAGATAGTCCATGTTATTAGAAGAGGGGGAGGCTCTTCAGTGGGATAGGATTAAGAACGGTCTCAGCTCACCATCCCCTTTCTCACTGTACTATATGCACATCCTTCTTCTCTGCCCTTGGCTTTCACCTGTAGCTTTGCTGATCCTGGCCTGACACATAAACCTGGCTTTGTTAAATTCACATGCTGGCATGCTTCTTTTTTGCTTCTCTTTCAGTCCTCTTGGACCTGATAAAGACACAAGGTGTTGGTATCTGAGGCACAGCTCCGTGTTTGACTGTCTCATCTCAGAGCCAAGCAGGAAAGAAGAGGATCCTTTGGTGTGTAGAAAACTCCAGAATAATAAGGGAACCCCTTTCTTGGGAGCTACCTCATAGTAAAGAGCTGCAGAGTTCAGACCCTATCAGACAGCCTAGTCTGTGAGTCACTGGCAGGCTGGAGAAGGGTACAGAGCCTTCCTAACTCTTTCTTTCATAAAGCGTTTTAATTACTTTTGTCAGCACATCATGGGTCATCATTGCCTTAGGGGATGAGGTGGGACAGGGTGAGAGGGATGCCTTTCAGTTTCATGGCATCCACCAGGTCCCTGAAATAAGGAGGACAGCTAAGAGCAAAGTGGGGGAGCAAGGAACAGTCTCCAGTAGATTAAAAGGGGCCTTTGTAGTGGCTACATCTGTACATTAAAATAAATCTCTCCTAGCGCTAAAACAACATCTACATTCATTTGGGCCAGGGCCATATTCAGAATTAGAGAATTCTGACAAACATTGCTTCAGCATGTTGAAGTCTGCCAGTTTCACAACAAGACAAAAAAGTGACTCCAACCGCAGTGGAGAAACACTCTCAAGTCTCCCCACTTTCTTTCCCCCAACTCCCACTTTCCAGCTTCACTTGAAAGGAAAAGATTTTGCCCCTTTTTTCAGGTGCCAACCTCTGTCCTGAAAGGGGCAGCAAATTGCCCTTGAAGGTGGTGGACTTCAAGAGGAATTCTGCTCTATTCCCCTAGAGGAGGCTGCTAGAGGTTCTGCGTGCCGGGTAAAGCCTTTAATAGCTAAGAGAAACGCAATTTGGGGTGGCCCTCGGGTAGACTAGACATGAATAATGCCTCATAAAAATAATTACTTTGACGCAGAGTATACACGCCAAAGGAGCTTGGTAGGGGCTGTCTCGACCAAGCAAACAGAGTCTTCCTTACAGGAAGCTTTCAACATGACAGAGGCATCTGTGGTGCGGATCATATTCACTTCTCTGGAGTGTGGCCCTCTGAAACCAGTTCTGGAAATTTCTGAAATCTCGCTTAAACAACATTGAGAGGTTTGTAGGCTAGCTGTTGGTAAGTGTGTGGCATAATACAGGTCTGAGATGACCAGTTGACATATTGAGGATGGGGACAGTGGATGCTAACCCTAGGGCAGCCGGTGTAGCTGCGGCATAGATGAGTCAAGGCTGAGAGTTGGAATGCACCATGGACTTCAGCCGATTTATTTCATAAGCCAGCAGCTAGAGGTATGCCAATGTCAGCAGCTTACCCAAGAATCTTCAGAGACAGCGCTAACTCTAGATGAATGGGGAGAGCATAGAGCATGTTGTTGTCTGGGAACATAGAGTCCTTTATTTGAAGGGTAGTGCCCCTTGCCTCTTACCGATACCCCATTATTTCCTTTAGGAAATGATATGCCTGCAGTTTTAGTTCATGAGGTCTGCTGTAGAGTTAACTCTCCATCCCCAAGGTACAGGATTCATCCTTTCCTTCTTCTGCCCTGGATAGTTCTCCAAGCTATGCTAATGGGAACTAGCTCTAAGCCTCTCAGATGAAACTTTGGGGGATAAAACAAAACTTTCCTTTCCATTGACTTTGCTGAGCTTGTTCAAGGGAACCACCAGAAGAAGGTCTACTGAGACTGTGGCTGACACAAATAAAACTAGAAATTGAGAGCCTTGGTGACTTCTGCTGTGTCCTAGATCCTGAAACCAGATAGCACTTTGCTTCTTTTGTTTTTCTTTTTAGTTAGGTGAAAGTGTCTGCCTACTTCAGAAGATCAAATAATGAGCTCCTTTTGATTTACAGATATCTCCTTAAGCTCATTTGAATTTGGCTTCTGTTGTGTGCAGTGGATAGCATTCTGACATATCCAACTGTAGTCTAGGTCAATGACTTCTCCTCACAGGAGAAGGGGCAATGTGACAGCTGATGGAGGAGAGGTGAAGGAGGGGAGGCAGGTTGATGACATGCCTGCTGCCTTTCTTACTTCATGGCAAGTATTACCCATGAATACTGGAGCACCTTTTTTGGCAGTCTCCCAATGGAGAGCACCAAAACACTATGATGCCATCAGCTGACCAACTTGGCTGAGCACATGGTGATTCATATAACACAGTCTTCTTAGAGATCAGGCTGGTATGGCTGGAGATGGTACAACCTTTTCAGGAACATGGTACCTTTGCATTCACCAGCCAGATACATACCGGCATCTTCTTTATGCTAAGTAATTCAGTGAAGATGGCAAGCTGGAGGGATGGCCCAGCAGTTAAGGGCACTTGATGCTTTTTCAGAGGACCTAGATTTACTTCCCTGCACCAACATGGTGACTTACCAAACACCTGTCACTTTAATTCCAGGATACCTAAATCCCACTACTAGCCTCCAGGACAGCCAGGCACTCACCTGGTGTCCAGACCCACATGCAGATAAAGCTCCCATATTCATGAAATAAAAACAAACATCTTTAAAAATAAAAAAAAAAAAAAAAGAAGAGGCAAAGGTATATTCCCAAGAAGGGCTGTTTGCTAATCTTCACAATGATGACAATCAGAAACCTTCCACTTTATCAAAGGGTTGAGAATGAGGTGGCATACTAAGGGATGACTGGGCTCAGCTGTTTTCACAAATCACCCTTGATTGACCATACACCTAAGCTTTTCCAGATACAATGGTCCCTATTTCTTTCCCTAGGCAAGAAAGCCAAAGGCATGAGTTCTGAGTAGTGGAGGAACAAGGAAAAAAATGCTTTCAAAACTTGAGGTTATAGGAAGGTCTAGAAGAGTGGGCAGTATTCAACTGGACTTTCCCAACTTCTCCATAGGTGGTCTGCCTTGCATTGAAGAAGAGAGGCCAGGCTCTCCTTTCCCAGACCTACCCCATGTGTAGCTCCCGATTAGAGCTTGCCAATGAGAGATTAGTGCTAACATTAGAAAGCATCAAAGATATTGAGACTGTGTTCCCCTGGGGACCGTGCAGGCAGATGCATGATCTGAAGGTTTAAAGGTGCCCCCGGTTACATTCTTGAGAACTACATGTACAGATCCTTCCAAACCTGCCTCCCTTTGTCATTCAGTGATTGAGAAAGTGCCGCACTCCCTGTTCAAAGTTAGTGTGCTTGGAACACAGAACAGAGCTCCTGTTGGAAGGGCCACAGTCTGAGTGACAGGGTCTGGACTTCCTGCTTTCGTAGGGTAACACCACACCAAAGAGTCCTTCATAGGCTGCCAAGTCCAGCTATCTCCACACTATAATTCAGCTGATTCCAGTGCCAGGCCATCGTGGAGGGAACCCTCGTACTCAGAATGTGGAGGGTCTCAGCTGCTATCCTATAGACACTAAGTTAGATGCTCCCTCCCCCAAGAACATGATCCCAGCCACATCCTGGACCATCTTCCTACATCCTGGACGTCTTCCTCCCTGCCTGGCGCTTCTTGCTTTCTCTTAGGGTTGCATTAGCACTTGAAAGATGAACCCACCCCTTCCTGTTTCATAGTCTACTGAAAAAGCCAAGAGGCAGCACAGAGCTATTGTGGGCTCAGGATCAGAGTCCGGCGTTTCCACTTACCGGCCACGGAAGGAATTTGGGCAAGTTATTTAATACCCCTCGGCTCAATTTTAAAGCTAAGATGATAAAGCTAGATCAAGCAGAGTGTCTGGCACACAGTAAAAGCCCAGAAATGGTTATCTTTGGTATTATAGCATTTTCTCAGAATACAAGATCACTTTCCTTCAGGGGTTCCAGAAAGGAATAATGAGGACCCTTCAGTCTGCCAGAGTCAGTAATATCATTTCCCAAAGCCAGCGCCATGTTCCCAGATCCACGAAGGCCTCTAAGAACCATGTCTCATTGGCTCACCCCATTGTCTCTCACCAGCTGCTCCAATAACAGGCTACTTCAATCTTCCTTAAATTGTTATAGCTCACAACAGGCAACAGGAAGGCAGAGCTCCCTGCCTAAGGCTGTCCAGGTAACTAGTCATCTGAAATGAACTCTGGTCACAGGCAGATCATTTTTCAGACTGCGTATCCATTTTTTTTCATCTACAAAGTCTTGGAACTTTAGATAAAGATCTCTAGCACTGCAGCTCTGCCCCAAGAGTACTCTGAGCCCAGGACCAAACAGTAAACAACCACAACTTCCAACTCTGAGCTTCTCACTTTTTATGTCTTCCTATGTTTCAAGTGTTTATGGAAGGAGAGATGTTCTTCATTTTGTGGGAATGAGAGCAAAGCAGGACACTTTTGCAATGTGTGTGAAGCACGAGCTCCCTGCCCTTTCCATCATGTGACATCAAGGTAGATAAGCCGCCTTTAACTTGTTACTACCTCAGTGTTTTTCAAACCAGCCAGAGACTTATTACTAAAAGAAAGGCCCCATCTGCTCACTGTGGTTCCCATATCATCCCTACCCTTTGCTCCCCTTTCTCTCTGACTCTCTTACAAATGAAGATTTTCTGAGCTGAAGAACTCATGATGGGTGGGAGCTTACATGCTCTCAGGGGCTGACATCCTGTTAGGGTGCACAGTGGTTAGAACGGCATGAATGTATGCTATAATACGTGACCGTGAGAAGGGAATCTCTGTAAACTCCTGAGGATCACAGGGCAATGGCTTTTAATCTGAAGCATGGGACAGCAGGATGAGCCTTGACATGCAAAGGGGGTGTCCACATGGAGATCAAGCCCTTTACAGGGACAGTGCCAGAGGCTTTCAATATGGGCACTTAAGCATGGACTGCTTAGATCTTTTCTTCATCTTGGAATCCAGGGAACTTAGAATGAGGCTGGGACATGTTTTCTTGGTGTTGGAAAAGGGCTAGGTGGGGATGGTAGAGAACACTGTGAGGAGGAGAGGTGGGAAAAGAGCCAGGGTCCCCCATTCTAGTGGATGTCCCTCCGGTGTCAGGGTACTGAGGTTCTCCCCAGCTTTGTCTTATTGTCTACTGGCTTCCAGGTAAAGCAGCTAGCTCCTCCATGTGCTGCAAACTCTGCTATGTTCCTGTGTGAACCTCACAGCCCCAGCATACATGGATCTAAGAGAAAAGGGGAGGGGCTTTGGACTCCAGAGGAACAGTGGGGAAGCTGATCACTGCTACAACTTAAGTTGGTTATGGAATGGGAGCAGAGGTGCTGAATCCTGACTCTAAAGGACAGAGATGGGAAATGGCTTCCTTAGATTAGAGTTCTAATGGGAGAGACTCCAAGCCTCCTAAGAGACTCTGGTCTCCATTGGTACACATGCAAAAGTTCATCGCAAAGGAGAAAGACAGAGGCACAGTGGAGTTTCACTTGGGGAGAGAAGTCATTTAGAGAGAGGGACAACTGGCCCCACCAGCCATTTTCAAGGCCAAGACTTATCAGAATGATCCTTTAAGAACCAGATTTACTAAGAATTCTAGACTGATAGAGATAGGCAAATAGAGTATCTTAATGGCCGTGTTTTATATACTACAAATGCCAGCATAGACAGTCCTGGAAATTTTCCATGTACAGAAGAAGTAGGAGTAAAAGGATGGACTGGAAAGGAAATTCTGGCATCCTGACAGATGTGAATTCCCAGCTTCTTTCCCCCTGCTGGGGGGCTGGGGAGGCCATTTCTTGGTTTATGTCCTTCAAGTAAACCCTAGAAGTACAGATAAGAATGGCCTAGAACTCTCTATGTAGACCAGGCTGTCCCTAAACTTATGGCAATTCTCCTGCCTCTGTTTCCCAAACATTGGAATTGTAGCTTTGTACCCTCATTCCCAGTTTTGTCATTGTTTTCTGTCCCTTTGAGATTTGTACCCACCTTAGCACACTGTGAGGACTACTTCCTGTGAGAACCACTTCCCCACTGTGCCCTCTGTCATTCTTCTGGCTTTCTAGGCCCCCATCACTCATTTCCTATATCATATCCCCTTTGTCCTAACTCAAGTCTTCCTTCTTCCCAACTTCACAATTCATTTCACTCATACATGTTCTCAGAGGTTTTTAAGACAGGAAAAGCTATCTTCCTCAGTCCTTAAAGCCTGGTCTACACAGAGAGTTCTGGGCCATCCAAATTTATACAGAGAGCCTCTATTTCAAGAACAAGAACAACAACAACGACAACAAGAAAAAACAAAAATAGGCTTTTGAGGTAGCTGACAAAATACAGGGTGAGGGGAGTTACTGATAGGAGACAGAAAAGCTAAGCAAATAAAGGGACAAGGGGATTTTCAATATAAAAAGAAACACATACAATAGTCATTATTTCATAAAGGGAATGTACATAAGACTATTCTATCCTACAAAGATTGTCTGATGAAGGAAAAGGAAGAGGTAAGCTAACTGTGTCCATGAACTCGTGAGGTGGCACAGAGTACTGTGAAAGAACCTTAACCCACTGTGAGCCAAAGGAAAGGATAGCCAGCATCTGATAGTAACTAAAGAGTACCAATGTCCCCTGGCCAATGAGAAACAGAGCTGCTGAGAGAGCCGGAAGCAGTTGCCTTTAGGAAGTGAGACCACGATGTGGAAGGGCCTATGCGTTTTCTCTGCAAGCTACTTTACTTTCATTTAACTTAAAAAAAAAATCCATGTACTTGGCAATGAGAGCAAGTCAACTAGAAAGGGAAGTATAGAGAGGTGTAAACAGTGCACAGATTCAAGCTCTGCCACCAGGATGCAAGGCTGCTTCCATCTTTGCTCTTTGCATCTTTGTGCCCAAATCTGCAGGCATGCATACTGAGAGATGCAGCTCATCGGAAGGTAATGAGAGCATCCATGGGAGCACTGGACAATGGCCTCTGTGGCACAGTCTACATCTCTGAGGTTTCTCTAACCTTGTCTGTCCAGAAGATGCTTCTTAGCCAGTGCAAAGTCTTCTAATACGTGTTCTGGAAAGTCAGGACTAAGCCGGGCAGTGGTGGCGCAGGCCTTCAATCCCAGCACTTGGGAGGCAGAGGCAGGTGGATTTCTGAGTTCAAGGCCAGCCTGGTCTACAGAGTGAGTTCCAGGACAGACAGGGCTATACAGAGAAACCCTGTTTCGAAAAAACAAAACAAAACAAAACAAAACAAAAACAAAAACAAAAACAAAACAACAACAAAAAAAGAAAGTCAGGGCTAAGGTATAAACAATTGTCTTGCTCTGGAACTTGACTAGAGATATATTTTTTGCCAAAGAAATCAATCCCATGGATATTACCTGTGATTGTAGCTGGGTGGGGCAATTTCCAAACCCACCCAGTGAGTGTGGGCTAAGTGATGGTTGTCTGTGATGTTTCACCCTGCTGAAGTTTGGCTCCCAAGTGAGCAGCTTTCATTCTTACCACACCCTAGACACCTTAACAGATGCAAACTGAGTTGCAGATTTCTAGGGTAGGAAAAGGTCAAACGTATGACCTTGAAGCCCCTGTTTCCAACTAAGCCCTTGGCCTAGCATCCATTCCTCTAGAGGTCAAAGGCAAGCATCTGATACCTCATGGTGTTCTACCAAGATTCCATTAGCAGGAAGAAGTTATTACCTTCATAAAACTTGACCTTGTGCCGTCCCACAAGCCATTAAATATTATGGGTTATCTACTCTTGTCACAAAAGACAACGAGAACAATATGGGGTATTGTGTGGGGAGCAATGGTAGATATTGAAAAACACAAATGTCATCAAAACTTTATTTACTGCTCCCCGGAATAATCCCAGCTCTATAAAAATGAGGAATAATGAATGGGCGTGGGGGGGGGGGGGAGAAGAAACAACAGCCAGCCCTGGAGTCCTAGTGCTCACTCCTGCAGCAAGGAGTCTGCACAGAGTGTCTATCAGGATCCATATGTTTCTGCATGTGTAAGAATGCTCTTACACAGGGGGCTTACTTCATAACTGAGATTCTTTTTCATTTAATTCAGTCATATTAGATTATGGGCCTGATTATGATCATATCCACAAATCAGTATTTTAACAGAGTTTCCATGGAAACACTATATGCCCCTGTTTTTTAACTTTTTTGGACAAGGCTTTGCCTGTTTAACAACTTGAACAAGTTTGAGGAGGACAACATGTTTTGTTTAAGTTACATTAACTGGGGCCAATATTTCCTAATTGCATTACCAGAAGAAACATTCGCGGCATTGCTCTGTACCATGGAAAAGCTCCCCTAGCCCAGCCTTCGATTTGCTTTAATCACTGGAGAACAGGAAACATACCAGGATTGCCTTGTCTTATCAAGTTTTAAATGTGTTAACTGGTTTTAAATCTATGGAATAATCTCCCTTATTAAATGACAAAGTTAGTCTTGTTAAGGGGATCGGCATTTACAGCGATGTGCATTTAGTTTTCAAGATGCAAACGCACAAGATCCCCTTGGCTCCTGGTAGAGAGGTGAATTCATTGTGAATAAATGAGTGCCTTTTGTGGGGGGGGAGGGCAGTGTAATATTTTCAATATTATAATGTACTAGAGGAAATGTAAAGGTAACATGAAAGCAACAAGGGCTTTTCATAAACCAAATTTTTCCACTTTTGAGAGGTATGTGTGTGTGTGTGTGTGTGTGTGTGTGTGTGTGTGTGTGTGTGTGTATCTTAGTCTTATTCCCTTGAGACTGAATCATTCATTGAACCCAGAGTTCAATGCTTTTTAGATAGACTAGTTGGCCAGCAAGCTGCAGATTCTGTGTGTGTGTGTTTGTGTGTGTGTGTGCGCGCCTCTCTCTGTCTGTCTCTCTCTCTGCCTGTCTCTCTCTGTGTCTGTCTCTGGCTCTCTCTCCATATACAACACACTCCATCTGCAACACTGCTAGTGTTATAAGATTATACATGTATTCTAGGGCTCTAAACTTGGGTCCTCATGATTGTATAGCAGAGCTCTTTCCCTCTGAGCCATCTTGCAGGTTTAATACAGCAACATTTGTTTTGGGGGATCACTGTAATTATACAGTTGTGATATTTATTTCCAACAGCAGTTAGCTTGGGAGCAATGTAAAGCCAAGTTTTTAAAAATGTTATAATATATAAAGATTGGAGATAGGGCTTATTCACTGATGTATGTCAGAGTTCACTCTCATGTTGCATAAAACACATGGCCCAAGGTCTGTGAGATGTCTACATCATGAAATGCCTTGATGCTTAATAAAATGTCAGTGAGGAATAGTTTAATTTTATAGCATTAGGGACCAAGGCAGTGATTTGAGTGAGCTGAGCTGAGCTGTATTTTAACACATCAAAGTATATTATACTATAGGGAAGCCAAATGTGACTTTAAGAGACATTCCCTCACCCACTCAGACTTGGTTAAATCTTCATTTTCTGAAGAATACTTGGGAAAAAGCTATGATCTCCCAAGGCTACTACTTGCTCTTTAAAATGCACATGTGTATGCTCATTCATCTATTTCTAGGTAGATGTCTTCAAGGTCTTCTGCTGGGGTGCAGAGTAAATGGAGACTGGAAATCTCCATGATGAAAGTGATTTCTTCCTCTCCCCAGCTGTCTGTTTCCCAGTGGGATGGCTTTATGGTGAACTCCAGCCTCTCTGAGATACTCATCTGCTCAGATCTGAGTCCTGGCATCTGTGCCTGTTCAGGAGGACCTCAAATTCCTCCATGTGAAGAGCATGGTCTTCACTTCTCTTCCTTTCTACGTTATACTCTTCAGTGGAGTCTGGACACTCAAGTTGGATACAAGCCTTTTCCTTAGGGTTGTCCAAACAATTAGCTGGGCTAAGGGGCAGGAAGTCTGTAATGCCCTGCCTTTCTTGCTACTGTGGGCAGATCAAAGGGAATTCTCTCCTTCCTGCCCAGTATGGGGAAAGAGGTCACATGAGCCTGCAGGGCAGCTTCTGAGCAGGGGAGCTGCCATAACCAATGTGTCCAAGATGCATTTGATAATACCACACAGGGATGACCACATTGGTGTTAATGCCCTGAACCTGTGTCCCCTTTCCTCACCTCCGGTTTTGGAAAGCTGTCCCCAATGTTATAGGCAACAGAAGATAGCCCTTCTCACGTTTCCCTGGCTGTGGTACCACAAGCACTGGCCACTGGAAGCTAGTAAAGATGGCCTGCTTCCTGTATAAGCTAAATGTCTCCACCAAGTCTACTTCCCTTGGATCTAAGCTCTGTTAGTGCCTTTCCTTTGCGTTGGCCTAAGTGTAAAGGAAAGGGATGGAAGGAATGAGCTAAGATAAGAGATCGAGATAGTGACAATGCTGTGTAGTCAGATGTGGATCTAAGACCTGGCTATGCCACACATCAATCTGCATACTTTATCAAGAGAGAGGGCCTAGGAAAGTTTGGTTCTTTTCCTATAAGATGAAATAAATAGTAATCACTCCCAGGTATCATTGAAGAGTGCCACGATGACCTCCATATTCAAAACCCCATGTCAGAGGCCACAGTTTGTTTTTATGAGTCTTACAAGTTAGGGTGTCACTGAGTCCTTTAGAGCAAAGTGAATTTGTAGGCGGAGAGTCAACTGCTGTGAACAGCGCCCCATCATCACAGGTAGAGGCTGACTTCTTAGCATCTTCATGTCATGGCATCAGTTCATTTTCTGACACTCTTGGTCCTTTCAGATCACTTTCTGCTGAGGGTCCTTCATGTCTTAGGCTGACAGAGCGGGTGTGCAGGGTGGCATTCAGGAAGATGGTACCCCGGACACTCATAGCCATTCTTATACCCATAACTTAACATGGCAATCTCAGGGATGGTCCACTTTTCCAATAAAAGCACAGACTGGTGAGGCTATCCCAGGCCTTTCCTGGAATCATGTTCTGAGGCAACCCCTTGGTTTCCTCTGCAAATACATGAACCACAGCTTCACTTCTTTGGCAACATGTCCACAAAACTGTAGCTGTGTCTCTTACTTGAAGGCCATTTTTAAAGGAAATAATTGGCTTATTTCCATTACAGAAAAATATATGTATATATTATTATTTATATATGTATACATTATTACTAATATATGTATATATAGTATATGTTATATATGCATATATTACACACATGCATATATATGTATATATATATACACATATACATATACGTATACATATATACACTATGTTCACAAGGGTAAGCACACAAAGTTTACATCAGACCTCAGAGGCTAGGGTGGAGGGCAGTTAACTTCAGTCAGCCAATCCTAGGCTTTAGCAACCTGGCACTTGGCTTTTTATTATAGACTTTAAAGACATCAAGGTCAGTCATCTTTGCAAATGCTAAAGATAGAATTCAGTGACAGTGCTGGGGCTTAGCAGGGTACCAGGGCCTGAGTGATGTTGCCTTCCTCTGTCTGGATCATGTATGGACCCCTGGGCTACTGAGTGATGTCTTGAGGAACCTGCATGTCTGTGGTTGCTGACATTAATGTTTGCATGCCTCTAGTCAGCTGGGTTTTATGTCCACACTGGCACATGCAGGGCTCACAGGAGGGTAAGCTCTGCTCTAGCAGAGAAGCTGAAGGGCCCAGAAGAGCCTGTTCTGCCACACTGGACTCTAGGGAAGCTTTTCTGTTACAGCTGTATGGAAAACTTGAGATATGACACATGTCATACCGAGATACCTGCCATGCCCACAAAGCCACCGTCTTCCCTCCTTCCTCCACAGTTTATTCAGAGGACAGCAGGATGCATCTTGCTAGTTATGGAGTCACTCAAAGTTGCCAATAGAAAAGTGTCAGCCTTGTCCAAGTGGCCTTCAGGGTCTAATCCTGACACAAACATCAGACAGCAGCGTTCATGTAATATGTAATATTCACAAGAGAGAAAGAACTTTTTTCTAAGAATCTAGTAAAAGATGGGGTCTGGGCTCAGGGGCAGCTTCATTGCCACTTTTCTCACCACACCATGATGAACACAGTGGTTTCCTGACAACCCTGTGTGTACTGAGCCTTCTCTCTGACCTCTCAGATGAACACACATATCCCTGTATTCTCAGGGACTCTTGTCCCTAACCCTCCTTCGGGTGAATTTAGTCTGGTATAAAACGCCTGCCTAGCCTCCCACATCATGTCCCCTAATCACAACCTCAGAGGGAGTGCCGTGTATCTCCTCTTAGAATTATCCCCAGCACTTCCTCCGTCCGAGTACTAAACAGGCCTGGCCAAGCTTAGCTTCTGAGACCAGATGAGAATGGGCATGTTCAGGGTGGCATGGCTATGGACTCCAGGATGTGCTTCCCATGTATCTGTAGGATGGACATGTCCATCTGGACTCCTCTCTGTTGATCTTTGCTGTTGTATGTTTTGAAGACTCTATGTCTCCAAATACAAAGTTTAGCAGGAACACTTCAGAGGTACTCCTTTAACACATAAGTCATATACAACAGAAGATTCAGGATACAGAAAATCCAGGATAAGAGTACTGTTCGCTTTCATATAATGATCTTCTTACGTTCCCAAGCAATTAAAGCTTCACCAAGTAGGACAATCCCAGTTTCTAAGTGGTCACTTACTGATTTCCTAGGTCGGCCCAGTGGATCATTCTCTCTCTCTCTCTCTCTCTCTCTCTCTCTCTCTCTCTCTCTCTCTCTCTCTCTCTCTCTGCCTCTCTACAAGTTATATTTCAAACGCCCTCATGTTAGAAGCAACTGGAGGCCATGGATAGAAACTTACAGACATAGGCTAACATAAGTTGTCTGTCGGGGGAGCACACACTCAGTTGATTTTCTCCTTGGCCTCATTAGAATCACAAATGTGATGTTGACAACACATGAAGGAGCTGGCTTGCTGAACACAAATGTTTCCACTCCTATCAACCTCCAGACTCTGATAGTCATGCCGCACGATGAAAGCTAAACAGCCCCAGGGAGATGACTACATGCTCTTTCTAATTATGCAGGGATTGGATAAAAGGGCCTCCTAGGGACCAGGACCGAGCAGGACAGAGAATGGCTGGGTGGGGGTCTGCAGAAAAACCTCAAGTACACAATAGGTTGCCCAATGTGGGATTTCTGAATCGGATGGAAAGGACATGGGTCACTGCAAGTGCGCCGGAATGGGAAGCTGTGCTGTATGAACGCAGGCAGAGACCTCACTTTTGTCAGCAAATATCCCACCAGGAGGTTGTACATGCATGTCACCACCAACAGCTTGCCTTAGAAAAGCTACTCGGATGAGCAGCAGAGCTGTATACAGTGTGGACAGGCAGAGACTTCAAGGCATTCCAAGAAAACACACCTAGATGCCTGCTTTATAATCCCCAGAGACAGTAAACTCCACTAGTGGGCAAATTGCCCTGTGACCAGAACTTGCCTTAACCCTAAGCATAATCCTGAAGTAGATGGAGCCGAGGGTCTTTTTGGTTCATATCACACAGCTAGAGTAGAGGTGACACTAGATAATTCATATTGCTGCAGGCAAACATGTTTTACTAAGATTTAGACCGCATTTTAAAAACCACATTTAACCATCCTCACAAATCTGTGGTTAGGTTTAGATTGAAGACCAGAGAGGTCAAATAAACTCATTCAAGTTCATGCCACCAGTACTGGTTAGAATCAACACTTGAGCTTAGATCGTTTATCTAAAGTTTATGATTTTAATTGGTTGTTGTTTGAAGCTTTTGATTTTTAGATTGAATTTTTATTTTATTTTGTTAGTTTTATTTATTTATTCATTTATTTTTTAGATCTTTATGTATTTATTTTATGTATGTGAGTATACTGTAGCTATCTTCAGATACACCAGAAGAGGGCATCGGATCCTATGACAGATGGTTGTGAGCCACCATGTGGTTGCTGGGAATTAAACTCAGGACCTCTGGAAGAGCAGACAGTGTTCTTAACCACTGAGCCACCTCTCCAGCCCAGTCTATTTTTATTTGTGCATATCTAAGTGTGCCTGCATAAGTTTCTGTGCCATGTGCATGCACATACCTGAAAAGGTCAGAAGAGGCTGTCAGATGCCCTGGAGCTGGAGTTACAGGCAGTCCTGAGCTGCCTGCTATGGGTACTAAGAACTGGTCTGGGTCTGGGTCATCCGAGGGAATAGTAAGGGCTTTTAACTGCTGAGCCAGCCATCTTTCCAGGCTTGGTTTTGGGTGGGTTTGTTTGTTTGAAACAAGGTCTCACTATACATGGCATGGGGCTCTTGATGCTCCCTGGGACTGAGCACTCCCAAGTTCTAGGATTATACGTGTCTGCTACCATGTCTGCCTAGGGACTTTATTATGAAATTAAATGTCAAGCAGATAAGCTGAGAAAATAAGAAGGACTCCTCACATTTAAGATGTGTAATTGGTGGTGTTGAATGTCAATCTTTCTCAAAGCAACTGTCTTTCCCGGGACATTTTCAACAATGCATTTAAAAGGGCAGATAGGGAGTAAATTTTAAGGGAGGGGGGAACACAAGACAGGATTCACTCACTATTGCATGGCAACGTGCACACACTGAGCAAGACTTGAAAATATATGAAACATAATCTACCACAGAAGTCTATCATCATAATAAAAGTACAAAAGCCAATGAAAATTTACAACAAAACTACATAAAGCCTTCATTTTTATGCAGAACACGAGTAAGCAGTCAAACACGAACATGAATTTGATTCCAATTTATATTCTTGGGGCAGGGACAAAAGTAGCCAATCCAAAGACCTAAGTGAGATAGTGTGTCAGAATGAGGCCTGGTCTGGGCTTCCCAAGCTGCTACACATCTTGATCTCTTTGTTTCCCCCATTAGTGGCCTGTCCACCAGCATCTGCCTGTGTTTACTGGTGAGCCACATGAGCTCACTAATTACCTTTAATCATACTTATCTGAGTCCCATCTTTCCTTTCACAGACATCTTACATACAGAAAAAGAGCTGGAAGAGCAAAGTTGGCGAGACATGAGGCTGGCGAGACAGGAGGCTGGTGAGTCTGTGTTTTTCTCTAATCCTGACAGTACACAGAGAATGTGGCCCCAAAACAGTGCTTCTAGCTCAGCCTCTTCTGCCACTGAAATTCCCAGTGGCTACTCCCAAGAGTTAGTTTCCTCCCTGGAGAAGTGGGCTGCATAAAAGAAGCCCCATTTTATTCACATTTACACACCCCCGCCACCCCCACCCCCACCAAGCCCCATAGGCAGCAGGCTTAGATAGATGAACTCTGATGCAATTGATTTGGATTGCAAGACAGCAACTCTCCAACTTGTCAGGAACAGTATATTCTCTTCTTCCTCGACCACACAACACCTCCTTTAGTCCTGAGAAAAATGGGTGCTGAAATATGGTGGCAAGCACTAGAGTTCTCAGTAATTTTAGGGAGGACTCAACAGGTGTTTCAAAACCACTGTTGATCTCTCTTGGATTCATGCTCCCTATACCTCTCTGCCATCAGATACTATGAGACTTACTAAAGGAAGTTTAAGGTAATGACTGACTCTTTGTGTCTCTTAAATCTGAATTTCACTTCAGCCTGAGAGCAAGAGAAAATGTAGGGTGGAACACAAACCCATCTTCTCCCCAGAGAAAGGATAGCAGCCTCAATTCGACACTGAACAGCCCAGAAAGAAACCTGGGTACTCATAGCCTGATGTAGCATTTACACACAATTAAATGTGTAACTTGCTGTCAAACAGGGTGGGTGGATGAGAGGGAAGGCTGAAGCAGGAATCTCTCTGAATTTGAAGCCTGCCTGAGCTGAGTGAGATGCTGTCTCAAAACCCAGCAAGCATCAAAAAGTTCTCTGCTGTACCATCAGTACGGTGCATGTGTGTGACCATATGGCCAACCATGTGTCAGTCATAGCAGGCTGGAGAGTTGGGGCAAATAACTAACCTTCTCTGTGTCTTGTTCTGTCTGCTCATCTATTTTGAGAAAGTGATATTAATAGTAAAACCACAGTGTTACTTGCTTTGCTCATCGTTGGGATCAAATCCTGACAGTAAGCAACTCAGCAGAGGAAGGAAGACGAGACAGCCTATCTTGGCCAAGAAAGCCTGGTGGCAGGAAGCTGAGGCTACGGGTCACATTGCGTTCACAGTCATGAAGCTAAGAGCAGATTCAAAGTAGTCTGGTGCTAGAAGTGATAGCTATACAACCCCAGTCTACCCTACTGACTTACTTCCTCCACACAGTCTTATCTTCTAACAATTCTGTAGCTTTCTGGAACAGCATCACTGGCTTCAAATGCATGTGCCCATGAGGACATTTCACCTGGGAAGTACAATAACCATCATGCATTCATTTAACATGTAAACAGTGGGCCCACTGAGAATGCTGCAGATGTCACAGTGGAAGGAAAATGGCATGAGAGGCACAGAGGTGTGAAAGCTGCCATCTTCTAGTGAGATAATGCAAAGGCAGCATGAAGTCGAGGCTGCGAACGCTCTCCAGAGGCCAGGCCTCCTCTTCTTCCACAGAACACACTTCTCCTCACTGCTACATATGGTCCAAGTGACTTCTTTCGGTGTTAAGTATCCTTCCTAGAACTAGCACAGGCCACATCTTTATTGTCTTCTCCCATCAGCCAATCAGTAGAAGATATTCTGAGAGGAAGAGTCCAGGTACTATATGGAAGACGCCTGAATCCTGGATGAGTCTGTGTGGAACCTGTTACTTTGCCAGTATGAATTAGAATATGACAGAGTAATACATACAGTGCTGTTGCTTATATCTGGGGATTATTCTGTATAATAACCAAAATGAATTAACTAAAGACTAATATGTAGCAATACTTGACCTGCCGTGTGCATAAAATAAATGATCAATAGGACTAACACTAAAAAGGGATTTCCATCTCTTATGCTATATGTCACACATAGTTCAAACAAAGAGAGAAACAGACCCAGAGACAGAGGAGAAGCCAGCTCTAGCTCCCGTGCCAGATATAGACAGACAGACAAAGAGACAGACATACAGACACACAAGTTAGACAGACAGAGACAGAGAGACAAAAAGAGACAGAGATAGTGACAGAGAGAGAGAGGGAGACAGAGACTATGGAGGGAGGGATAGATTGATAGACGAAGGAAGGAAGTTAAAGACATTGAACTCTTTTACCAACTGGTACAGACTTTACACCTAGTATATCTGATCACCCAGAATTCCTAGGGAAAAGGTTTCACTTTCATCCGCATGCCTTTAAAATGCTAACCTGCCTCCAGAGCCAAATAGAATTGCAGCCTGCCTATGTGAAATCCATGGCCTCCTCCCTCCTCTCCTGCAGCTGTTCTTGGGTTTGGCCACCTGTCCATGGAATCAGGTCACTGAAGCATGCCCTCTGACAAGGATATGGGGACATTTTGCCATGTTTTTTTTTTTTTTTTTTCTTCACTAAAGCAGACATTCAAACTGAGAGAAAGACTCAGGTGTATCTAGAGGCATCAGGGCAAGCAGAGACTCCCCTCAACCCAGAAAGAGATGTCATGTCTGGAACATGAGGGGCAAGCTGGAGGTCAGACACAGGAATCTGTGGACATTTCCCATATACACACAGAGCACAGCAAGTCACCAGCGGACAGGCCATCTCAATTTTCTAGTAGATAAAGTGTATCCTTACTCACTACTTAAACAGAGGCAGCCCCTTTCCTTCATAGCTTTTAAATTATAGCTTTCAAAATTTGGTTGCAGTGAGTTCAGTACATAGAGAATTAAAAAACATCAACAACAAAATGTCCTTTTTTCTAAAATTACCACTCTTACCCAATTAACAGCCTTGCAGGTTGGGTGGTCACTACCCTACCCCCATCCTCAGTCAAACCTACACACGTGGGCAGGAATAATTTTAGACTTTTAATTTTTTTTGCTACATAAATAGGATTATACAATACATATTCTCATTACAAATTGCTTTCCTTCACTTAATAATTTATTATAAGTCTCCTTCCAGATGGATATAATTAGTTCTAACTTAGTCTTTTTAAATAGCTGTCTAAGGCTGCCTGGAAGAAAGAGCTGGTGCATGCTGGATTTCCAAACATCATCAATTTTGAGAGTTAATAATGGTTGTTGATTTATTTTTGGAGGAAGGGAACTGTTAACTACATTAATTTATGTAAGAAAACACGCAACTTTAAATGAGGAAAAGAACATGACTTTGAAGGTGAGACCATCCTGAAAGCCCAGGGTGACAAGAAGTGTGTTGTTCTGAGGTGGACATAAATAAAGTCAAGTTCCCCCTGGGGAAACTGAGGTCCTGCTAGGTCTTGGTGTAGAAGCCTTTTGCAGTGCTGGCTTCCTTTTGGGGTAATGGCTTGGACCTGCACTGGCATCAGGCATCTCTCAGGGGGGAGGAGGGGTTGCCCTTTGCATGCACAGTTGTCTCACCACCTCTTGGATTTGGCTCAGGAAGGGGTGGGGAAGGCGCTACAGGCATTAGCATGCAGGTCACGCAGCCTCACTTTGTTCTCTTGGCTGAGGTCAGATGGAATAAATCAATCAGCCTTCGCATCCAAAGTCCTTCAATGTGTCCTAGAGCCTTCCAGGCCATGTGTGCTCTGGCCCAGCTTTGAGTTGCCTGTGAGAGTCTGCAGGAACAAACAGAACCAAAGAGCTCCCTGGGGCTATAAGCAGCTGCTCCCAGGAAACCATCTACTCCAGGGTAGGGGGTTCTCTCTGTTCCCAGGGCATTAGTGTTTTAGGTGGGAGCAGCCAGCTCAGACTCTTGGAGATCTAAGAATTTACACTGGGAATAAAGATCCCACTTCAGATCTCCTACTCTGCCAGAACATGTTCTATGCTTACCATACAGAACTTCATCTCCCTGAATTCTACAAATAGGACACTGGCCTCAGGGAATCTACAATCACCATTAAGGCATCAATACAGTGCAAAGGTGGGCATCTTTCATTAGCAAAACAGCCTGACTATAACAGTACATGTCCTTCATCCTTTGACATTCCATGTAGGTGTCCCGGTCTCCCAAATCCAACTGTACTGTCAATATACCCTTTTCAGGCCTCAGAATCCAAGAACCAGACCCAAGTTGGGTCCTGAATGACACAGTGAAATAGATCCATCCATAGCAATCCAAGAAAATACTCAAGTCTTTCCAAGACCAGCAAGGTTGGCAAGCATGGTATCCTTCAAGTTTATTCTTGCCTTCTGAACAGAATGACAAGGTTTTGACATAATCAGGCCCCAGTGCTTACCAAGTCTTTTCATTTTATGCACAGGGAGAGAGGGTGGTGGATATGTCTTTAAAGGTAAGAGTTGGAGGCTAATGACAGATATACCAGATGCAAAAGGTGTTAAAGGGAAGGATAACAGAGACAGGCTGGAGAAAGACGAGTTTCCAGAAATAGCAGGATGCATATTCTACAGTCTGAGGTGGAAGCGAGTTGTCCACAGGAGAAAAATATTCCCCAAGAGGCTATTCAGAGGAATCTCATACCATATCAGGTCTCATGCATAAAGCATTACCTGTCTTTCTCAGTGACCAGAGTGGTATGAGAAGACAGGCTTCCCCCTGGAGCTCTTCCAAGGAGAGCAGATGAGTCTGGGAGTCCTGGGACCAGTCTCCTCTATCCTTGTAGCCTTCAGCCTTCATGAAGATACTCTGGGCTAGATTTAATCCTGGATGCAATTTCGTAAAGCACTGGGTACCATTAGCCCCATATGAGGGGAGGCTTTGTAAGGTAAATGCAATCCAGACCTATCTGATTCCAGAGTTCACACTCAGCTGCTCAACTGTTCTTCTTGGGTTTTATGCAACCTCAATAAAAAGTAACTTTGTCACCTGACCAGTCATAGAAGGCCTGTGGAATATTCTAGAGTAGGTTTTTTGTTTGTTTGTTTGTTTGTTGGGGGGGTTAGGCTCACTTCAGGCACTGGAAGTCCACTTCAGCCAGTGGCAGGCATTTGTACATTCAAAGAGCTGGTTCCAATCCCTATTTGGAAAGTTTACTGCATTGCTTATTGGTGGACAACCAGCTTAGTTGGTTTCTAGCTCTTAGCCAGCTTTATTGTTTTATATGTGAAGAGTATTGAGAAAATGGTCTGAACCTCAGCATTAGGTAAAAAGATGAAGTATTTCATGCTAGCCCAAAGGTCCTTTCAGTATGTGTCAGCAGTGGTGTGTGTGTGTGTGTGTGTGTGTGTGTGCGCGCGCGCGCGCGCGCGTGCGTGCGTGTGTGTGTGTGTGTGTGTGTGTGTGTGTGTGTGTGTGTGCGTGTGTAGCAAGCAAGCACTAGGTGAGATGTATTTATGGCACTGGGGAGGAGGGATTGCAATGCCTACGTAAGGAAACCATGGCTGTGGATTTCAGGGCATGGGGACCTGTCAACACAACTAGTCTCCAGGGATGTGGGCTGAATACACCCAGGATAGCCAAAGAAATGCCCCATGGAAACTGTCAGCCTCCAGCAGGCCAATTTGTTCTCATATTACACTCCCTGTGGGCTCTGTTGCAAGACCCCAGGTTAGAGATTCTTACCCCCTTCCCCACCCCCCACCCCCCAGTGAGGGTTGACACAGCATGGTTGATAAGTCAAGAGAATGCAGAAGCCACAGCCGGATTAAGAAGGCTGTTTTATTTTGGTGCCCTGGACTTCAAGCAGATTAAATAATCAAAAAGGCCGGGCCATTGGGGTCATGTCTGAATACTACAGCTGTTCACCAAGGTCTGACTAACATTCTTTATGTGGTTTGCTGTCTGAATGGCAGAGGCAGAGAAGATCCCGGGGAGGTTGACACTTTGCAAAAAAAAGAAAGAAAAAAGACCGGACACAATCAAAAGACCCTCTTATGGAGAAGGACCACAGCAGACAGAGACAAGGAGAAAGGCTGCTTAAATAAGTGACCTCCTGAATTCAGCAACTGTTTTCTGCACTGGAGAAAAGCCCATGCCGGATTCAGGGAAACAGAATGGAAAGCTAGGCTCCGTAGCCCCAGAGTGTTGATCTGTGAGTCCACACGCCAGGATATATGCTGGATGAGGGCTTGTGCTGCAGAGCCTGGACCATGAAAGGTGAGCAGGAACGAATCCCATTGCCCCAACCCCAGAAGTCCCCCACTGAGGGAAGGGGCCGATCCCCTCTAAGAAGTGTCTGTGAGAAATCAATTTTCAACAAGTCTTTCTTAAAATAAAAAAGGAAAATCTCTCTCAGTGGAAAGATGGATGTGTCACCATGCTGAGCAAGGGGTAAAGGGGGATGAAGACAAATGTGTATAGTTGTGGTGTGGACATGCAGTGGGCTTGTCATGGGCCATTTCATAGACAACACAGTGCCTTGAATTGGAGTTCATATATTACTTCCTTTGGGGAAGTGAGAGGCAAACTGGCCCTCATTTCAGAAATATAAGCCTTTTATTAAGAGATAAATAGACTGGGTAGGTACTCTGTTGTTTAAGGATTGATTACCTGCAACTAATTAATCCTTGTGGCTCAGGTCACAGTGATAGTGTCTGGTGATTTCTAATGGAAAGGCATTTATTTGAACTTTGAAAGAAGTTAGATATCTGGAAAATTACAGAGAAATAAGGGCTGTAGACTTTGGTTTGAAGAAGGAGAAGGGGACTTTGATGCTCTATGTCTATTGAACTAAATCAAAGCAAGCAGCTTCCATTAGAAAGCTCCTCCTTTTCCAGTCCTGTAGTGCTGGGCACCAGCGGCCAGGTGCAGAGTCCAAAGCAGGGAGATCAAGGTGCAGTACATTTGACAGTCATTCTGTGTTTCCCCTAGGTGAGGTGCAAACCAGAACAACAAATAAATAATGGTCTCTTGAAAGCCTCCATGTTGATAATCATTTTATTTTGAATAGCATTCCGTGGCCCTGCCAATGCCTCTCCAGTTCAACAAAATACATGCTTTGACACATGTTTGTCATACTTAGAAATTCAAGTCCCAAGAGAGAAAAAAGGGAGGGAAATTGTAACTTTGAGAAATGATCACACAGCCTTTTGAGAAAATATCAATTCTCTGAGTCCTATAATGAGACCCATTCTGTATTTTGGGGAGCAGTCACCCACATTCTTATAGTTGCACCATTTTTGATAAGTGAGTAGGGAATTCTGGAAGCCCAAATGTTCCTCAATGAGGGATAGGTGGTCACTGAGTTTGACATTGTCCAACACATGGAATGTACCGTATTAGCTAAAAGAAATGAAGAAGCTGTCTAAGTACTCATGTGGAGACATAGTTTTCACTAAACAGAACAGATTGCAGAATAGGATAAATAAATGTATGATTATATTTATATGGAGTAGACAAACAAGCAAACAGTACACCATTGTGCAAACCTACCCCCAATTGCTTCACCATGTCTCTCTTGAATATCTGGCAGAGTCATAGAGCAGATAAGAATTCTTACAGATTCTGTAGACAGTCTGGGATCAAATCATGCTCGATTATTTACTGTTTTTGCGAGTTTGAAGTGATTTAGCCTCTTTATGCCTGTTTTGTTTTTGTTTTTTGTTTGTTTGGGGGTTTTTTGCCCTTCAAACTGTTGAAGACAAACAACTCTGTTGACAAGGTCATTAGGGTGGATACATATCTATAAAGCAGTAGGATTGATCTCTGCCATGCAGTGTAAGCCATTTGGTCATTTGCTATTGTCCTTATTATCCACTGCATTTTACAAAGCTTGGCATAGCACCATTCTATCTCTGTGATCATCTCTAGCAATTACAGAAATAAAAATCAGAAGGAATACCTAATAGACTCATTCCAACCACGTCCAAGATAAGCTCCAATACTTCCAACTCTGGAAATGTTAGATCTTGCAGAAAGTGAAGGAAAATTGAGCACCTTTATGCTCTGAGTATTTAGCTCAGTGGTAGAACACTTGATGAACAAGCATAAGACCCCAGGTTTAGTCCTCAGCTTCAGGGAGAGAAATCCTTAGATAACTCCAAAGATCTCAAAAGAATATTCAGGTAATATGCCATAGCTCCCTGTTTCAACTCAAGCTGGAAATGTTATAAACATTTCAACTCTGATCCCATTTGTTAAATAGTATCAAAAAGGCAGTCGCTAGGGCTCAGTAGATAGTACTAGCCTAGCAAGAACAGATCTCTGCGTGAGATCCCCAGCACCATGAAATTGAGCATGGCGCTACATACCTATAGCCCTGGTACAATGACTATTGTTTTGAGCATGTCTGAAGACAGAAAGCAGGTTTCTGTGGGGGCTTCTCTAAAGAGGCTTCTGGGAAGAAAACCAGAGATGATTAGAAGAAGGTTGTGTGCTCCACTAAAGCACTGCACTTCTCAGTAAGAAGCAATGAGATGACAGAAGTCTGATCATCTGAGAGGATGGTAAAAGTTTCAGGAAAAAGAATATGTCTTATATTGTTTCTAATGCTTTTTGGTAACTTTTAAAACCATCATAGAAAAAAAGGAGAAAGAGGATTGTCATAGATTGGGTTATACCTACAAAGCTAGATAGATGTTTGTAAGGGCATTCCCTAGTCAATATGGCCACCTGAAGCCACATTTGATAATTGAAGTTTAAACGAATTAAGATTAATTCAAAGTTAAAAGTCAGTTCTTGGGTGGCAACAGTCACAGTTTGGGAGCTCAGGAACTACAGGTGTCTAGTGACATCCATGTTAGAGGGCAGGCACAGAGCACTTCTACCACCACACAAAGCTCAACTGGCCTACCCTCCTCTGGAGAGGTCCTTTTAGAAATGTGGGCATCAGCTCCTTTGTGACCTTTCTACCTGCCACAGCCCACATACCTGGCTCTGATCTCCAAAGGACATATGTCCCAGAATGACTTTCCCCTCACTGTTTCTTGTGATATCAGTCTTATACAGTCTAATGACCGAGTCACAGTAGACTCAGTGGCCAGCCTGGGTGTACTCAGTCCCATTCTGTGAAGGTGAGGACCTCCTTTCTAGCTGGGTGGAAGGCACTGCTGGCTCAGGACCACACTGCCTGGGAATTCCTTGGCTGATGGTGACAACATTTAATACCCTGGCCTCCATCCCTTCCTCTTCTTGCTTTAGGTACTCTGCTGCTGGTTTCCAGTGTGGGTCTCCTGCTCCCAGGAGTGGGCAGCTGCCCCATGAAATGTTTGTGCCACCCATCATCAAACTCTGTGGACTGCAGTGGTCAGGGGCTGTCAAAGGTCCCCCCTGATTTACCCCCATGGACAGTAACACTGCTCTTACAAGATAACCGGATCCGCTGGCTTCCTCCTCTTGCATTTCAGTCTGTACCACTGCTCACCACCTTAAATTTATCTAACAACTCTCTTTCAAATCTGGCTGCAGAGGCTTTCTATGGACTTCCGCACTTGTGGGTTTTAAATGTAAGCCAAAATTTCCTGCTTTCCATAGAAAGCAGCTTTGCCCATGCCCTTCCTGGGCTCAGGGAGCTGGATCTATCAACCAACAGCCTCAGCATCCTCCCCGCATCTCTGGGCAAGACTTGGGAGAACCTGACTGTGTTTGCCGTGCAGCAGAACCATCTTCTACATCTAGATCGTGAACTTCTAGAGGCAATGCCCAAGGTCAGGCTGGTACTTCTTAAGGACAATCCTTGGATTTGTGACTGCCACTTACTGGGTCTGAAACTCTGGCTGGAGAGATTCACCTTTCAAGGTTAGTAGTGTGTCTTTCTGTGTGTTGACAACATCTCAGCATCTCAAGAGGGTGGAGGACAGTGCAAGGGGAAGGTGTAGGCTTTTGGGTGTCTTCATATGGACGTACATTAACTTGAGGAGGGGAGTAAGTGTCTACTGGAGTTTGGAGGACATTGGGTGTTGATCCTCATCACAGTGTGTATGCAGATGGCATGGACTTCTCTCTGGGAATCACATACCAAAGCATCCTCAGCTCTAATTCCCAAGTGTAATCTGGTTGGCGATGTGGCTCTCCCTTCTTAAGCTAGCTTCCCCCTCTTTCTAATTCTACCCAAAGATGGCTATAAGTCTTATTGAATACTGAAATTGGGTCCAGAAGGCCCCCTCTCTGAAATTACTATTTCTTTAACCAGAAGCTCAAATCTAAGCAACAGACCCCAGAATAGTAGAGAGAGAGTAAACTTTGGAAATCACTCAGGGGTTAATAATGTATAGACTAAGGGCCAAATTGTGCATGTATTTTTTTTTCTGTTCATTATGCACCAAGTGGCTATTTTACACTATAAAGCAAAGCGGAACGGGTGTGACAAAGATCATCTCGAACACCTCACAGCCTTTGCTACCAGAGAGAAAGCTTGGCAGTCTTGGGGATTGTCAATGGGGAACAGAAGCCCAGAGTAGTTTGATGACAAGCCTAAGATTGCACAGGCAAAGAACAAATGAGAGTAGAAAGCATGACTGTTGGACCTTGGCTTTGGGTTCTTTCCTGAACCCTACATTGCTTCTTTAAGCACCATTTGTTCCTTCCTCTCCTTGAACATCCTCGATGTTCCAGGCACTCCCCTAGACCCAGAGAAAAGGGCAGAGACTAGGAAATACTTATCATTATGAAGGTTTCATTGGAAAGGTGAAAAGAAAGATACTCTATAAGACAATAAATAAATGTACTCATTCAGACAGCAATTGTAAGACAGTAAGGGGAGCTAGCCAAGTTAGAAGGGAATGTGCTCCAGCTTAGATAGGATGGGAAAGAAAAGCCTCCCAAGAAAATGGCATATATAAGAACCAGAACAATGAAAAGAAGGAACAGAAGATAACTGTGGGGATGGGGGCCCAGCAGGCCTTAAGGGCCTGGTGAAGAAGCTAGCCTGGCTTAGCAAGAGCCAGAGGAGTGAGTCAGTGGGTGGAGATAATGCACAGCCCATCTTGGGTGCCCGCCCAGCCTCTAAACATGTGCAGAGCAGGTGCCCTGTCTGGATTGTATTCTAGGGGAGGTGGGAAGTTCTGAGGAATTCTTGTCTAGGGAACAGTATGATCTGACCACTGTGTAAAATGCCAGGCCGCTGACTCTGACAGGGCAGAGCAAAGGCCATTGAATAAGAGCCAGCAGGATGAAGGGGGAGGTGATCTCAGTAGAGCAGAGAAGAGATGACAGGGGCCTAGACCAGGATGGCAATAAGTGATTGGCATTTGGAACAATGCCCTGGTAGAAATGGCTGAGGGGAGGGAGAGACTGGTGGACTGAGAGAGGCAAAGAGTGACTCTGGAAGATTGCTTTGTATTCCTTTCTACTTGGTAACTGCATAATTGGGGATGCTTTTTAGCAGATAGGGAAGTGAGGACAGTGGGAGACCTTGCAGTGATACTCAGTGGAAAGTTCAGAAAGGGGACATGTTTGAAGTACTTGTCACACTTTAGGGTGGGTGGGGGACTGTTGGTGATTATATGCTTGAGCCCAGGGAGACCTGAGAGTTGCAGTTGAATTAGGGGAAACACAGCACCTGGAAGCATGGTTTACATGTGGTAGAATCTCCAACGTGCCACATCACCATCTGGAAGCTACTCAATAGTCTAAGAGCGTCACCAATTAGCCAATGTTGAAGTTAACATCCTTCTGATAGGTCAAAACCAAAACCAAGCACGTCTGGAGGTAAGGTGGCTAGAGCCATTGATCTCTGGATGAAATCACAGGCATGAAACAGACCATCCCAGAAAGAGGGTTTTCATCAAAGAAGAACATTGTCCAATGTAAATCATTGTGCTGTTTCAAAACCAAGGACACCCACAAAGTAACGCAGGCAACGACGGCATTCTCCTGTTCAACCACAAACTTATGTGAAGGAATGCCTTTGTCTAGCATGTAGTGCTACCAAGCGGAAGCTGATGGTATTAGGGCTGATTTGGTCCCTTAAGCCAGCGGTGTGGTTTAACTTTCCGTTATAGCAACGCTTCTAAAATGCAGATAACGGTCTTTTCAGAGGAAGGTAAAGTCAGTTCAGGGTACCATGATCTGGTGTCCCAACATCAAGAAAGGAAAAATACTAACTAGATACAAGACACAGGAGACACTCTGCTTACACACACACTAAGCCTAAAATGAATGCTTAAAACTAAATTAAGGGAGCAGATGCCAGTCTGAACCCTCATCAACAACTGCAAACACTGAAGGTATCAGTCAAAGCAGGGTGATTAATGTCACAGACCACCTGATTTCAGTCATCTGTGCTGAAATCTATTGCTTACCCATGCCTGAGTCCCTGGGAACTGGGAGTGAGACTGGCATCCCTTCCGAGGACTGCGTTCCACACAATCATTTGGGAAAGTAACCCTCCTCTGGATGGCGATGTCATTAACTTCATAACATGACACTTAAGGTCACCACCCAATACAGCAGACAGAGGAACATAGTGGTGAGTCTGTGTGTTGGAAGTGGTCAAAACTCAGTCATGCGGCTTCAAATGAAACTCAAAGAATAGAAAAAACTTAGGATCCTGTAGGGCTAAGGGCAAAAACGATTTGCTTTGGTCGATGTAGAATAAACTCCCCTTTATCCAACTGTGCCTGCAAGATGGTAAGTAGACATCCATAATTCACATATGAACCTAGACTATGATGCTTATGGTCAACTGTGAAATAGGTACTCTGAGCCAGGTATGGTAGTGCCACACTGAACACTTGACACGATTATTTATCCATCCAATTCCTCAGAACAATCTTGAAAAGTGAATTTCATTATTATGTTTCTCCTTCTTTCCAGTCATGCCAGCAGAGGCATGTAAGGAATGTTCCAGAACTGCACAGCTAAGTTTTATAGAGATCTAAGACTTGAACCCACTTTCTTCCAAGATAGAGGTGAAGTGCTATGAATGTCTGGGGAGAAGAGTTGGAGGTTGAAGATTGGGGCTTCTTGCTTTTTTAAGTCAAAAAGGGAGAGGGACTCTCATGTTGCAACCAGTAGATTTGCCTCTAGGGTCATGGTCCCTGAGAAGGTGGTGGAGGTGGGAGGAGGAGCCTGGCTAAGATCACAGGGCACAGGCTACTGTGACAAGGCCAGGCACAGGCCCCATGTTCCTGCTGTGTCTGGGCATTCACTGTAGGCCTGTGCTTTGCTCTGAGTCCCAGGGCTGTGGATCTTAGCAAAATACTAGAGAGGAAAGTGGTTACAGAACAAGAATGTGCCTGGAGTGGCTACACGTTAAACCATAGCTGAGATGTGAACATAAGCCAATGAAGCAGCCTGGCGTAGCAGTCTGAGTTCTCCTTGGAAGCCTCATGGTGCTTCGGTTGGATGAAATGCTTTCGCTCCCCCAGGGTACCTGTGTCTCTAGCCTTCTGTCTTGACATAAAGGCCCTAGTGAGAGCCACCATAGCCAGGTGCTGAGGGAGCTAAGCTCCCACAGAGGCCGAGCCTCTCATCTCAGCCCAGCCGAGTGAAGCCCTTGGCTCAGCTAGAGCAGTCACCTGAGCCCTTCTAGCCTCATGAACACCAGAGGCTCAGGAAACTCCTCTTTGATCTTATTGCTTTAAAGCTGGGATTCATGCCTCAAGGGATTGCTGAAGAAGCCAGGAGAGGCCCAAGGGAGTCTAGTCATGTGTCATTCAGTTTTAAGCAATGGCAGCAGAAGGAGTATGTATTGGATTTTGTCCCCGTTGACAACCCTGGTGTGCCTGGGTCATGTGATAACTCTTGTCTCGTGGAGTAGTCCTGTCTGTTTATAGGGCACTTACAACCTTGTCTTAAGATGATTAGATACGAAGGGTGGGTATATATCTCCCAAGCCCTAAATTACTATGTAGTAACATGAGACACTAATACTGAAGTGACAACCACCATCTGCATTTTTCTGGCATTAACTTAAAACAATTCCCTATGATGTCTACTGAGAATCTGTAATCTGTATTTGCTAAGGGAACATGCTACCCTCCCCTGCTGATGTTTTTAGGGAAGCCTGAGAGAAACTAACCATAGGACCTATGCCTGTCAAGTAGGCTTTTCTGGCACTTCCCTGGTCCCAGGACAAACCAGAGAAAAAGAAGAAGAGGGAGGAAGTACCCAGGGGACTAGGTTTGGGTGTTGACTCATCCACTCATGCCCTGTATAGATTTTAAAAAAAGAATTCTCCATAAGATGGAGGATGCAGACTTTGAACTGTCAAGTCAAACACAATTGGGATGGTCTGCTGGGAGAAAACTTTAAGAAGTTTATTCCCATAAAGTCAAATAGTGTACTAGTGGTTACCTATGCCAGCGTGAAGAGGTGGAGTCTAGTACTCCAGGGGAAGATAACTACCACAGGTGCCCCAAGCAATTAGTTACCTTATAGTGGCCCAAACCCACATTTAATAACTCCTTGGAGTATCTTCCACTCAAAGTAGTAAATGTCATGAGGCCCAAGAGGATGAGTTACTTAAATACCAAGAGCAGCATATCATATTGTCAAATGCTCAGGTACACAAAACTCAAAAAACACCATTCTGCCTCTCTAAAGAGTGTTGAGAGAGACGTGAGGTCATTGGAACTAACATACAAATGACATATCAGTTCTCTGATTTTTAGTGGGAATCCATCAGGAAAGGATTCTTGTGTGATGGGCAGTCTGTGGGAGGAAGGCTGGAGACCACAGTGTCCTTAGATGTTGGGCTCTCACATTCTCCATCAGCATGTGCCCAGTGGTCCCCTCAGCCTCTATATAATATTAAAGTAACTTGCTTCCTAAAAAAAATTCTTAAACATAAATAATTGTCTCTTTAGTCTGTGGCAGGCTGAGGACTTTGAAATCCTGTTGTATCAAAGCTCCATCATCGCTCTTTGCTTTCTTTCTTGAAGGGGGAGAAACAGACGGTGCCATCTGCAGGCTGCCTGAACCCTGGAAGGGAAAGGCTCTCCTCTCCATTCCTCACGAACTGTACCAACCCTGTTCTCTATCTTCTCAGCATTTGGCACCCTCACTAGTCCAGCAGCCTGGTTCTGCCCCACAAGATGTCCAGAAGTCTCCTGAGAATAGCTCAGGACAGCAAGATCCCTTGGAGTGTGAGGCCAAACCCAAACCGAAGCCAACCAACCTGCGCCATGCTGTAGCTACTGTGGTCATCACTGGGGTGGTATGTGGGATCGTATGTCTCATGATGTTGGCGGCTGCTATCTATGGATGTACCTATGCCGCCATCACAGCCCAGTACCAAGGGAGACCCTTGGCATCAGCCAGGAAGTCTGAGAAGATGGGAAGTAAGGAACTTATGGACAGTTCATCAGCCTGAAAGCCTTCATGTCCAAGGTCCCCTCAATCACTGAGGGCCGAAAGAAATGTCTGAATGAGCTTGATGTGTTCGATGCTCCTGTCCCATGTTTTATCTTCCAAAACAACTAAGGAAAAAATGTATCCAAAAAAATAAATAAAACAAAGTACTCAGTAGGAAGAAGTTTATGCTGCACCTTTTAAATACCATAGATATAATAGTCACACTCATATCTTGCAACTGAGAAGATATGACAAGAAGTCTATGTGTAGGAACAAAAAAGAAGAGCAACGCCATCTCTTTTAGGTACCTGTCTCTGGATTAAGCTGGATTCTGCAGAGCAATAAGAATTCAGACAAGTGTGCCAATAGGCATTTTTAGGAGCTCTGGGGCCACCAGTTGGAGTGCCTGGGAATAGGCTAGTGCTCTTACCCGACCGGTACTGGCTGCCTCTATAATTCCAGTTCATGCTAGATTGGTGGGATGTTGAGATGTTGCGTATGTTACACATTTAGTGGAAATGTCTGTTGGTTGGGAATTTCATAGCTGGCCACAAGATTCAGATTATATTTAATTTTCTAAATCAGAAAACCATTTGGGGCTCTCTAAGCTGCAGGGGAAGACGAAGGTTCCATGTCTGGATAATGGGACTCAGGCCTGGAGCCTGGGCAAGGTTTTTGATGTGAAGGAACACGAAGAGAATGGTAAACTAGAATACGGGGCAGATATAATCAAGAGACCATATCCACCAAACAATGGGAACCTTACCCTAGAACTCTCCCAGCAGGGATGGCTTTAGCTTAGGCTGAATGGTGGCTGTGTCTCTACATCCGCATCTGCATCTGCGGTGCACAGAGGGCATGGACGTGTACAGCTACACCCACACATAAACACCCTTGGAGCAATCAGCTTACCCACTAATGAAATGCAGCCGTGTCGGGTGGGAGCCAGTAGCTGTTGATCACCACCCAGATTGTATGCGCAACACTCTGGGATAGGAAACAAGAAGGAAGTTTGAGGGAGAGGGGGAGTTACTGGGGGGGTGGGCGCGGGACTCGAGGCACTCAGGGGGCAGACATCCTGGCTAGTGCCTCAGCATGGCTTTAAAACGTTCAGGTATGGCTTGCAGAGTCCACAGCCTTGGTCTGAGAGAGTTGCATGCAAAGTGAATTTTTATAAATTGAATCATCATTTGAATGCAGCGGGGGAGCTCGCTATTTAAAGGAACCTTTCATGGAATCTTTTCTATAATGGAAATAATTGGCTCCAGATTGATGCATTTTTTTCCAAATTTGCATTTCTATGCTAGGGTTTCTTAAAGTGGAATATACCTATACCTACTCTTTCTGTTTATACTACAGGCACATTTTAGGATTATAACCATTTTGCACAGGAAGAGAGCACAGAGGAGTTAAAGACATGTTAAAAGCAGAAAATGACAAATATGGGGTAAGCTGTTCCTCTAGAGCCCATGACAGACATTGCTAATCAATCCCAGCTCTTTTCCCAGCTGAGCCTCAAATATACCACAGATGGTTTCTTAAGACAGCACTATAGGCAACCAGAACTAATCAATTGGAGTTGGTTCAAAGGATAAAGCACATTTGCCATTCAGGGTACTGGCTCAACTTCACCCCTCAAGGCCATGTAAAAATTGGTTTGGATCCCCAGTCCGTTGTCTACTCCTCAACCGGAATACAAATGGGACGTGCACATGTTTGGGATGGACAGCTGTTGAACGTGCTATAAGCAATGGAAACCTTGTATATACCAGTGGGCTAAGGGCAGACTGTCGTTTTGGAGTATCAATTCAGCTACATAACTGTTTTTATAGCACAAGAAGTTTAAATGTGAAAGGTCACAATGAACCCCATTAGTGTATGTAATTAATATGCATTAAAATTACAACATAAAAAAAAATAACAGCACGCCAAGATTTCCCAGCAAAGGCCCATGGCTGCATGGGCTGTCATTTGCCCTGATACCTCTCCATGGCTGCATGGGCTGTCATTTGCCCTGACACCTCTCTTTTGTGCCAAGGTAGCTCAATTCAACTGTGTGACTGAGTTTCTATTCTAAGGATGTAACAACTACTTTCAAACTGAAAAAAAAAAAAAAAAATCATTTCTTTCCATTGTCCTAACTGCAACTTTTTTTTTTTTTTCCAAGAACGTAATGCAAGAGGAAATTGAGAAAGTTTCCTTTACTCTTCCTCTTGATTTGACCAAATGTTTTTCAAGCTGTTAGCAGGCATGGCTCACTGTTCTCATGAGCATTCCTCACAGAATTCTGACACTCGCCCTGTGGATACTCAGGCAGCTAGCACATGCCCTAAGAACTCCCAGGGCCAGCAGTACATACCTCCTCTAACAAGTGATTTAGGACTGTAAGTGTACTGTGCCCTGTCAGTGGTTTGGCGATGCTGCAGATCAGCCTTGCCCTCTCCTCTCAGAGATTACATAAAAGAGTTTCTAGTACACTGCGCAAACCATGAACGTGGCTCAAACCCTCGCCTGTCAACACCCTGATCCTATTAGATGTCGATGTACAGATGATAACCCACGCAAAAGGCCTCTAGCTTAATAGGTAGTCTTTAAGCAAAAGGAGTTAAGTGATGCATGTGTAGACTCAGATTTCTATCATTTGCCTACAGTCACCACACACAGCAGTTGGCAGAGAAAATAATTACTTACTCTGAAATGTCAACAGCTCCTCAGAACAGAAAAATATAAATCAAGTTGTTTAGATGAACAAATGTGGAGTTATCATTTGCTAATATGAGAAATGAAATGTTTTAATTGCAAAATGCACAGCAGATGAAAGACCCAGTTTTCAGGGTATTCTGCAAGAACCACAAATTATCTTTCATGAGCACTGCAGCTCACGAGGGGCAATTTACAAACGCCTCACAGATTATTTTCAGCTGCTTATTACTGCCATCCTATTCATAGAGTCCCCTGTAAGAACGTCCTTCCGTCAGAGCGCCAGACTGGAGGAGGTGCTCAGGGCAAAAGGCATGTGTAGTGTTGTTTCAGAGAAAGTCATGTGAAATGGCATGCTTCCATTAAAAGTAGCGTAACCGTGTGGTGAAAGGTAGGTGATTTCTGCTCATGCAGGGATCTGAGTTCAGAGCCACTGCTGCTCTCTGTAGCAAAGTGCCCAGGAGAAGGGCGTGCCATCCATATGATGCTGTATGTGAGGAGAAAGATATGCTGTCAAATCAGAAAAGCTTGCACAGGTAAGGTGGGGACCTCAAAGCCCTCGGAAAGATGCTTGTGCTTAAGGCGATAAAATGCCAGTGGATAAAGGAGTTATCTTGTTTTGCCTTACGAAAACAGAGACCTGAAAAGAGACCCACACCTGGGCATCCTGCAGAAGGCTCCTGGAAGTCAAACTCCATTGCTGAAGTTCACTGAGAACTACTGAAGACAGGCCCCTTCTGCCTCATACTCTGAATATTGAAAGTGCCTAAATTGGTTTCTAAAATAGTCTATCTGTGCCCCATATTCATAGTTATACAACAGTCATTCAAAACCTATAACTTACTGTGCAGATCAGGAAACCACTATTTCCAATGTCCATTTAGATTCACTAAAAGCTACTGTCAGAAACTTACAAGACAAAACACCTCAACCTACAAGGCATCCCTGAGCAAGATAATCTGCAAAACTTCAGGGGACCATCCCACCCAACCCCCTATGTGGATTTATTTATTTATTTATTTATTTAAATACTTAAATTACAATGAGGTATCAAAGAAACCTTTGTCTCACTCAGAGGAGACCTTATAACTTTCTGACAGCCTTTCAGATTCTTGACAGGGCTGTTGGCCTCTATTCCCATTCCAAAGACACTGTCTGTTCAGACTTCTCGAAATGGATAGGCTGTCACCTATAGCCCCACACATCCATTAAGCAGACCCAGGAAACTGATCGAGGGAGCTAGGGAAGGCCCTGAAGACCATTCTGTCGAGGCCTGGAAAATGTCAGCACAGTTGCCCTTGGTCTTCCTGTCCATCATTGGCATCGCTAACAGATCACAGCATACTTATCAACTGATTCCAGACCAGGCCTCAGAAGCCTTTCAAATCTGTTTTCCAGGTGCCCATAAGAGATCAACTAGAGTTGACATAAGGGATTAAAGTTATTTGCTACATCGATATAGTTCAGTGTCTTTATTTTACAGCTAGGAGCTAGAAGCATGGAAAAGGGAAGAAACTTGCCAAAAGTCACACAAAGTTCATTGTGTGACTGATAAATCCAGTTGCAGAAGCATGCAGTTAGCATGAATAACACAAACTAACCCCCCATTACCCTTTGTCCATTGTATAGTCAGCTGATCTATCTAGACTATGACATCATTGTACTAATCACTTAGATAAAGACAATTACAGCACTGCCAACAACATTCACTGGGTGTGGTACTGGATAGTTTTATGCCAGCTTGACACAAGCTAGAGTCATTTGGAAAGAGGAAACCTCAATTGAGAAAATGCCCAATTAGGATTGGCCTGTGGGCATTTTTCTTAAATCATGACTAATGTGGAAGGACCCAGCTCATGGTGGGTAGCATAACCCTTGGGAAGGTGGTCTTGAGTTCTATAAGAGAAGGCCACTGTGAGAAAAGCCAGGAAGCAGAGTTCTTCTGTGGCTTCTGCTTCAGTTACTGCCTTTAAGTTCCTGTCCTGACCTTTTTATTTTATTTTTTTATTATTTTTTTTTATTTTTATGACAGACTATGATGTGGAAATATAAGCTGAGATTAACACTTTCCACCCCAAGTTGCTTTTGGTCATGGTGTTTTATCACAACACTAGAAACCTAGTCACGACATACACCCAGCTTGGCACCAGGCATCTTCTAAGCACATTAATTCATCTTCTATCTGCCTTATAATGAAAACCATAGGTGTCTATAGTCCCATCGCACTTGAGCCTAGAAAGCCAAAGTCCTAAGTTATCACACCAGTAAATGATACAGTAGAAATTCACACGAAAGTTGTGGTGGCTGCTTTTATGTCAACAGAACACAAGCTAGGGATATTTGAAACGAGGGAAGCTCAACTGAGAAAAATCCTCCATAAGATCCGGCTGTAGGGCATCTTCCTAATTAGTGATTGATGAGGGTGGGCCCAGCCCACTGTAGGTGGTGCCCTCTCTTGACTGGTGGTCCTGGGTTCTATAAGAAAGTAGATTGATCAAGCCAGTAATCAGCAGTTCTCCCTGTCCTCTGCATCAGCTCCTTCCATCAGCTTCATTCCTGCTTGAGTTCCTGACCTGACTTCCTTCAGTGATGGGTAGAAGTGTCTGCCAAACAAACTCTTTCATCTCCAGCTTGCTTTTTTGGTCACTGTGTTTCCTCACAATAGAAACTCTGCCTGAGACAGTCTTCCCCAAACCTAGGTGCTTTTTGAGACTGAACACATCCGTTTGTTTGTTTGTTTGTTTGTTTGTTTGTTTGTTATTTTGAGTTCCTAGTTTTCAGATCAACACTTCTGGCTAGCATACAAAATAACAAAAGAACAGGTTTTGTTATAACACACATGTGCATCACTGCAGGGTGCTCACGTGCTGGTCAGTGTCTCCATGCTTGTCCTCCCCTGCTTTTCAATTTTGGTTTTGCTAGGGTGACTCTCCCAGTTCTCTAGCTTGTAAATGTCAGAGGACCCAGAGTTCTCCATCTGTATCCTCTCTACCATGGAGGTTTTGAGAAGCATCCAGACACTGGTTCTGATCCCAGCCAGACATGCCCACCACTCATTCCCTCTACCCCAACCCCAAGCCCCTACTGCACCTCCTCATTTACTTTAAACCAAAGTATGGTCACATCATACATTTTTCATAAAATTTTAGTGTGTATCTTTAAAGGATAGAGACGAATTTGCATCCTAGATGACATGTTTTACCTAAGTGTAAGAATTCCTAATTATTTCATTTCTAGTTGTTTCAAATATGCCCTTTTGATTATTTTTGAAGTTGATTTGAATAAGGATATTGAAGTCATTCCATTTTTGAATTGTATGTATGTATGTATGTATGTATATGGATGTATGTGTGCAGACTTTAACCCTGAATTATGGATGGCAGTCTGACATGGATCTTGACATCAGCTGAGTCTGCTTATCCAGAAGAGACTCCAAGAACTGGCAGCAAGTGTGGCCTTTGGGGACAAAAGGCTGGGATCAATTCTATCTCTTTCTAATCAAATGCTATCTAAGGTTTACTCAATTGGTAACAATGTCCTCAGACTAAGTGGCAAAGTACCCACACTTCTGCCATAGACTCTCTTCACATCTGCCCTTCTCTTTCCAGGAAACATACTACACTTAGCCTCGTTGATCCCCCATGAACCATTCTCTCAGCCTGAGTACCATATATTCTCATCTTAAAAGAGATCAAAATCCCAACAAGGAACTTAGAAGGTTTGCTTAGGTAAAGGCAGGAAAATAAATCCCTGATCTTTCATGAGCTATGATGGGGGGGGGGGAAGGAAAGGAAAGGAAAGGAAAGGAAAGGAAAGGAAAGGAAAGGAAAGGAAAGGAAAGGAAAGGAAAGGAAAGGAAAGGAAAGGAAAGAAAGAAAAATCCCATAAACTCTTACTCACTAAAGTGTCTAGGGACATTTCCAGCATCATTTAAGTATCATTTAAGTCCACTGTTCCAAGGTTTATTAATCAGAATGAAGCTAAAGTAAATCACCATCATGACTGGCAATGGGAATGTGTTCTTTTGGGAAGCTTAAGACCTTTGGTTACGATTTCTGTATAATCCTATATTGTGACGTACAACTGATGGACAGTCTGACTCATGAAAATGAAAGTCTTACATCAATGCATAACCTCTGATTCCAATATCACCCCCATTCTGTAAGAACACGATAAAAGAGGTGACAGAAGGGGCTTTTGCTTGGTTCTGCTTTAAATAGACTGTGTCATTTTCATCTAATGAGCATGTTAATGAGCTTTTTTTTTGGGGGGGGGGAGTCAGGTAGTTTTGTATTGTGGTCCATACAGTTTCTATCTAACTACCTAGCTCTTACATTTTAGTAGGAAAGTGTCTAAAGATGAAAGAGGCATGGCTGCATGCAAAACACAACCTTTTTTCAAAAACATCAGCAGATATGCCATAAGGCACTTATTTCCTGATAATGTAAAGAACTCATACAACAGGGCAAAAAGGCAAATCATTATCATTTAAATATAGGCAAGAGTTTTTAATATACATCTCTCTTAGAAAAGATGTAGAAAAGGCCCCAAAGCACATGACCAGATAACTCCTCAGCATTTGTTGGCAGGGAAATGCAAACCCATGCCTATCCATCTATGTGACTAAAATTAAAAAGATAGATAACTAAATGTCGGTGAAGATATGGAGAAATTGGAATTCTTATTCACTGCCCATAGAATTCTAAACTAAAGTAACCACAATTCAAAACAGGTTTTTCAATTCCCCAAAATACTAAATGAAGAGTTACAGGTGACATAACTTTACTTCTAGGTATCTGCTCAAGAGGAATGAAAACATGTCCATGTGGTAACTGTACACGCATGCCAACAATAGTACTAATAGGTAAGGGGTATTCACATAATAGAATATTATCTAGTGATAGAAAAACTGAATTACCAATTTATGACAGGCTGCAGCCCTAGAAATATTATATTATGTGAATAAAGCCAATTAATCTGAAATGTTCCAAAATATGCAAATCCATTGATAAGCAGGACAGTGGTCCTAAGGATGAGGAGAAGTACCAAAAAAGAGGGGGGGCATATAGGCTAAATTCCTTCAGGGTACACAAGAGTTCTAGAATTAGTATGTAGTGCTAGATATCAAACTCTGTCAAATATATGAAAGAGACATTGATCTGTGCACTTTAAAGGAGTGAACTTTACAATACAGGAAAGATGTAGCAATAAAATCACAAGAAATAAATTAAAAGTAAATAAACAAGTGGCAAAACTATAGACTTGGTTCTGCTGGCTGCCATCTTCTAACCTCTCTGGTCTACGACATTAGTAGTAAAAAAATGTATGTTTAAGTATTTTACTCTGAAATGTTAAGACACTGTAATAAGGATCTGGAGAGTGAGAGCGAGAGAGCGAGGGTGAGAGAGCTAGAGAGAGAGAGAGCAGTTAAGAGTACTTGCTGAGTCGGCTTTGTAAGGCTGCAATGTTAAGTCGATTTAATCTGCTTGCCAAGGAAGCTAAAACAGATGATTTACTTGAAGCTCGGACATACCACGCAGCTAAGTGTATGTGTGGTCCCTATCAGGAAGCGAAGGCGTTACTGAAGGCCTACTTGCAGCAGCATGGCTATGGCTCCTGGATTGTGAAGTCTCCCTGTATAGAGCAATTTAGTATGTGAAGTAGACAACACGTTGGAATATTAAAAATCCTTTATTTTTGGTGTAAAAAAAAAAGAGTACTTGCTGCTCTGGAAGATGACTCTGATTTAGCTCCTATTATCCATGCCTCACAACTGTTTGTAACTAACTGTTTGGATCTAATGCGGTCTTCTGATCTCTGATGGTCCAGAGTATTCACATGGTGCACATACACACATGCAGATATTCATATCCATATAATTTAAAATGATGATAATAATAAATATAACTAAATCATAGTAAGATACCCTTAGGTAAGATTTCATAGAGAACAACGCATAGAGAACCAAAGCATCATTGAATGCTAAAAACCATTTACATATGAGAAGAATGACCTCTATAGGAATGAGAGAGATGGCAGCCTCTTGCTGACTTCTTTTTTAAAATTATAATTCTTTTTTATTAGATATTTTCTTTATTTACACTTCAAACATTATCCTCTTTCCTAGTTTGCCCTCCAAAAAGCCCCTACACTCCCTCCACCCCACACTGTTCCCCAACCCACCCACTCCCATTCCTAGTCCTGGCATTCCCCTATACTGGGACATAAAACCTTCACAGGACCAAAGACCTCTCCTCCCTCACTTCTAAATATTTAGTTGACACTAACTTTACTATGCAAATCTACCTGGGATTTGAGACGATGCAGATGGCCTAATTTGCTAATTCATAGCCTCTGGGCCGCAGGTACCTGTCACTGCACTGCTGCAGAGTTCTGACTGGATGGTGTGTTGGTCCTCTGGTGAAGTTTTTAAAGTGTCTGTAGCTCTTGGGAGTGGTCCCTTAGAGGGTTAACACAGAGGATCTTGTTTCTCTGGTCTTGGAGTATTTTTACTTCTAAAGTGCTAACCTAGAATGTGCTTCTGTACCTTTCAGAGCAGCTGTTCTGATGGGCAGTCCTAACTCTGACATCCTGTCACAGATGGTAAGGACAGCATAATCTCCAACTGCATCTCTAATCCATTTCCATGAAATTTGCTGTTGTCAATTCTATTACATAAACTCCACCCCCCCACACACACACATTGAACCCATCTATCTTGCTTTAAAATGCCCCCTCCCCAAAAGCTCCACCTCTGAGCTGCTGATTTAGAGCAAAGACATGATATAGACTTCCATTTCTTGGTCTACCTACCTACCTGCCTGTCTATATGCCTTCCTTTAAGAATCTGGACTCAAACTGCATCACCAATTAGGTCTCTGAATACCAAGCTGAGTAAGGAATCTCATTCTAAAATTATTCATATCCTTGGAGAAGGGAGTTGCCTCTTCCTGCACAGTCTCTTCTCACAGAGCTTTGCATGCTAGGTACATCTCGTCATTCAGGATTCCTCTCAAGTCTCTCTCTCTCTCTCTCTCTCTCTCTCTCTCTCTCTCTCTCTCTCTCTCTCTCTCTCTCTCTCTCTCTCTGGCTACCCCATAGTTAAGAGGCCTCACCCTCACCACTACATGAGTGGTTTTCTTCTCTTTGACACTGACAACCGGAGTATTTTCCTTCCTTCCCTCTTNCCTCCCTCCCTCCCTCCCTCCCTCCCTCCATTCTTCCTTCTCTTGCCTCCTTCCCATCCCTGCAAATACTTAGTGGTTCTCTATCTCCAGGACTAAGGGAAGCTCTTCCTTGGCATCAGTATTCTTAGTGGGTAGAAAAGGGACCAAGTGGAAGGATTCTACCTTGGGCATATGCCCTCGGCCTCTGAGCTCATTGCTATGCCAACTAGCACTCTCCCAGTTCATTCTTCATTGTCTTTTTGAGCACTTGCTTACAAGTGCATCTTCAGTACTAGGCACCATCAGGAATGAAATGTAAACCTATTAAGAGGTTTAATGATGCTCCTCATTTTAAGTCACCATTTCTATCTCACAACTACTGGAATTTTGAACCAGAACATTCTTTGTTCTGTGTCAGAGGGCAACTTGTGCTTACCCTTCACCTAATAAATACCAGCAATACCGTCTAACCAGTGGAAACAAGCTCTCTCTCTCTCTCTCTCTCTCTCTCTCTCTCTCTCTCTCTCACACACACACACACACACACACACACAGAAATACACACACACAGGTATGCATACACCCACACACTCACACACATACATACACACATACATACACACACACAGATATACACACAGGCACACACTCATGTCTGTATGGTAAATGTATGTGCATGCACATGCTTGCACTCACATGTACATACTCACATTCTCTCAAACACACACTTAAACAATACTCATACACACACACACAGACACACACACACACACACACACACACACACACACACACACACACACATATATGTCAGGGCTGAAGGTCAGATTTGGATATAATTTCTTAGCACTGTCCACCTTGCTCCTTTGAGACAAAGTCTCCTATTGGTCAGAATCTAGCACCCTAGGGTTTCCCCTGTCCCTGCTTTCTCAGGATCTGGGATTACTTGTACACGCTAACCACATCTGGCTTTTTTATACAGGTTCTAGAGATCAAACTCATTTCCTCACCTGTTACTATTTCCCTACTTCCAATCTGCATGTCATTTTTTAATGATAAAAGAACTTCCTTTGCTGGGATTTCACAAGAGGTTTATCCGTGACAAGCCTGACCCTGAATTCCTAGGATGCTAGTTAACTCACAGTGAGATTCCACCAAAGACATGAGGTCAAGTTGGCTGTTTGCTTGTAAGGGTTTGGAGGCATTCACACAACTCTAATGAGGGCCCATATTACACACTACACTTAGTTTAAATAGCACTTACCTGACAATAGCTAATGGTTAATGATGCTAATCCATCACCTTCCTAATTAGCTGTTTAAAATGAAATCTTCCCCTTCATTACACTGCCTTGAATTATGCAAACGAAACCACATAGGCTACATTTTCAAAATTTCCTTGTGAATGAATCTAACATAATCCATGTCCCTTGCTAAAGAGCAAACTGGAGGTCAGGATCTCCTTCTGCTCTACTAAAATCTCTGTAAACTTTACTACTTAAATGCAGCGAATTTGAGAGATGTCACACCTCAATAAATGTATTGTTTAAAAAGTTGTAATATAATAAATTAATGCTCTAATGTCTAGGTTTTTGTGATGATCAAATTGGCTACTAGTCTAATATTCATATTACAGACTAGAACTTCAATTGAAAGGTAACTTTTGGTTTCCAGATGTCATTAGCTTAAGATAGAAAATATTTTTTCTATCCTAAAAGTATTCACAGCATTTGGGATGATGTTATTATGGTATGGATTTGAACTTTAGTTATGTACAGTGGCTTTATATCTGGCCAGTTGATGCTATACTCCTGTATAGCATCAACTGACTATATATTCTAGGACTATGAAGTCTGTATTCCTAGAATAACTTATTCAGACTACATATCTCACATATGTACCATGTATCAGTGCCTAAAAGATAACTAGGAGAGCTCTTGCTTATGGGGAATTCCCAAGTATTTAAGAAGTTAAATGGAACACAATTGGGAGCAACTTTAGATTTTAATATGTTAAAATGTACACTTTAGAGCAAGTGCTTGTGGTTCTGATTTAATTGTGTATTATATTAAAAATTCAGAAGTCTGGGCTGAAGAGGTTGGTCATCAGGTAAGTTTATTTATTGCCTTGCAAGTGTGAGGCCTAGGTTTCGACTCTTCAGGACCTCTGTAGAAGCTATATGGGAGTACAATAGATATAGGGAATTCCTGGAAGGAACTGATTAGCTAGCTAGCCAAAACACCAAGTACAGGCTCAACAAAAGAGCCTTTCTTTATATGCAGTAAAAATTGATCAAATAAAGTATCTGACACTAACCTCAGGCCTCTACACAAGCACACACATGTGCCTGTGCACATACCCACCTACCCCAGCACATAAACATTCAAAACCCCTTTCTCCAGAAATCTGAACAAGAGCCAAGGTTATATAGTTTGTATTTGTCAGGGTCTAGCCAGTGAGTATGGAAGCAGGACAAACAATTCAAGGAGAAGTCCCTTCCGCCACACTCCTCCCTCTCCACACCTCCCCACCACATGCCCTGTCTGTTTTACCCTCTCAGGTCATTTTACCCTATATAGGAAAGACTATCTCAGAGAAAGTCTTCCCTATTGAGAGGCCAGTGGAGAATGACCACTATGGTCTAGATAATTTATGGATTCCAAGTTGGCAAATGAGTAAGGTAAGATGAAACATGTTTCCATGAATTCAATTCAACTTAAAACATTTCACTCAGGTGTTTCTACTACAATCGAAATTCCCAGTTGGCTACAGTTTGGGTTGCAGAAAGGAAAAAGCACACAATCTTTGATCTCTAGAACCTTCTAGGCAATCAGTCGGTTCTTTAATTCCTTAGCCCTATACAGACATGACTTTTAAATGTTTTTGTTATTACTGTGGTGTGTGTGTGTGTGTGTGTGTGTGTGTGTGTGTGTGTGTGTGTGTGTGTGTGTGTGTGTGTGTGTGTGTGTGTGTGTGTGTGTGTTTTCCAAGGGATGGGTTATAAGGCTAGATGGTGTGTTCTTATCTGTTGAGCCATCTCTTTTACTCTAGACATAACTGTAAGATTACTGCTAATATATGCATCTGGTGGGAAGGGAAGGGACATCAGAACATAATCAATCATTGTTGATAGGTCAAGTGTCTGAAAAAAAAAGCAGTAGTCCTATTGTATGTGATGAATGAATGAATGAAATTGAAGGTGAAAATGGGTCACTCCTACACATCCTGGCATTGTTACATGTCTTAATATCCAGGTAGTTCCTTCTTGTTTCTTTTATGTTATCCACAAATGAAAATAAGGCAAGGAGGTAATAATAATCTCAACTGTCTTTTAGGGCTCTACTGACCTGTGACCATGAACTAAGTGGCAAATTCAAGCTGACCTTACATACCAAGGTTTGTATTTCTAATAACAACAGAGAAATGGATTAGCGTCATGATGCACACAAGAGTTTCCAAAGCTCTAGAGTCTAGAGAGACTGGGTAGACCCTGCCATGTCTTCTATTGCCCTGGGAAAGCAATTAAGTAAGCGAGGCACACTGCTGGCAGCTGTACAGTTGGCAGAGGCCTCAGGAGGCGGTTGTGAAGCACTGGGAAGCACTGTCAGAGGCCCAGAAGATGGATGGGGTCTGCTTACACACTGAGACTGATGCCTAAGTGGAATCTTGCCCGCTCCAACTGGCCTTTCTTCAAAGGTGTCATTGACAGATGAGTATCAAAATGTTTTTGTTTTAAAAAGAAAAAAAGAAAAAGAAAGAAGAAAACCTCTTTCTACCCCCCAAACGAGTACATTACAGCTAATAAACATGACGATATCAGGTCAGGGTGGGCAAGGGGCAACCTTTCAAGAGGGTCTTTGGGAGCTATTTGCAAAGTGATTCACCTTTTCTTTCTGATAAGTTTCAACGGCACACAAGGATTTCATTGAGACCCCAAATTCCTGCCAGTCGGCTGTGTCCCATCTGCTGTCAGAGGCCTGCTAATGGGGAACAAGCCTGCACACAAAGTCATCTTCATCTGCCAAGACAAGACTGCCTCTCTGCCTCTCCAACTAAAGGGCCCCCTGAACTTCAGAGTGGTAAGCACTAGATGAGTAATTTGAGGAAAATATGGAGTGGAAGGCTATGGAGCCTCCTCCCTAGTGACTGGCATGAGGGTTGAGACTGTCTGTGGAAGCCAGGGATGTGCTGAAGGGACTGTTCTGCTTTGGGAGACAGAAAGGTCCCCCTGAGGTCACTGCCATGATGGGGCTGTATCCACAGCAGTCTGCAAGATCAAAACCAAGGGAGGCTGTTTTATTTCATGTCTCCCAAACATAGAAGGGAAAAGAAGGTCAGCAGCCACCAACTTTAAAAGGTCCAAACTAAATACAGTTCCCCAGATGGCCCTGCTTCTTGGCTTTGCTCTGTCATTATCTGCTGAACATGAGGACCAGTTGATACACACTTAGAGACAACAAATAGGACATACTTTTCTTATCCCCTCAAGGTGAGCCAAACTGTGACCTGCCTGTGGTCTCTGGCCAGCTATGTAACTCAATAATAGACCAGCAAACCATTTGCCAAATGCATACTCCCTGTTAGCTTAGATACACAGCTTCCAGACAAGGTCATATTCACTTATAAAATAGCAGGCATTTACTCCCATTTGAACATGCCTTTTATACACGGACAGAGGTAGCTGGGATAGGTGACTTCAGAAAAGGCCAGAAATGCCCTTTATAATCACTGAATAAGAGACCCACAGAAAGGGTTTTAAAGAGAAATTTTGAACCAGAGAGACTACTTTGGTCTGACCATGTCATTGACAGCTGTTGTCTCTGACCACAGCCCCTGGAAGATAATGTGCCTCTAGAATTAGCTGGCTGTAACAGCCCAGAGGTAACCAAGTCTGACCTCCTTTAGGCAAAAATAAATCTTGCTGAGTTAAGTGATCCTGTCTCCTACTTTCCTCAAGGAGCATGAGGCATTAGGTGACAGCATTTGAAGACAGGAGCCATGAATCCTCAGAGCCCGTATCTGTTGGCTGATTAATTATAGGTCCTCCTAGTTCAAGATAAGCTGCAGGTCAAATACATAAGGCTGTCTTTCTTGTCATATCCAATAGCCTAAGGATAACCAGAGTGGCTATCCCCAGATCGTTCAGTCCCTGCTAATATAATTATGATGCACAGGCTCTGTCAGAAATGAAGTGGAGGGAAAAGCAGTGGTTCCCAGCCAAAGAGCAAACACTTCAGTCAGGCCTGCCCCTCTGTTCCTTCTGGCCCCCCTTTCCACAAATTATCACAGCTTTGCAGAGACACAAGCACGAATGTTCAAAGTCACTCTGAAGTATAACTTCATGAGGCAGCCTGCCCAAAAGCAAATGACTCCCTTTGGTAAGCACAGTCCAGATCGGGAGAGTGCTTGGCACATACCATCCATCCATCAACCAATGGATCCAGAAATAATGTATTAGGAATGGACTATGCGCCAGGCACGCTCTTAAGCCTTTCTAGGAGAGCTAAGACAGATTCCAGCCCCTCAGTACAAATGCCACTAACAAAAGCTTTCAGCCAGACATAGGTCATTACTGTGACTCAGATGAGATGAGAACGTTAGAGAGGCCAGAGCAAAGGCATCCTTGACAACCCAGGACTTAACTGTAGAATGAATATCTTAGCTTTCCCTTGCTCCCAAACCCGGCACTTGGACATGCATCCTGGTCTCTGAAGAAAAGGCCACATTTCAGTGTGTGTATGCTAATACAGCTTTTGTGTGCTAATATATAAAAAATGCCTATATTTTCATTGGATACCAATCATCACCTTCCTAAATGCATAAAAATGAGCAACTTAGATGTTCCTGTAATAAAGCATTTACCTGATGTCAGGAAATTCTCACTACATTTTCTAACTGTCTCCCTTGGGCTCAGAGTCAACAGGAACTCTGGGAAGGCTTTCTGCTTTTACATGAAATCCCTGGAGCCTTTAGAACAGTGATTCTCACCTTCCTAATGCTGTGACCCTTTAGTACATTCCTTATGTTGTAGTGACCCCCAACTTTAAAATTATTCCATTGCTATTTTGTAACTTTTATTTTGCTACTGTTATGAATGGTAATGTAATACTATTCCCCTGTGAAATGGTCATTTAATCCCCAAACAGGTCTCCACCCACAGATAGAGAACCCCTGCTCTAGAACCCCTGCTCTAGAACCTTAGTGGGAGGGAGATTACATAGAGCTGAAGATTGTTGTAGTTTTTCTTCCTTTGAAACCTACCTTTTGGAGAGTGGATCTGCTAGACAAACAGAAGCCCTGCAAATTTTAGATCTTCAACCAAAATCATTGTTTACCTGCCACCACGGGAGATTTCCGTTCATCCAGGAGCTGGATGGAGGTACTTGCTGTCACCACATTGCTTTTGTTGACTGTTCCTGTATAAAGAAAACTCATCATAGGAAAAAATTGAAGCATTTTGAGGTCCAGGATATAGAACAAGCTTCCAAGCCCATGGCCATCCATCTGTAACATTTTCTGGGACTCTGAGTCCAGAGTCCAGAATGCTCTAGAATATGGACACTCTGCCATTAATTCTGGAAGCAACATGATAACTTGATACTACCTGCTCTGGGGAGGGTCCAGTTCTTCATATTGAAACCATTGGCTACCTAAAGACCGTAGGCTTCGTAATCGTGTTTACCCTCTGACATGTTTATCAATGTCTGTGGTCTGATTTGTGTTACCTCTGTAAGTACGGTTGCCTGAAACCTAATTCTGAAATTATTGTTAACTGCTATATCCTAGATTTGACATATAGCTATTAACCAGTCTATAAACTTCAAAATTTAAGGACAATTTTTCTAAGCAAAAACATTCTAAATAGGGAGATAACTGCAATTAATATCCAAACTTTATTAATGTGGTAACATATATAGAGCATGTATTGGCTTCCTATTAGTAAAAATAGTTCCCATATCTGCTAACTACAAATTATGAGCACAAATGCTGAATGTTCATCTGGTGCCAGCCTCAGAGAATGAAACTCAATGAATGAGAGTTGAATTCAATCCACTGAACTGAGAACCATGCAAGGCAAATAAAACTGGAATAAACTCATGACCAAGACAATTTAGAATTTTCTCTTAGATGAAGTCTAAATAACCATGTTGTGTCTGAGTGGTCAACCCAAGGAACTTCACCACAGTGGCAGGTACCTGGTTGTGTTGTAGATTTTCTTGATTCTAAAAGAAAACTAAGTGAAAAGTAGCCAGGAAATCTATGATTATATATTATTTATAATTTATCATAAATAAAGTCAGCTTCTTTCACTATACAATCAGATTAAATGATCAGTAAAAATCAATACAAAGGCAGTTTTAATTAAATCAGAATTTTTTTTTTCCTCAAGCATAAGTAGTCTAGACAAACACAGAGGATTACAAAGTAACTTGGCAAAGGCGACCATCATACCTATGCGAGCACACATGCAATGCAGTTTAGGAAAAACATAGTCTGCCACAGTGCCACTTCCCTTACTGTGGACTCGATGGCTCCTAGGAGACTCAGAGCCAGCAAGCTAAGTATCATTTTCTGCTTTATAGGACCATGATAAAGGAAGATAAAAATGAGGTTAAAATGGTATCATTCATAGGTTGTCTATAGAACCAAATTGTTCATTGTGTCCTGGTTGACATGTCAAACAAGAAAATCAGATGAAGAGAAGTGTGAAGGAAGGACTATGGGGTCTAAGGAGCACATGTGAGAAACTACCCATGGGTAGGTATCCATGCCCAGAGGCATGAGAATATGTTCAAAATCCTCACCCTAGGAAAGAGCCTCCTAGCTATGCTACCACAAATCCTACTCCTTATGAACATCTCAATGCCGAAGTTCCACCTCTGTTCAAGTCTCTCCATTAATGAAGGACTCTTGTATGTGCTATGTCCCCCCACCCCATGAGCCTCATGTACTTGAATGCTAGGTCCTGGGGTGAGGGTACTGTTTGAGAAGTTTGTGGAACCTTGAGGAGGTGAAACTTTGCTGGAAGTGGGTCACTTGGCAGGATGGAGTTGTGGTTGACGGTCTGGCTCCCCCAAACCAAGGATGCTGAAACCTTCCTTTACATGGGGCTTGAAAACAAATCAGCTGAGAAGCTTGTACTCAAATGCAAAATACCAACCCTGTTTCCTAAAATGCCCTTTGTGCCATTTGGCTGAGACAAGCCTCCACTGTATTAGAGTTTGTCATGGAAGTAGAACAAGTCACTAGCTCAGACATAGCTTAATATATTCTGCACTGACTGAAAGCTGACCATGGCTCCCTCCAGGATTCACACAAATTCCCATGATGACCAGGCCAGCAGAGTGAAACTGTAAGTGCCCTGCCCCACCTGTGCTGAAGGGGATGGAGTAGACAAAGCTTCCTGGGATCTGCTCCGCAGCTCTTCTGTACCAGAGAGGGAAATGATCCGCATTAAAAATGTTCTCTTTGTCTCCAGCCTTCAGAAAGTCCCTGAAAATGAATGAGAAGAGGGTGCTGTACCACCTGCAGTGCACAGTGGATAAACAAGAGACTCTGTCAGGAGAGACTAGGGTTGGGTTTAAAAGCTCAATTTGCCTTCTTCAGCCCAATAGAGACCCAAGTCAACACTACGCAGCCCACTTTACTCAAAAGTACCTTGTGCGTTCTGGGAGTCAGACTCTGAGAGAGGGTAAAATGAATGAGCTCTATAGTAAAAACTACTGAGAGAGCTGTATGGGAGGTAAAGTTGTCTCCCTATCAGGACCTTTAGGTTCCTTTTGCCTAAGTTCCTTATCTCTAGGCACTCAGGATGGTTCCTGGGCCCTCTGTGGGCCCCTCTCCTTTCCTGGCCTTCCTAGCCTTCCCCTTGCCCATGGCATCTCTCTCTAAGGAGAACACCCCATCTATTTTTGTTCTCTTCCCTACAGCATCCTCTCAAACTCAAAATCATTCTTGTTACTGAGATTTTAATTTAGTAAGATAATTACTTCGTAGAACTTATGGAGTACAATATGATTTTTATCTGTGCATCTATTATAGAAGAGTCAAACTGTAATTGTCATATCCATCACTTCCCCAACTTAGCAGTGTGTGTGTGTGTGTGTTGGGGGTGGGTGAGTATGTGTACATTAAGATTCTGTTGTTTAAGATTATTCTAAATGTATCACAAAATATACTTCAGAAATCATCTTCTACCTGAATCTAGTCACATAATACACATACAAAGCTCTTGCTCTACTAAAGTCTCTGAGATATTTGGTCACACAGCCTTCTTTTTCTATGGGTCTAATTTACATATTGTTCCATCTCTTTCCCCAAGGACAGCATTTTGCTCAGCTTCGTGCATCTTCTCCAAAGAGCTTCAAATACATAGTCCTTATGGTGGCCAGTTGTCAACTCAATACCTAGGAGGCAATCCCTGGGCACACCTGCGAGTGAGCATCTAGATCAGAATCTCTCAACCTGTGGGTTGTGACTCATTTGAGAGTTGAACGAACTTTTCACAGGGGTTGCCTAGGACCATCGAAGAATGGGTATTTACATTATGATTGACAACAGTAGAAAAATTACAGTTACAAAGTAGCAGCAAAAATAATTTTATGTTTAGGGGTAATTCCAACATGAGGAACTATAATAAGGGCTATATCAGCATTAGGAAGGTTGAGAACCACTGGAAAGATTAAAGTTACCCTCAGAGAATGTCCACGAGGAATTATCTTGACTATGTTAATTGATGTGTGAAGTTCCATCTTAAGTGTAGGCAGAACCGCTGACTGGATGATTTGTATAGAATACTAGACTAATTAAAACGGAGAAGGCAAGCTTACAACTTGCATGTACTCATTCACTCTTGTTCTCCTCTCTTGACCATGAAGGTAATGTGATCATTCTCTTGAGCGCTTATCACTGTGGCTTCCCTGTCAGGATGGACTGGAGCCTGGAATTGTGAGCCAAATAAACCCTGTTCTTCCTTTAGCTGCTTTTCTCACAACAGCTGGAAGAGAAACCTAGAGATTCCTCTTTATCTACAGCTTTGCTTTCTATGGTATCAGACACAGATAGTCAACTATGGTTGAGAAACATCATTACCTGGAAACTTGCAGAAAAAAAAATTAACTAGTGTATTTTAAGTTGTGTGGCACTTTGATGCAAATCCTTGGATTTTCATTCCATTTCACCAAGGCCATGAGCATCCTGATGTCTAACATATCCACGCTGCACGTTACTCATTTGATCTTCATCCCATGACACTGAAAATGTCAAGTCGCCTGCACATGAAGCCACAATATGAGTTTACTGGAGATGAACATCTGCTGCATCTGCTGTGAGTCATTGTGCTGCTGTGGGCTTGGCAGTCATGGGCACAGGTATGACTATATAAGTTATAAAGATTTGATCTCACAATAACCAAAGGCAACTATAACTCCCACTTTCCAGGTGATCAAAAAAGGGGCCTGCATGTAAAACGTACCAGGCAATCTGACATTCTCAGTGTGGGTCTACAGCCTTTCAGATCCACCCTAATAACCAGTATATCAACAAGTAACTATGTTTTACTGTTGCTATTTGCTTGTTTGCTTGTTTGTGTATGTAAAAAAATATTTATTCTTTGATGATTTTATAGAGCTAATTTTTTTCATATCTTTTCCTATCCCCCAACTTCTTCCAGATCCTAACCCCTCCTTACCCACAAAAGCTCATGCTATTTCTCTTTCTTAAAGGGAAAAAGCAAAGAAAAAATGACACTAAAAACCATGGAGTCTGATTTTTATTGCCCAACTACTCCTGAGCTCACAGCCTGCTCTGTAGTATGATTGGTATATCTGGGGCAACTCCACTGAGAATAATTGAGTTTTCCTCTCTCAGCAGCTATCATTTATGAATAGCTTCTTTGCTAGGGGCTTTTTGTCCACTTCAACTCTACTTCCTTTGGAGTCATTGGTCAACGGGGTCCCATAGACTCTGCTGAACACGATAGGGTATTGCCAATGCTATTGGTTACTCTCTACAACTGTACAGTGAGACCCTATTGCTAAAGCCACCATATAGTTGCCATGGTATTAAAAAAATGAAGAAATCTAGCTGGCACTCAACTGAAAGCTTTACTCCCACTGACTAGCAATCAGAGCGTTACAAAGGTATTATACTTGCCACCAGAGGAGACAGAAATCAGTAACCTCACCCAGTTATGAACCCTGCATGCTAGAAGAATACCAGCTAAGATATGCCCAATGGGGCAATAATGGCAGTAAAGGTTAGGGGAGTGAGTAGCCACTTTTTATTAGATTTAAGGCTATTCTCATACCCCAACACTGTTAGTGAGGCCAAGAACCTGTGGCTAGGTAGGTCATGGACCCATGAGAAACCTACTACTACTATTGTTTGCTTGTTTTAAATATCGGTACCAGCAACAGTACAATCTGCTTCTCTAAGAAACAGAAAATCTATTTCTACCTCTGCTCATTCTCTGGATCCTCCGTGGAGAAGGCAATGTGCAGCTCAATACTTGTCCTTCCTGGCAAACTGGTTTCTAGAAAAGTCCTTGTTTTGGGGTAAAAGGCTTTAAAAATTCAAGCTGCGGTGAAAGAGAACTTCCAAAGTAATAGATGTGAGTTTCTGGATAAGAAACAGCAAGAGTCCTTGAGAGGGAAGTCAAAGCCAATCTCTCCAAACATCTAAAAGCAGATTCATTTACCATTTGTCAAACTTGGCTGGTGTCGGGGTCCTATCCAACAGGAAGGGACACCGCTGAACTGGAGCTTTAGAGAAGGGCCAGCTCCCTCATGAGACCTCAAGGGTCAGCCCCTCTCAAGCTCATGGCCACAGTGTAGATTACCGCTGTCCCTGAAGGTCCATTGTGAAAAGCTTGCTGGGAACCTCTGAACTCAGTCAGGTATTAAACACCTCCAACTTTGCTGAATCTTAGGCCCCTGACCTAACAATGCCCCAGTGTCAGAGAAAAGAGATTGAGAAAAAAAAAAAGTATCAAAGAACTTAGGGAAGATTCAGATATTGACCCATGCTGGTGAAATACCCATATGTTGACCAAAGACTTTAAACTCCTTAAGAATCGGGACTAGCATCTCTGGCTAAGCAGCTGGTGCTGGATTGAGCACTATTTGTCCCTGTTCCTTGAGTTCTCTTTGGAGATTCATGGAGGCAGTGTCAATCCTGGTACCTTCAGAGAGCCCACCTCTGGCTGAGAGGCTCTGTGTCCTTTCAAGCTGAGCATGGAGGTGCAGAGGTTTATCGAAACACAAACAACCAAATCAGGAGCAGATCTGAGACCCTGGCAGTAATTCCTGGGGAGAGCTTCAGGACCAGTGCCCTAAGAGTGAGTCAAGAGCCCAGCATATCCCCCCCCCCCAGCTGTCCCTTGGCAGGGCATCCTCTCCCAAGGGAAGTCTGAGATGACTCGCCAGGCAAGAGAGGACTCCAGGGCAGTGGACAGAAGCCAATGGGTTTAAAGAACAAAGGGTTGTATGGGAGCAACTGACAGGTGAACACGTGTACTGGGGCCCTCATGGCAGGAGAGAGAGACAGGCTCTCAGCAGGCTTTAGGTGGCCTGGACCTAAAGAAATGAAATAAGCCGCCTTTGAATCTCTGCTTTGAGGAGTTCTCTGGGCCCCACAGAGGGGCCCTCCTACTTACTGATTGGTGAGTTGCTCGGCCCCCACAAACAGGTTGATTCTTGAGAGGCCTGTGCGAGTGCCAAGGAAGGCGACCTCTACACCCTTGTCAGAATTCCTGAAACAGAACAGCAGACGTCAGGGAGTGCTTCTAGACAGTAAGCAGATAATGGCTTTTACATCTCAAGACTCACAGGATGTTTGACAAAACGGCAGCTTTGAAACCTGAACTTTAAAAGTCACCAGGGAAACTCGCGCAGGCAAGCATGTACGCATCCACGCATGCGCCAAGGTCAGACTAGTCATTCCTATCTCTGACACAGCATGCAAAAAAAGACTTGAAGGAAAGGTGAGGGGAACCCCTGCTGACAAATACAGCAAGAGCAAGAAAAATCACACTTCCAACCATAAACACTTCCTTCTCATTGTAAGGCTCTTGGTAGAAGCCTAGAGAAAGCAGCCTGAGACTTAGAGGAAGGAAGGGCAGATATCCAGGGGCCATGTTTTTACTGTGATGCTACCAAGTATATTTCTAGTCTTGAGTCTGTTGGCTGGGTCTTCCCCATGGAAGGAAACGAGGAATCATTAAACCACCTTTTAGTATCCCACAACCGGGGATTCTACACAGCTGGAAAAGAATTTATAGCTTTGACTGGAGCACACAGCTTATTCTCAAAGACATTCCCAAAGAGATGGGTGAAATAATGTTTACAAAATATTCTCCA
>LR749831.1:196809-225861 GCA_902729485.2 Mus minutoides | reverse complement strand
CCTCCCTCCCTCCCTCCCTCTATCCCTCCATCCATTCTTCCTTCTCTTGCCTCCTTCCCATCCCTGCAATACTTAGTGGTTCTCTATCTCCAGCACTAAGGGAAGCTCTTCCTTGCATCAGTATTCTTAGTGGGTAGAAAAGGGACCAAGTGGAAGGATTCTACCTTGGGCATATGCCCTCGGCCTCTGAGCTCATTGCTATGCCAACTAGCACTCTCCCAGTTCATTCTTCATTGTCTTTTTGAGCACTTGCTTACAAGTGCATCTTCAGTACTAGGCACCATCAGGAATGAGATGTAAACCTATTAAGAGGTTTAATGATGCTCCTCATTTTAAGTCACCATTTCTATCTCACAACTACTGGAATTTTGAACCAGAACATTCTTTGTTCTGTGTCAGAGGGTAACTTGTGCTTACCCTTCACCTAATAAATACCAGCAATACCGTCTAACCAGTGGAAACAAGCTCTCTCTCTCTCTCTCTCTCTCTCTCTCTCTCTCTCTCTCTCTTTCTCTCTCTCTCTCTCTCTCACACACACAGAAATACACACACACACAGGCATGCATACACCCACACACTCACACACATACATACACACATACATACACACACACAGATATACACACAGGCACACACTCATGTCTGTATGGTAGATGTATGTGCATACACATGCTTGCACTCACATGTACATACTCACATTCTCTCAAACACACACTTAAGCAATACTCATACACACACACACACACACACACACACACACATACATGTCAGGGCTGAAGGTCAGATTTGGATATAATTTCTTAGCACTGTCCACCTTGCTCCTTTGAGACAAAGTCTCCTATTGGTCAGAATCTAGCACCCTAGGGTTTCCCCTGTCCCTGCTTTCTCAGGATCTGGGATTACTTGTACACGCTAACCACATCTGGCTTTTTTATACAGGTTCTAGAGATCAAACTCATTTCCTCACCTGTTACTATTTCCCTACTTCCAATCTGCATGTCATTTTTTAATGATAAAAGAACTTCCTTTGCTGGGATTTCACAAGAGGTTTATCCTTGACAAGCCTGACCCTGAATTCCTAGGATGCTAGTTAACTCACAGTGAGATTCCACCAAAGACATGAGGTCAAGTTGGCTGTTTGCTTGTAAGGGTTTGGAGGCATTCACACAACTCTAATGAGGGCCCATATTACACACTACACTTAGTTTAAATAGCACTTACCTGACAATAGCTAATGGTTAATGATGCTAATCCATCACCTTCCTAATTAGCTGTTTAAAATGAAATCTTCCCCTTCATTACACTGCCTTGAATTATGCAAACGAAACCACATAGGCTACATTTTCAAAATTTTCTTGTGAATGAATCTAACATAATCCATGTCCCTTGCTAAAGAGCAAACTGGAGGTCAGGATCTCCTGCTCTACTAAAATCTCTGTAAACTTTACTACTTAAATGCAGCAAATTTGAGAGATGTCACACCTCAATAAAAGCATTGTTTAAAAAGTTGTAATATAATAAATTAATGCTCTAATGTCTAGGTTTTTGTGATGATCAAATTGGCTACTAGTCTAATATTCATATTACAGACTAGAACTTCAATTGAAAGATAACTTTTGGTTTCCAGATGTCATTAGCCTTATAATAAGATAGAAGATAATTTTGCTATCCTAAAAGTATTCACAGCATTTGGGATGATGTTATTATGGTATGGATTTGAACTTTAGTTATGTACAGTGGCTTTATATCTGGCCAGTTGACGCTATACTCCTGTATAGCAACTGACTATATATTCTAGGACTATGAAGCCTGTATTCCTAGAATAACTTATTCAGACTACATATCTCACATATGTACCATGTATCAGTGCCTAAAAGATAACTGGGAGAGCTCTTGCTTATGGGGAATTCCCAAATATTTAAGAAGTTAAATGGAACACAATTGGGAGCAACTTTAGATTTTAATATGTTAAAATGTACACTTTAGAGCAAGTGCTTGTGGTTCTGATTTAATTGTGTATTATATTAAAAATTCAGAAGTCTGGGCTGAAGAGGTTGGTCATCAGGTAAGTTTATTTATTGCCTTGCAAGTGTGAGGCCTAGGTTTCGACTCTTCAGGACCTCTGTAGAAGCTATATGGGAGTACAATAGATATAGGGAATTCCTGGAAGGAGCTCATTAGCTAGCTAGCCAAAACACCAAGTACAGGCTCAACAAAAGAGCCTTTCTTTATATGCAGTAAAAATTGATCAAATAAAGTATCTGACACTAACCTCAGGCCTCCACACAAGCACACACATGTGCCTGTGCACATACCCACTTACCCCAGCACATAAACATTCAAAACCCCTTTCTCCAGAAATCTGAACAAGAGCCAAGGTTATATAGTTTGTATTTGTCAGGGTCTAGCCAGTGAGTAGGGAAGCAGGACAAACAATTCAAGGAGAAGTCCCTTCCGCCATCTGTTGGGCCCTCTCCACACCTCCCCACCACATGCCCTGCCTGTTTTACCCTCTCAGGTCATTTTACCCTATATAGGAAAGACTATCTCAGAGAAAGTCTTCCCTATTGAGAGGCCAGTGGAGAATGACCACTATGGTCTAGATAATTTATGGATTCCAAGTTGGCAAATGAGTAAGGTAAGATGAAACATGTTTCCATGAATTCAATTCAACTTACAACATTTCACTCAGGTGTTTCTACTACAATCGAAATTCCCAGTTGGCTACAGTTTGGGTTGCAGAAAGGAAAAAGCACACAATCTTTGATCTCTAGAACCTTCTAGGCAATCAGTCGGTTCTTTAATTCCTTAGCCCTATACAGACACGACTTTTAAATGTTTTTGTTATTACTGTGGTGTGTGTGTGTGTGTGTGTGTGTGTGTGTGTGTGTGTGTGTGTGTGTGTGTGTGTGTGTGTGTGTGTGTGTGTGTTCCAGGGGATGGGTTATAAGGCTAGATGGTGTGTTCTTATCTGTTGAGCCATCTCTTTTACTCTAGACATAACTGTAAGATTACTGCTAATATATGCATCTGGTGGGAAGGGAAGGGACATCAGAACATAATCAATCATTGTTGATAGGTCAAGTGTCTGAAAAAAGCAGGAGTCCTATTGTATGTGATGAATGAATGAATGAATGAATGAATGAATGAAATTGAAGGTGAAAATGGGTCACTTCTACACATCCTGGCATTGTTACATGTCTTCATATCCAGGTAGTTCCTTTTTGTTCTTTTATGTTATCCACAAATGAAAATAAGGCAAGGAGCTAATAATAATCTCAACTGTCTTTTAGGGCTCTACTGACCCGTGACCATGAACTAAGTGGCAAATTCAAGCTGACCTTACATACCAAGGTTTGTATTTCTAATAACAACAGAGAAATGGATTAGCGTCATGATGCACACAAGAGTTTCCAAAGCTCTAGAGTCTAGAGAGACTGGGTAGACCCTGCCATGTCTTCTATTGCCCTGGGAAAGCAATTAAGTAAGCGAGGCACACTGCTGGCAGCTGTACAGTTGGCAGAGGCCTCAGGAGGCGGCTGCGAAGCACTGGGAAGCACTGTCAGAGGCCCAGAAGATGGATGGGGTCTGCTTACACACTGAGACTGATGCCTAAGTGGAATCTTGCCCGCTCCAACTGGCCTTTCTTCAAAGGTGTCATTGACAGATGAGTATCAAAATGTTTTTGTTTTAAAAAGAAAACAAGAAAAAGAAAGAAGAAAACCTCTTTCTACCCCCCAAACGAGTACATTACAGCTAATAAACATGAAGATATCAGGTCAGGGTGGGCAAGGGGCAACCTTTCAAGAGGATCTTTGGGAGCTATTTGCAAAGTGATTCACCTTTTCTTTCTGATAAGTTTCAACGGCACACAAGGATTTCATTGAGACCCCAAATTCCTGCCAGTCGGCTGTGTCCCATCTGCTGTCAGAGGCCTGCTAATGGGGAACAAGCCTGCACACAAAGTCATCTTCATCTGCCAAGACAAGACTGCCTCTCTGCCTCTCCAACTAAAGGGCCCCCTGAACTTCAGAGTGGTAAGCACTAGATGAGTAATTCAAGGAAAATATGGAGTGGAAGGCTATGGAGCCTCCTCCCTAGTGACTGGCATGAGGGTTGAGACTGTCTGTGGAAGCCAGGGATGTGCTGAAGGGACTGTTCTGCTTTGGGAGACAGAAAGGTCCCCCTGAGGTCACTGCCATGATGGGGCTGTATCCACAGCAGTCTGCAAGATCAAAACCAAGGGAGGCTGTTTTATTTCATGTCTCCCAAACATAGAAGGGAAAAGAAGGTCAGCAGCCACCAACTTTAAAAGGTCCAAACTAAATACAGTTCCCCAGATGGCCCTGCCTCTTGGCTTTGCTCTGTCATTATCTGCTGAACATGAGGACCAGTTGATACACACTTAGAGACAACAAATAGGACATACTTTTCTTATCCCCTCAAGGTGAGCCAAATTGTGACCTGCCTGTGGTCTCTGGCCAGCTATGTAACTCAATAATAGACCAGCAAACCATTTGCCAAATGCATACTCCCCGTTAGCTTAGATACACAGCTTCCAGACAAGGTCATATTCACTTATAAAATAGCAGGCATTTACTCCCATTTGAACATGCCTTTTATACACGGACAGAGGTAGCTGGGATAGGTGACTTCAGAAAAGGCCAGAAATGCCCTTTATAATCACTGAATAAGAGACCCACAGAAAGGGTTTTAAAGAGAAATTTTGAACCAGAGAGACTACTTTGGTCTGACCATGTCATTGACAGCTGTTGTCTCTGACCACAGCCCCTGGAAGATAATGTGCCTCTAGAATTAGCTGGCTGTAACAGCCCAGAGGTAAGCAAGTCTGACCTCCTTTAGGCAAAAATAAATCTTGCTGAGTTAAGTGATCCTGTCTCCTACTTTCCTCAAGGAGCATGAGGCATTAGGTGACAGCATTTGAAGACAGGAGCCATGAATCCTCAGAGCCCGTATCTGTTGGCTGATTAATTATAGGTCCTCCTAGTTCAAGATAAGCTGCAGGTCAAATACATAAGGCTGTCTTTCTTGTCATATCCAATAGCCCAAGGATAACCAGAGTGGCTATCCCCAGATCGTTCAGTCCCTGCTAATATAATTATGATGCACAGGCTCTGTCAGAAATGAAGTGGAGGGAAAAGCAGTGGTTCCCAGCCAAAGAGCAAACACTTCAGTCAGGCCTGCCCCTCTGTTCCTTCTGGCCCCCCTTTCCACAAATTATCACAGCTTTGCAGAGACACAAGCACGAATGTTCAAAGTCACTATGAAGTATAACTTCATGAGGCAGCCTGCCCAAAAGCAAATGACTCCCTTTGGTAAGCACAGTCCAGATCGGGAGAGTGCTTGGCACATACCATCCATCCATCAACCAATGGATCCAGAAATAATGTATTAGGAATGGACTATGCGCCAGGCACGCTCTTAAGCCTTTCTAGGAGAGCTAAGACAGATTCCAGCCCCTCAGTACAAATGCCACTAACAAAAGCTTTCAGCCAGACATAGGTCATTACTGTGACTCAGATGAGATGAGAACGGTAGAGAGGCCAGAGCAAAGGCGTCCTTGACAACCCAGGACTTAACTGTAGAATGAATATCTTAGCTTTCCCTTGCTCCCAAACCCGGCACTTGGACATGCATCCTGGTCTTTGAAGAAAAGGCCACATTTCAGTGTGTGTATGCTAATACAGCTTTTGTGTGCTAATATATAAAAAATGCCTATATTTTCATTGGATACCAATCATCACCTTCCTAAATGCATAAAAATGAGCAACTTAGATGTTCCTGTAATAAAGCATTTACCTGATGTCAGGAAATTCTCACTACATTTTCTAACTGTCTCCCTTGGGCTCAGAGTCAACAGGAACTCTGGGAAGGCTTTCTGCTTTTACATGAAATCCCTGGAGCCTTTAGAACAGTGATTCTCACCTTCCTAATGCTGTGACCCTTTAGTACATTCCTTATGTTGTAGTGACCCCCAACTTTAAAATTATTCCATTGCTATTTTGTAACTTTTATTTTGCTACTGTTATGAATGGTAATGTAATACTATTCCCCTGTGAAATGGTCATTTAATCCCCAAACAGGTCTCCACCCACAGATAGAGAACCCCTGCTCTAGAACCCCTGCTCTAGAACCCCTGCTCTAGAACCTTAGTGGGAGGGAGATTACATAGAGCTGAAGATTGTTGTAGTTTTTCTTCCTTTGAAACCTACCTTTTGGAGAGTGGATCTGCTAGACAAACAGAAGCCCTGCAAATTTTAGATCTTCAACCAAAATCATTGTTTACCTGCCACCACGGGAGATTTCCGTTCATCCAGGAGCTGGATGGAGGTACTTGCTGTCACCACATTGCTTTTGTTGACTGTTCCTGTATAAAGAAAACTCATCATAGGAAAAAATTGAAGCATTTTGAGGTCCAGGATATAGAACAAGCTTCCAAGCCCATGGCCATCCATCTGTAACATTTTCTGGGACTCTGAGTCCAGAGTCCAGAATGCTCTAGAATATGGACACTCTGCCATTAATTCTGGAAGCAACATGATAACTTGATACTACCTGCTCTGGGGAGGGTCCAGTTCTTCATATTGAAACCATTGGCTACCTAAAGACCATAGGCTTCGTAATCGTGTTTACCCTCTGACATGTTTATCAATGTCTGTGGTCTGATTTGTGTTACCTCTGTAAGTACGGTTGCCTGAAACCTAATTCTGAAATTATTGTTAACTGCTATATCCTAGATTTGACATATAGCTATTAACCAGTCTATAAACTTCAAAATTTAAGGACAATTTTTCTAAGCAAAAACACTCTAAATAGGGAGATAACTGCAATTAATATCCAAACTTTATTAATGTGGTAACATATATAGAGCATGTATTGGCTTCCTATTAGTAAAAATAGTTCCCATATCTGCTAACTACAAATTATGAGCACAAATGCTGAATGTTCATCTGGTGCCAGCCTCAGAGAGTGAAACTCAATGAATGAGAGTTGAATTCAATCCACTGAACTGAGAACCATGCAAGGCAAATAAAACTGGAATAAACTCATGACCAAGACAATTTAGAATTTTCTCTTAGATGAAGTCTAAATAACCATGTTGTGTCTGAGTGGTCAACCCAAGGAACTTCACCACAGTGGCAGGTACCTGGTTGTGTTGTAGATTTTCTTGATTCTAAAAGAAAACTAAGTGAAAAGTAGCCAGGAAATCTATGATTATATATTATTTATAATTTATCATAAATAAAGTCAGCTTCTTTCACTATACAATCAGATTAAATGATCAGTAAAAATCAATACAAAGGCAGTTTTAATTAAATCAGAATTGTTTTTTTTTTTTTTCCTCAAGCATAAGTAGTCTAGACAAACAAAGGATTACAAAGTAACTTGGCAAAGGCGACCATCATACCTATGCGAGCACACATGCAATGCAGTTTAGGAAAAACATAGTCTGCCACAGTGCCACTTCCCTTACTGTGGACTCGATGGCTCCTAGGAGACTCAGAGCCAGCAAGCTAAGTATCATTTTCTGCTTTATAGGACCATGATAAAGGAAGATAAAAAATGAGGTTAAAATGGTATCATTCATAGGTTGTCTATAGAACCAAATTGTTCATTGTGTCCTGGTTGACATGTCAAACAAGAAAATCAGATGAAGAGAAGTGTGAAGGAAGGACTATGGGGTCTAAGGAGCACATGTGAGAAACTACCCATGGGTAGGTATCCATGCCCAGAGGCATGAGAATATGTTCAAAATCCTTACCCTAGGAAAGAGCCTCCTAGCTATGCTACCACAAATCCTACTCCTTATGAACATCTCAATGCCGAAGTTCCACCTCTGTTCAAGTCTCTCCATTAATGAAGGACTCTTGTATGTGCTATGTCCCCCCACCCCATGAGCCTCATGTACTTGAATGCTAGGTCCTGGGGTGAGGGTACTGTTTGAGAAGTTTGTGGAACCTTGAGGAGGTGAAACTTTGCTGGAAGTGGGTCACTTGGCAGGATGGAGTTGTGGTTGACGGTCTGGCTCCCCCAAACCAAGGATGCCGAAACCTTCCTTTACATGGGGCTTGAAAACAAATCAGCTGAGAAGCTTGTACTCAAATGCAAAATACCAACCCTGTTTCCTAAAATGCCCTTTGTGCCATTTGGCTGAGACAAGCCTCCACTGTATTAGAGTTTGTCATGGAAGTAGAACAAGTCACTAGCTCAGACATAGCTTAATATATTCTGCACTGACTGAAAGCTGACCATGGCTCCCTCCAGGATTCACACAAATTCCCATGATGACCAGGCCAGCAGAGTGAAACTGTAAGTGCCCTGCCCCACCTGTGCTGAAGGGGATGGAGTAGACAAAGCTTCCTGGGATCTGCTCCGCAGCTCTTCTGTACCAGAGAGGGAAATGATCTGCATTAAAAATGTTCTCTTTGTCTCCAGCCTTCAGAAAGTCCCTGAAAATGAATGAGAAGAGGGTGCTGTACCACCTGCAGTGCACAGTGGATAAACAAGAGACTCTGTCAGGAGAGACTAGGGTTGGGTTTAAAAGCTCAATTTGCCTTCTTCAGCCCAATAGAGACCCAAGTCAACACTATGCAGCCCACTTTACTCAAAATTACCTTGTGCGTTCTGGGAGTCAGACTCTGAGAGAGGGTAAAATGAATGAGCTCTATAGTAAAAACTACTGAGAGAGCTGTATGGGAGGTAAAGTTGTCTCCCTATCAGGACCTTTAGGTTCCTTTTGCCTAAGTTCCTTATCTCTAGGCACTCAGGATGGTTCCTGGGCCCTCTGTGGGCCCCTCTCCTTTCCTGGCCTTCCTAGCCTTCCCCTTGCCCATGGCATCTCTCTCTAAGGAGAACACCCCATCTATTTTTGTTCTCTTCCCTACAGCATCCTCTCAAACTCAAAATCATTCTTGTTACTGAGATTTTAATTTAGTAAGATAATTACTTCGTAGAACTTATGGAGTACAATATGATTTTTATCTGTGCATCTATTATAGAAGAGTCAAACTGTAATTGTCATATCCATCACTTCCCCAACTTAGCAGTGTGTGTGTGTGTGTTGGGGGTGGGTGAGTATGTGTACATTAAGATTCTGTTGTTTAAGATGATTCTAAATGTATCACAAAATATACTTCAGAAATCATCTTCTACATGAATCTAGTCACATAATACACATACAAAGCTCTTGCTCTACTAAAGTCTCTGAGATATTTGGTCACACAGCCTTCTTTTTCTATGGGTCTAATTTACATATTGTTCCATCTCTTTCCCCAAGGACAGCATTTTGCTCAGCTTCGTGCATCTTCTCCAAAGAGCTTTAAATACATAGTCCTTATGGTGGCCAGTTGTCAACTCAATACCTAGGAGGCAATCCCTGGGCACACCTGCGAGTGAGCATCTAGATCAGAATTTCTCAACCTGTGGGTTGTGACTCATTTGAGAGTTGAACGAACTTTTCACAGGGGTTGCCTAGGACCATCGAAGAATGGGTATTTACATTATGATTGACAACAGTAGAAAAATTACAGTTACAAAGTAGCAGCAAAAATAATTTTATGTTTAGGGGTAATTCCAACATGAGGAACTATAATAAGGGCTATATCAGCATTAGGAAGGTTGAGAACCACTGGAAAGATTAAAGTTACCCTCAGAGAATGTCCACGAGGAATTATCTTGACTATGTTAATTGATGTGTGAAGTTCCATCTTAAGTGTAGGCAGAACCGCTGACTGGATGATTTGTATAGAATACTAGACTAATTAAAACGGAGAAGGCAAGCTTACAACTTGCATGTACTCATTCACTCTTGTTCTCCTCTCTTGACCATGAAGGTAATGTGATCATTCTCTTGAGCGCTTATCACTGTGGCTTCCCTGTCAGGATGGACTGGAGCCTGGAATTGTGAGCCAAATAAACCCTGTTCTTCCTTTAACTGCTTTTCTCACAACAGCTGGAAGAGAAACCTAGAGATTCCTCTTTATCTACAGCTTTGCTTTCTATGGTATCAGACACAGATAGTCAACTATGGTTGAGAAACATCATTACCTGGAAACTTGCAGAAAAAAAATTAACTAGTGTATTTTAAGTTGTGTGGCACTTTGATGCAAATCCTTGGATTTTCATTCCATTTCACCAAGGCCATGAGCATCCTGATGTCTAACATATCCACGCTGCATGTTACTCATTTGATCTTCATCCCATGACACTGAAAATGTCAAGTCGCCTGCACATGAAGCCACAATATGAGTTTACTGGAAATGAACATCTGCTGCATCTGCTGTGAGTCATTGTGCTGCTGTGGGCTTGGCAGTCATGGGCACAGGTATGACTATATAAGTTATAAAGATTTGATCTCACAATAACCAAAGGCAACTATAACTCCCACTTTGCAGGTGATCAAAAAAGGGGCCTGGATGTAAAACGTACCAGGCAATCTGACATTCTCAGTGTGGGCCTACAGCCTTTCAGATCCACCCTAATAACCAGTATATCAACAAGTAACTATGTTTTACTTTTGCTATTTGCTTGTTTGCTTGTTTGTGTATGTAAAAAAATATTTATTCTTTGATGATTTTTATAGAGCTAATTTTTTTCATATCTTTTCCTATCCCCCAACTTCTTCCAGATCCTAACCCCTCCTTACCCACAAAAGCTCATGCTATTTCTCTTTCTTAAAGGGAAAAAGCAAAGAAAAAATGACACTAAAAACCATGGAGTCTGATTTTTATTGCCCAACTACTCCTGAGCTCACAGCCTGCTCTGTAGTATGATTGGTATATCCGGGGCAACTCCACTGAGAATAATTGAGTTTTCCTCTCTCAGCAGCTATCATTTATGAATAGCTTCTTTGCTAGGGGCTTTTTGTCCACTTCAACTCTACTTCCTTTGGAGTCATTGGTCAACGGGGTCCCATAGACTCTGCTGAACACGATAGGGTATTGCCAACGCTATTGGTTACTCTCTACAACTGTACAGTGAGACCCTATTGCTAAAGCCACCATATAGTTGCCATGGTATTAAAAAAAATGAAGAAATCTACCTGGCACTCAACTGAAAGCTTTACTCCCACTGACTAGCAATCAGAGCGTTACAAAGGTATTATACTTGCCACCAGAGGAGACAGAAATCAGTAACCTCACCCAGTTATGAACCCTGCATGCTAGAAGAATACCAGTTAAGATATGCCCAATGGGGCAATAATGGCAGTAAAGGTTAGGGGAGTGAGTAGCCACTTTTTATTGGATTTAAGGCTATTCTCATACCCCAACACTGTTAGTGAGGCCAAGAACCTGTGGCTAGGTAGGTCATGGACCCATGAGAAACCTACTACTACTATTGTTTGCTTGTTTTAAATATCGGTACCAGCAACAGTACAATCTGCTTCTCTAAGAAACAGAAAATCTATTTCTACCTCTGCTCATTCTCTGGATCCTCCGTGGAGAAGGCAATGTGCAGCTCAATACTTGTCCTTCCTGGCAACCTGGTTTCTAGAAAAGTCCTTGTTTTGGGGTAAAAGGCTTTAAAAATTCAAGCTGCGGTGAAAGAGAACTTCCAAAGTAATAGATGTGAGTTTCTGGATAAGAAACAGCAAGAGTCCTTGAGAGGGAAGTCAAAGCCAATCTCTCCAAACATCTAAAAGCAGATTCATTTACCATTTGTCAAACTTGGCTGGTGTCGGGGTCCTATCCAACAGGAAGGGACACCGCTGAACTGGAGCTTTAGAGAAGGGCCAGCTCCCTCATGAGACCTCAAGGGTCAGCCCCTCTCAAGCTCATGGCCACAGTGTAGATTACCACTGTCCCTGAAGGTCCATTGTGAAAAGCTTGCTGGGAACCTCTGAACTCAGTCAGGTATTAAACACCTCCAACTTTGCTGAATCTTAGGCCCCTGACCTAACAATGCCCCAGTGTCAGAGAAAAGAGATTGAGAAAAAAAAAAGTATCAAAGAACTTAGGGAAGATTCAGATATTGACCCATGCTGGTGAAATACCCATATGTTGACCAAAGACTTTAAACTCCTTAAGAATCGGGACTAGCATCTCTGGCTAAGCAGCTGGTGCTGGATTGAGCACTATTTGTCCCTGTTCCTTGAGTTCTCTTTGGAGATTCATGGAGGCAGTGTCAATCCTGGTACCTTCAGAGAGCCCACCTCTGGCTGAGAGGCTCTGTGTCCTTTCAAGCTGAGCATGGAGGTGCAGAGGTTTATCGAAACACAAACAACCAAATCAGGAGCAGACCTGAGACCCTGGCAGTAATTCCTGGGGAGAGCTTCAGGACCAGTGCCCTAAGAGTGAGTCAAGAGCCCAGCATATCCCCCCCCCCAGCTGTCCCTCGGCAGGGCATCCTCTCCCAAGGGAAGTCTGAGATGACTCGCCAGGCAAGAGAGGACTCCAGGGCAGTGGACAGAAGCCAATGGGTTTAAAGAACAAAGGGTTGTATGGGAGCAACTGACAGGTGAACACGTGTACTGGGGCCCTCATGGCAGGAGAGAGAGACAGGCTCTCAGCAGGCTTTAGGTGGCCTGGACCTAAAGAAATGAAATAAGCCGCCTTTGAATCTCTGCTTTGAGGAGTTCTCTGGGCCCCACAGAGGGGCCCTCCTACTTACTGATTGGTGAGTTGTTCGGCCCCCACAAACAGGTTGATTCTTGAGAGGCCTGTGCGAGTGCCGAGGAAGGCGACCTCTACACCCTTGTCAGAATTCCTGAAACAGAACAGCAGACGTCAGGGAGTGCTTCTAGACAGTAAGCAGATAATGGCTTTTACATCTCAAGACTCACAGGATGTTTGACAAAACGGCAGCTTTGAAACCTGAACTTTAAAAGTCACCAGGGAAACTCGCGCAGGCAAGCATGTACGCATCCACGCATGCGCCAAGGTCAGACTAGTCATTCCTATCTCTGACACAGCATGCAAAAAAAGACTTGAAGGAAAGGTGAGGGGAACCCCTGCTGACAAATACAGCAAGAGCAAGAAAAATCACACTTCCAACCATAAACACTTCCTTCTCATTGTAAGGCTCTTGGTAGAAGCCTAGAGAAAGCAGCCTGAGACTTAGAGGAAGGAAGGGCAGATATCCAGGGGCCATGTTTTTACTGTGATGCTACCAAGAATATTTCTAGTCTTGAGTCTGTTGGCTGGGTCTTCCCCATGGAAGGAAACGAGGAATCATTAAACCACCTTTTAGTATCCCACAACCGGGGATTCTACACAGCTGGAAAAGAATTTATAGCTTTGACTGGAGCACACAGCTTATTCTCAAAGACATTCCCAAAGAGATGGGTGAAATAATGTTTACAAAATATTCTCCAAAAGGCTCACGTGCTGGGGACTTGGTCCTTGGGTGGTGGGTGCTATTTTGGGAATTCTGGTAACTTCAGGAGAATGTACCTAGCTGGTGGAAGGAAATCACTGGAGGTAGACATAGGGGGAGTCTTTTCTCCTCTCCCCCTCCTCTTCTTCCTCCTCTCTCCCCTCCTGTTTCTCTCTCTCCCCTCTTTGTCTCTCTCTGTCTCTGTCTGTCTGTCTCTCATTTATAATGAAGTAGAGCAAAGAAGTCTCTCATGCCACATACTGTTGCCACTATGATGCCCTATACAAACACATGAGGCCAAGAGACTGTGAATGGAACTCTCTGAAACTCTGAGTCAAATGAATCCTCTATCACTCTGCCTGCTTCTGTCAGGAATTCAGTTAAAGCCAGAAAAAAAGGCAGTAACCACAAATGGCTTCTAACACCCCCTCTAAAGAGAGTCATGTACAGAAATGCCAACAACTGTCTTTATAAAAGACATTCTCTACATCAGTGTTTATCTTCCAGAGCAGAGTAGCATCTGAGCCCATTCTCTAGAAAAAGTCCTTGTCCACAAACAATTTTCCAGCATGTAAATTATGAATATGATGGCCATCCTTAGACTGCTTCTCTGTCTTGGATGTGAGTAGCAATTTGTTCCAAAGCACCATCCGTGATATTTTCAATACAATTTTTGATTTCTTAGTCTTTGACAGTAGATGAGGTGGCCAGCACTACTTTTAAGTATGTAAGGGGTGAATAAAAACTAACATGATGTGTTTGGCTCTGTTTGTAGCTCACACCAAACTGGAAGGCTATCCAATCAGTTACAGATGTGCACAGTGGGACAAGCTACCATTTAAGACATCTGTAGCATGTATGAAAGATGAGTCAGCCACCTTTGCTCCAAATTCAGAGTTTCAGAAGACCCTTCACGAAACATTACATATTTCTGAGAGAAAGAAACCCTAGATAGGCTTTGATTCTTTCCCATCCTTCTAAGGAATATGGTCTGTGCAGGTAAGAGGACAGCTCAAAGAATAATGGGCATGGCAGTCGCTCCTTGGAGCCCTACCATCTTGTCAGACTGCCCACTAGAAGTTTTCCATGGTGAGACTACACCACTGGTGTCTGGAAAGGCTCTGACCATGCCTAGCTAGGGTTTGCTCTTCCTTCATCTTCTATCCTCTAAAACAGCACTATTTTCCCGAGGGCTTATTGTGCCAATCTGGTCGTGAAAACAGGAGGCTCAGCCTCCCTCCCCTCACACCATAAAACACCAGCAGGTCTTGGCATAGGGTGGAGGAGCTCAACCTTTGAAACAAGCTACATGTGGGCTTTGACCGTTTGCACCCATTGTCCTGATATGTATGGCATATGCATGGACGTCCCCGAGCCTTGCTGCTGTTCCTACCCAATTACACTTATATTTTATATGCAGTCATAGAGAGGTTGTTTGTATTTTTTGTTGTTGTTGTTGTTAAAGCAGATCTGTTTGTCATAGTCTCTTTCTTCAAAGCCTTCAATGGTTTTCTAATATTCTGAATATAAAATCCCAAATCTTGAGGACGGAAGACACAGCTCTGTGATAGAACACTTGTCTAACATGTGCCACACACCAGCATCATTCCAAAATCTCTACTCTGACCATCAATGTCCAGACCCTCCCCACCTACTGTCACTTCCTCTCATCACCTCCAACACCCCTACTATGCTCCACATTTCTCAGTAATCCCAAATTCTTTAAATGTTGGGACTATTTTCTCTCTCTCCATGCCTCTGGATCCTGCCAGTTCATCTTAGCAAAGTTCCCATTGCCCTTGGACAGGTGCTGTCTCCCTTATCAACTCTGTCTTGTCATAATCTCCCTGTCTGTTCTCCTGCCTTCACTGCAGTGTTCATGAGTGTAAATGACTTCATATACCCAAAGAAGCCATGAAGACACTCATCTATCTTCTGTTCAGGTTACCTCTGCTTCCCTATTGCCTGGCTAGTACACACAGAACACACATACTTGATGAACGAACGAATGAATGAATGAATGAATGAATGAATGAATGAATGGCAATGAAAGCAGAATCAGTAATAGATAATAACAGAGAGGAAAATAGAAGCAAAGGAAAAAAACCAACAAATAGGAACCCAAAGAGAACTGAAGCCTGTACCACTTGAGGACCTAGGGAGAATAAGAGTAAAAACACTACAATAATAAGCTGTTAACACTGTTCTAGCCCAAGTTTTTGACATCAACTACTTTTGATTTCCCCCACTTACACCCCCTCTTCCACTTCAGATATAAAACCACAGGGCAGTAACTGACACCCACTGAAAAACAGTTATCCTTTTCCCAAGCCTACTCACAACCTCTTCTGGCCTCCTCCCAAGTTCACTCCAGCCTGGGTGGGGGCAAGGGGGTGCTGTGGTAAGGCTGGAAGCTCCTCCCACCCCCCACTCCTCGGAAGTGTCACCCTACCTCCACATACTGAATTTCATGTAATGTTAAAACTCAACAAATTACATGTCAAGCCCCTGAGTTGCCATCCAAGCCCCTGCCACTGCTCTGCCTCTAGCTTTTGTGGTTAGGAGCTTAGGGGGAAATTAAAGAACTTTAACACCAAGCTCCTAAAATGGTTTAGCTCCTTAAACCATAACCATATTTTGGAGCTTGAGTGGAAATGGCCACGGAGGGGGACATATGCAGCCACTTACTCAGATTTGTTGAGGGCTAGGCTGGTCCAATAGGCTTCGATAGGGGCGCTCACCACAGCATCAAAAAGGACTTCTTGAATCAATTCTTTGTCACCTGTTGGGAAGGATAGAAGACAAGAAGGCTTTGGTTAGGCTCCAAAGAAAGGCACCATCGAGGTTCCTGGGGACGGTATGAGGTGTCAGCAGGCTGTTCTTATACAGGGTATTGCTTTATGAGTTAACTTCCCACTGGTTGAAAATATGAAACAGTTCGATATCTGATATGCTGGAAATACCACCAGGCCCCGAGCAATGGGACTAGACAGTAGCAAGCAGAAAGACCTGGGTGTCCTACACTTTAGTTTTCTGCTCTCTCCTCCAGCTCGCCCAGCTCAGACTTCATGCCAGGGCCAGCATGCTGAGTCCTAATTTGGGAGATGGGAAACCAGAACTCCTGGAAAAGCCATGCTGCCTCTGGCCCTCACTACAGCCATCACTTATTCAGCAGGCCGCATTCAGCAGTGTATGAAAATGGGATTCCACCACCGATGATTATGTGTACTCATAGAATGTGATGTCTTCCACTTAAGACTTTTCCTCATGTTAAAGGGGACAGCTGTCTCTATCCAAAAGTCTACTGGGCAGAGTTCTGTGAAAGACGTTGAACGATAGGAGATCATGAGTCTAGAAGAGACTTCTTAGAGGCAGGCTGAGTACTAAGAGTAGAAGGGATGAAGAATAAACACTATAGACAATTTCATGCGTTGTCAGAAAGATGGTACATAGGTTGAGATGCAATTGTGTCCTGTGGATAAGGCAAACAAACTCAGTGGAGATAAGTGATCCACATAAATAAACTTCCTAAGACTGAGGAATAAAAGCTGTACACATATCTGTGTATTATACTATTATATGTAGTAATATAGGGCTAGAGGTATATCCTAAGGGTTCGTTAACTGAAACGAACACACACACACACACACACACACACACACACACACACACACACACACATGACATACATAAACTTTGGACAGGACCACAAACAACAAGGGAATTTTCTGCAATTTTGGATGAGGGATGGTAAATTCTGTTTATAACGTTTAACATGCAAGATAATGAAAAGAAAACTATACTCTGCTCACAGATGCCTACTTAAACAGCATCAGTATGCTAAGACTTTGTATTTGAGAACAAATAGAGGAAAGTGGCTCTTTTGGGGAGGGGGAGGGAGAGGGAAGGGCAGGGATGTGTAAAGCCTTCAGTACCAGCTATGGCGTTTCTTCCTTAAGAACCCCCTGAAGCAAACATCACAACATATGAGGAAGCCAAGGGGTGGTTAAAAGAAGTGGAATTCAGAACTGCAGAGCTGCACAGAGGCTCTGAGTTTGATTCTGAGCACCCACACGGTACCTCACAACCGTCTTTAACTCCAGTTTCAGTGATCCAATGCTCTCCTCTGGTCTCTGTGCATACCAGACACTCAGGTGGCACACAGGTGTGCATGTAGGCAAAATACCCATACACATATGAAAAATACTGTTCTTTTTAAATAAGCTTAATTTAAAATATATTTTCATAGTATTTCTATGCTTGAGATATGTTTTTTAAGATAGTAATTAACAAGTCAAAGAAATGAAAAATTGGTCTCCTCTGCTACCTCCTAGCAGAGGATATCCTTCAAAGAAAACCCAGCCCATGAAACTGTCACCGCACAGCTGGAGAATCTCCACACACCTCTGCTGGGATTGCTGTAGTTACTCCGTAAGACACCACATTTCAAACAGGTTTCCTATCATTGATAAGTGATGTACATTGAGAAGGGAGCAGGTGCCACGATTCTTTTAGGTGATTCCTTCTGTTCAAGTTGCAGGTACTGTAACTGTCGCGTAATTGCAGGGGCGGGGTGTCTGCTAATTTCTCAGGGGAATATCCAAAGCTGTTGCTCTTGGTGTGTGGATGGGAGTCCCCTTCTACTTCTTGGTCACAGTCATCAGCCCTTTATTTCTCACAGAACACTACCAAGGGATATTGGTAGTAATAGGAGAAGAGGCAACAAATGTTGGTTGCACTGCCTGCTCTTGGGGAACCATGAGACTTGGTTCAGCTCTAGAAGGAGATAATTCTTTGGCTAACCTTAGTTCCTCATTTTTAGAATATTGGGACTGGAGTAGCGATCTCTGCCCATCTTTATCATCTCCATCTTACCCAGTTGCTTAGCTAGATGGCTTGGGAGAGCAGACACAATGTGATTAAAAATACTATGGTCATCACCTACACGAATTATCACGTTTTCCTAAAGGAAAAGACTTGGTTGGGTAAAATTTAGAAAACCAAAGCTGCTGTTGAAACCTAGGCCTTCTCAATGGCTTGCAGCTTCTTCTCTCCCCATGCCCACAAGCATGCCTGGAGAGCACACTCACATTGAAGCAGAGGCTCCTTGCCTTTGAGGTAGAGCTTAATGGCTTCCAGTTGAGATAGATGGCGGTGCTCTGGGTGCAGGTCAGTGTTGCAGTAGGACCTAAGAATGGGACAGGGTTCCAAAGGAGAACATATATCAATATTCATGGTTTATCCCCCCACCCATTTGCATTTGGACCAGAAAAACTGGGTAAGAGGGCAAACAAGTAGACAACAAAGAGGGCAACAAATTCTGAAGCTGACGAAGGACACTTGGCTCTTACCATTCATCTGCCAAGGACACATCAGGATGTTCTAAGTCATGGAGGCCTGGGGGTCAAAACACAAAGCTTTCATGAGTAAGAATCACTCTTTTCCATCTTCCTATAGACCTCAAGTACTCTAGGATGGCACGTGTGAGGGGGAAGGTTCACAGTAAATATGGGATGTTCTGGGGAACAAAGATTCTGGACTCATGTACAAAGTTACCCAAACAACTCTTTTACCCCACAGTGGCTAGCACCACCATATTTCCTTTGTATTCATGCCAGAGAAATCTCAACCTCATGAAAATGAAGGGCATTTCTAACAGGATGGTTAGGAAGACAGACTCTGGAGCTACATGAGGACTGACAACCAGGCCATTAAATCTTCTGTGATGCTCACAGGTCTATGTTATGAGTTAGTTAGTTGTGTGGGTAAAATTATAGGTTGAATGAAATGATATTATCAATACTCAATTATTTTCAACCAGTGATAAAAGATGCTAGTAGTTGTTACAGGATCCTAAGTGAAAGAGAGTCATCAATCTAGAAAAGAAGTTAGTAGAGCTGAGGCTGGCATGGAACCTAGGAGTTTCCCGGAACACTACAGACTTCCTCATCTGTAATGTGGTTTTGTTCCTCATCTATAGTGTGTGTGTGTGTGTGTGTGTGTGTGTGTGTGTGTGTGTGTGTGTGTTGGGAACTTGAACCCCCCAAAAAATAGCATTGAGAGAGTGGAAACTTCTAAGGATGGGATTTAATGGAAAGTGAAGAGATTAATGTAGTAGCCCCAGGAATGGGTCTCTTGCTTTTTTACTTGCACTGGTGGCTCTGCTACATCCAGCAATATCTCTTCCTGCCTTTGCCATGTTGTGTTGAACTTTGAGCCTCTAAAACTGTAAACTAAAGAAACTTTTATAGGGTCTTAGCCTCAGGTATTACGATACAGCTACATGAATAAGATAAGACTCTCTGGAGTCACCATTTCACTGATTTCAATGGATCATCTGCAGGGAAGCTTTTCCGTATATGCTTGGGAACTCTGATGATGTTTATAACATGGAGTCAGTTCCTCACATGACTCACTTTTCTCCAGTTGCCATGTCAAATGTAGATGCATAAAATACGATGTACCACATAATATTGCTCAGTGCTATAGGGACGGAGCTGTTGAACACTTACTTGGTAATATAAATGTCAACCCTTGAGTTATATCAACTTTCCCATCCAAGAAATATTCTCAAAAACTCTACAAGATGGTTAAATAAGATAGTGATTAGTTCCTAAGGCAATCTCATTAATGCTCTCCCTCCCTCCCTTCCTTTCTCCCTCTCTTCTTGCCTTCCTTGTTTTCTCCCCACTTCTTGCCCTTTCTCTCTCACTTCCTACTCCCTCTCCTCCTTAATTCCCACTTCCTTTTTCCCTCACTTCCTTCAGTATTTTTCCTAAGGAAGGTACAAGTCTATGATAGATGCTGAGAAAATGGCAATGGACCAAACACCTTGCAGACAAGAAAGCATTGAGAGGGGCAGGGAGGACAGAGATAGGAAGGCTTCACTCAGGAGCTTTGCTTCAGTTCTATCTGTGGTGGTCAGACTGAAAAAGTGATTTTTAAGCAAAGAATAAAGCAAAGAGGCCTGTGAGGCCTGAGGATGGCAGGGTGAGAGCTCATTACAGGAGTGACAGGAGTGGAGGCCTGTCTGTGGCCTGTGTTTTTCCAGGATGCTGAGTTGAAGGTACCAGGCCTATTCCCTTCTCTCACTACATTTTAATCAGCCCTTCATCCCTGAAGCTCAGCCTGTCTCAGTCTCACAGACCCCATAGATGAGATCCGAGGGACCAGTTTCTCTATAATTTCTTCTCTAATTTCTTGGATATCAAACAAATGTAAAATTTCTCTAGTTCTTTCTCTTCTAATCTTGATCCTTTTAAAAGTAAAACCATACCCAATGAAGCTGAGTGTAATAACATACTCTCAATTTACTCAGTAATCATTATGCATAATTATGCAAAAGAAGCAACTGTCAAAAGAGATTATGAAAAGTCACAACATCAGCAGGAAGACCAACTCAGGCTTCAACACTTTTTTAGGGATGCTGAGGACTGAGCCAAGAATGTGGTACCTGTTAGGTCAATGCTCTACAGCTGGGCTAAACCTTCAGCCCTGAGCCCTTACAATTTTGAGTATATCTTTATATTCCTTATCTTGGTAGCAGCTGGCACTGGCAAAGCATATGGAGAACCCAGTCAGTCATGTTGTGGAGTAGCCTTCCCAACTACAGAACCCATGAAATATGGGTACCATCAGCAAGGAACTTTCCACTCCAAGAACAGAAGGGAGCTATGATCAGCCCAAAGATCTCAGTGCTGATGAGCTTTTGGCTAGCAGCCTCAGGGAAAGCAGCTTTCCTGGGCTCTTTTACTCAGGGAGCTGACAGGGCTGAGTCGTTTTATTTACAGAGGACCCATGGAGAGAGGAAGATCTGATCTCATTTGTGTGGATAACCAGACACTAGCCCCCTTGCTGAGTATTCAAACTAATTTCTTGCTTAGTTCTGAATTTCTCTCAGTGCAATGGCTCAGCCTAACAGCTGGGGAACACACAGGAAGCAGATAGTGAGCAGAGAAATGGTCCAAAAGTCGGCAAAGACAATTGTGGGCAGGAGAGGAAGCCAGAGAGAAGGGGCAAGGGGGGGGGAGCAGAAACTAGAGAACAGAGGAAGGGAGGAATGGAAAGAAGGAGGGATCAGAGGGAGAGAGAGACAGAGACAAAGAAACAAGAGAGGGAAAGCAAGGGAGCGACAGGCTAAGGGGCAAATGGTCTACTAAAGACATCTCTTTCTCTTCTGAACATGAGTCATTTTCTCAGTTTGATCTCAAATGCCTTGGGCATTAATTTTATTGCTTCAGGGGCACTGATGGCCTCAAAACTACATATGGCTCATGGAAGTAGAAATTCTATAAATGGAAGCACAGCTTTTAAGAAAACATCCTTTCGAGTATATCTTGTTGAAGTCACAAGGTTGACTTGCTCTCTTATATATCTTTGAGAAGAGAAGCTATATGTTTGGCTCTTAGACTGGTACATCCTTACTTCTACCCAGCACCTGGTGGAGCCCTCTATTCTCCCTTCTGTTCCATCAGACATCATGGCCCCTTGCCAGATAAAATCCAATGCCTGTGAAACATTGTAGGGCTCATGGGCAGATGGACCTGACCTAAAGCAAGTGCTTAACTCAAAGTGACTTACAAAATAAGAACCCTTTAAACACCATGCTCACCTAATTCCAAGTGTTCATAATACTGGAAATGGTAACTAGTTAGGACCTGTGGGCTGTTGGGGTATATCAAAGGCAATTTCTGTGATAGCAACTTTATACTTGATAGATTTAGGGATGGCTAAAGTCTATGGGAGTCACTGTCCACTTGTTCTTTTTGGAGATGGAAGATCTTAGAGCCACACGACTCTACTTCTACTTCCCAACCTGTGTCAGTATCTTTAGTGGTCACATTTCCCATGGGCAAAGGGTAGCACAAAACCAACGAGATGTGTGGTCCAACTATGTTGAAAGCAAAGGCTTCCAGATCTTTCTTTGCATTGGTCCTTCTGAAACTTGAGTTTTTACATTAATTTCCTTTTTCCACAAATGCCGAACGTCAGAATAGTAAAGGTGGTATGAGATTCCCATAATTTGCCTCCACAACTTTATGGGTAAAAGAGTATAATAAAGCCAGCCACTGGTTGAGGTTCACACCATTCAGAAACCCACACAAAACTGACAAGAAAAACAACATCTAGAGGGCAGTGATTTGAGTCAAGTGCCCAAATCACCAGCCAGAGGCTTGGAAGTCACGCATGCTCTTCAGTTCTCTGGGATTTAGCTCTCGGTCTTTCTCCCCATGCCCAAGGATAAGCTAACCCGAGTTTGCCTCTTACCTTCTTCAATGGTTACATTCCCTCGGAAGAAGTATTTCCCATGGCCCCTGGAGAGCGCCACACCTAAACTGTGCAGAGAAACAAAGCAAACCTTGAAGTCTAGGGCACCGGCTGGACAGACTTGTGGGCTAACATTTTGTGTATGTGTGTGTGTGTGTGTTTTATTTTCCATTTTCACATTTCCATTTCATGTTCTGTAAACAATTTTTCCAACAGTTTACTTTCACAAACCTCACTGATTATAGTGGGTGTTGGTTTTTCTGAGGCTCAAGCAGCTGCTTCAAAGTCATTTCTGATTGGAAATGCCAGCGGCAACTGGCTGCCGTTGTGTTTGCAAGATTTGTGGCCAACAGCTTGTCCCTCCAGAAAGCCCTCCCCTGGATGTCCTCCCAAGGCCACACACCCTGCTCCTTGCTACCACCTTACACACCTCAGCTCTGAACTTTCTCGGAGATCTGCAGTCCCCAGAAATATTGACCCCTTCTCAAGGGCAAAAGCAAGAACTCCCGTGACACTCAATGTAGTAGCATGAGCATATGGCTGGCTTTTGAGCCTGGTCCACTTCCTAGTCTAACAGCTTTCCCACATTCTTATTGCTTGATTTAAATGTCTTTCTGTTTTTGGCCTAAAATAAGAGACTGCCTTTTTTAAAACAGTCCCTTCTTTTGGCAAAGCCATTTAATGGCTCGTGTGTTTCTTGATTCCTCTTGGTTCCAAATTGCATCTGCTCATAGTCCTTGGCAGTGCATGACAGTGATGCTAGAATATACTTTTCAGATAAATCTAGACTAACTTCTCCTTTAACTCTGAAAGATACCAATTCAGAGCATAAGGCAACCCTGTTAAAGTAAGTTTTTGTTTTTTTATTTTATTTTGTTCTCTACAAATCACATAACAACAGTGGAAGGCTACTTCAGAATGTTCCATACACATCTGAAAGCAGACATTTTTTTTTTTTTTTGGACTGTAACAGAGAGACAACACAGAAGGACATTCAGCAAAGTTGAAACGGAAGCACAAGTTGGGGATGAAATGCCACCTGAAGGATTACTGGGTGATGAAAGTAGAAGGTGAACGATGGATCTTAGAAAGTAGCAGGTGAGATGGTGACAGCCTAGTGACCCTCTCAACTGGTCTCCTCCACCCTTCCTGGGATCCCTGGAGATTTGGTGTTGGGAATGGGGTGTGAGGCCGGCCGTGGCAAATGGATGGGCTACTTGGGTGGGCCTGAACCATCTTCCCCATTTTCGAACAAAGACAGAAAGCAGCCCGGGCAAAGCCCCTTCCTTAATCTTTCTGGCCTTTGGGCAGATGATGAGCTCTGAGAGGCCAGCAGGTTGGGTACAAACACACTGAGAGGTCTGATGGAAAGGCCATGATTCTGGTCAGCTCTACCTGAAAGGAGTACCCTTGATGTCCGTATAGTAGTAGTCATTGGTCATCACCAAAACCCGTTTCTAGATCAGGGGGGTGGGGGGGAAAGTCATAGAGAAAAGAAAACACGGTTAGTCTGCTAGATGATGTTCTTCAAAAACCAACAAATAAAATAAAATAAAATAAAATAAAATAAAATAAAATAAGACACACTGTGAACTGGTTAACAATAGCACTACATGAGTCTTGTTAGAGATAAGTAAAGACAAGAGAGAAGTGAGCTCGGCGAAAGATATTTATTCCAGATAGAACCTTCAAAGCTAATTTTCTTTTTGAACAGTAGCTTGTTTTAATGAATGTTTGAGAAAAAGGTACCCCTTTGTCCACGGTCTTCTTCACCTCCATGGAGAATTTCCCAGTCTTCCGATTTACCATGGCATTTCGTAACTAGAACAAGAAAATAAAGTCAGAAGTTAATGCCTTCCTGGGTTTTCATGTCATGGGGTGCCCGGCCACAGACATCCCTATGTAGGATTCCCAGCAATCCTTCATGTTTCTGCATATAAGGCTAAACATGCAGAACTCTAAATCAGCTCTCCAGGGAAGAATCCAGCTCCTCTGCTACTCCTGGACCATGGGGGTGGTGGTGGTGGTGAACAAGGACAAATGACTTTCAATTCTGAATTGGGGGACACAAGTGAACCCCACATCCTTGGATGCTCCTGGACGATGGGAGGAGGTGAACAAGGACAAATGCCTTTCAACTCTGATTTGGGGAGTGTAAGTGAACCCCTTAGGGGCAGCAACAGGAGAGGCCTCAGGATGTTGATGAGTCTAGAGGTCAGAGAATGAACTCTAGACAATCTGCTAAAACTATCAACAAATGAGAATGTCTCTGGGGGACAAGTTGCTTTTCAAAAAGGGTACCGATTTGTCATGAAGAAATCATTTTTCAAATGATAATCAAGTTTAAAGACATTTTTCTAAACAGTAGTTGAAAAGATTGGGGGGTGGGCGGCACTGGGGAGACAGTAACTCTTTCCATAACATGAATCAGCTTCAGATGGTCACCCAATTAATGGTCTCGCTGACAGGACAGTGACCAGCACTGACCCTGCTTCTGAGTTTTGGAGGTCCCATCTTGGAACAGTGAGCCTGGTTTGCCTCCACTCCCCCTGGCTGACCTTATCTAATTACCTGTGGCCTTCCATGAGTTCAGAGGAGGACAGGGGCCTGGGTGATGAAGGATGTGCCATCATGGGCAGCAAGGATACATGACAGGAAAGGCCATTTAATGGGACGGGAACAAAGGCTGGCAAAGCCAGCCCATGGGGAACTGTTCTTTCTCTGTCTGCACTTCAGGTTTTTTGTTTTGTTTTATTTTTTGGTTTTAATTTCTTTTTTTTTTTCCTTTGAGGAGCTTGCGAGAGATGGGGCTGATAGAAAACGGCGGGGCTTGCAAGCACCCCAAATTTGATTCAGGGCTGTCTAGATTTGGGTTCACATTCCCATCTTCTGTGAGAGAGAGTAAAAGCATAATTTTTAGCTGGAGGCATGTATAAAATAAAACATATATTTTACTTTAGATATTTTTTTAACAACACATAATGGGCATTTCTGGAAATATTTTCCCATTTTAACTTTTGTGGTTTGGGATGGAGAGAGCTGGTCCTAATTAAGTCTACTTTCTAACTTTTAAGAACGGGCTCAATTTATCTTTAACATGGTTTTCATTTTTCCTCTTTCTGGTGCCTGCCTAAAGCCATTTGGGACCTTCCCCTCTCAAGTTCCCCAGGCAAGTCAGAGATTAGGTCAGCCTCTCCTAGCCAACCCACCCCCGGACCCCCGGTAGCAAAGAACAATTAGCATGGGGCCAAGGAGGGCCCAAGGCCAGGGTCAATGATGCTTTCTGGAGGCAAAGGTTTCAACAGTTATTCTAGTCTTACAAGGAAAATAAGCTCTCCTTCCTGAGTACCTCCTCGGGAGGAAGGCCAGACTACTGTCACGTAGAAACAGACTTGTGAGATAAGATGGTATCACCTAGTACTTTATGATGACAGGCAAATCACTACTTTCTCTGTGCCTCAGTTTCCCGAGCACAGCAGCCATCTAATATAATTGTAGTAAGGAGTAGACAGGCAACAGGCAGACGAGTGTCCGAAACACACTAACTATTCTCCATGCCTTGGCCATCCTCCATTCTGACCACCACTTTCACCAGCAGGTATCACCATCATCATCATCTTCTGTACAACCAACCATCTTCCTCCTCACCCGGCTGGGATGTCAGATGCCTGCTGTCAGCTAAAGGAATCAGAATTCATGCTCTGGTCGGCTGGACATCCATGTCCATCTTCTTACCAACATCTCTCCAGCCTCTTTTACCTTGAGCTGAATGAAAAACACACCTTGTGCTGAGGATGTTTTTGCACATCCATAGACTCCATTTCCTTTCCTCATTGGCCAGAGCCCACTGAGTGACATCTCCTCTACCTCAGCAGATTTCAACTTTCTACTCCTATTTCTGTAAAGCTTGATAGATTGAGATGGGACAGTGTAGGGCATCAGGGACCCTCAGGTAGCAAGGATCTCTTTACTGACACATACTGCTGTTTTTTGTTTTTTGTTTTTTTTGTTTTTTTAAATTTCTGTATGCCTCAACATCTTCTTCTGTCATTTGTCCAGATTTGTCATTTGACCCTGAGGCAGGGCAGTGGTGGCACACGCCTTTAATCCCAGCATTTCGGAGGCAGAGGCAGGTGGATTTCTGAGTTTGAGGCCAGCCTGGTCTACAGAGTGAGTTCCAGGACATCCAGGGCTACACAGAGAAACCATGTCTCAAAAAGACCAAAAAACAAACAAACAAAAAAACTGACCCTGAGTGAACCCAGACCAAAAGTGCCTGGCAGGAACTTTCTAATCTGTAGTCATCAGATTATTGTGAAGCTCCCATTATTGGTGGCTATTGTTGACTGAGTCCTTCCTGCTGACAAGATACTAATTCTAAAACTCACAGAACTATCTTTTGTGTTTCTATTCCTGTACCTACTTAACTGGAAAAAACCCCTAAAGCTTTGGACTAAGAATCTTGCCCAAGTAAATCAGGCTCTCTTAACTCTTCAGCCCAGGCTCCTGGTGCTGGAAAGATGGCTCAGTGATTAAGAGTGCTTTCTACCGGGCAGTGGTGGTGCACACTTTTAATCCCAGTACGGGAGGCAGAGGCAGGCAGATTTCTGACTTCGAGGCCAGCCTGGTCTACAGAGTGAGTTCCAGGACAGCCAGGGCTACACAGAGAAATCCTGTCTCAAACCCTCTCCCTTCCCCCCCTCCCCCCCTAAGAAAGAGTGCTTTCGACTCCTATGGAGGACCTGAGCTTGGTTCTTAGTCTCCTCATTAGGCAGCTCATAACCACCTATGACTATAGCTCCAGAAGTTGTGATACCCTCTTCTGGCTTCAAAGGGATTTTTTTCATGCATGTGGTGTACATACCCCCCCGACACACACATACACAAAAGTCCCTAATCTCTGCTACTTAATCTGAGGATAAACTTAACTGTCTTATTACTAATATAAAATTATATATATTTTTATTTCTTGATTTTTCAAAGAACAAGTTTTAGAAGTCAACTATGTCATGGTCTGCGGTTTTACATCCCAATAGCTAGCTCTTCTAGACACTTCAATCCCTGAGATCCAGAACCCACTGGAGAGTGATATTCTGTCATCACTATCAGGGGAGTGAAGAGATTAATGGTTGAAATGCACTTTGCAAGGCTGGAACATTCTAGAAAAGACACTCTTCTATCTTAACGGGCTGTATATTGCCAAGAGTTCTGTGCACATAATCGTGCAAGAGATCAGTGGCACCCACACATGAAGGAGGCCCACAGAGCTCAGACAAGAACGGTGAGCAACACCAATCTTGCCTTCCCTGCAGAAAGTGGAAAAGGCATGGCCGCTGGTGCTGCTCTGAACAGCCTTTGAACTTGCCACTGCCTGGATTTGTAATCATGAACATCTGGGGAAAATGAAAAGGGCTTGGCAGAGGAAAACTTTAAAAATAATCTTTGTGTGTCCATATGTTAGCTGATTAAGCTGTCATTAAAAATCACATGCATAGATGCTTGACTTAGCACACCCAAAGAAAGGCAAGTAAGGGACGTCAGTAGTTGGTGTGCAGTACCTTTTGTGTTCCCTATCAGATCCTGGGCATCTATGCAGTGACCACAGAGACAACATTCATCACAATGAGTTGAATACCATAAAAGGCAAAACCTCCTCTAGGGATATAAAAATTTAGCCCCCGATCAGCCTCTGGACTGTACCCTGGTACCTGGTTCACAACACTTTCCTGGAGTCCTTGGGGAACCTCAGCTTGTATGACCCATCAAAGCACCTACTTTTCTAGTATCGTGTTAAATTAACACTGGATGCTCATTCCACCTGAGGTCTGCTGTTCTTCCCTCTTAGGAAGAGCCCACTGAAGCAAGCTTTCCCAGAAGATAGAGGGGTAATGGTAGATTGAGTCTTATGCAATGACGACAGCCCATTGTCCTGGTAATGAATAATTGTCCAAGTAAGGACAGAGCTTTCAACTTTCAGAGGCCTGCTCTTCCGAGCCCCTAATTATAAGTTACCTAATCAATTCTGAAGATGGAAGGGATGTGAGACAGGGCAGGTAAATAGCCATTTATTTACCAAGAAAACAGTCAACCAGTACATGAAGGTAACAGCCACAGAGAGCCCCAGCCACAAATCCCCCTCCTTTCCACATCAGCTTGGGCTCACGGGGGGGGGGGGGGGGCTCAAGGGACCAAGCATGAGGTTCAGAAAAAGAGAACATGCAGTTTTTGTTACGATTGCTCTGTAGTACAGCTTGAGGTACAGCAACAGACAGGTAGATCAATGGAATAGGATCGAAGACCCAGAAATGAATCCACACACCTATGCTCACCTGATCTTTGACAAGGGAGCTAAAACTATCCAGTGGAAAAAAGACAGCCTTTTCAACAAATGGTGCTGGCACAACTGGCAGCTATCATGTAGAAGACTGGGAATTGATCCATTCTTATCTC
>LR749831.1:53564-196530 GCA_902729485.2 Mus minutoides | reverse complement strand
GAAGATGGCCTAGTTGGCCATCATTGGGAGGAGAGGCCCCTTGGTCATACAGACTCTATATGCCCCAGAACAGGGGAATGCCAGGGCCATTACGTGGGAGGGGGTGGGTAGGGGAGCAGGGCGGGGACGCGGGAGGGTAAGGGAAAATTTCTGGATAACATATGAAATGTAAATGAAGAAAATATCTAATAAAGAGAAAAAAAAAAGAAACAACTTCACTTGCTTGCCCTTATGATTTCCTTCTTTCGTCATTATTTTTCACAGCTGTGAGGCAAGAAACTCAGAGACCACTGGCTTGGATGATTGTGGTGCCTGTTGAACAATAGGGAAGTGTATATGTGTCTGTTATGTTTAGCCAAAGAAAAGGCTTCTGTTTTCTGCTCAAAGCACCCACAACACCATCATAAAGATGGACATTTACTTTGTAGTCACTTTGTAAAAACTCACCACGTGTATGGGATACTGAATAGAGTCTTCAGGGACTCTGGAACTCTAGGGCCTTCTCCGGGGCACACTAGAGTGAATGTGTCAAGGACACAGACTCCAGATAGCCTGATGTGTACCTTTGGACTGTGGCGGTTTGAAAGAAAATGGCTCCCACAGGCAGTGGCATTATGAGAGTCTTGTTGGGGGTAGATGGGGCTCTGTTTGAGGAGGTGTATCAGGCCTCTGGGGGTGGGCTTTGAGGAATTAGATGCTCAAGCCCGACTCAGTGAGGCTCACTTGCTCTTCCTGCTGCCTGCTAATCCAGATGTAGAACTCTTGGCTCCTTCTCCAGCACCATGTCTGCCTGTACACTACCATGCTTTCTACCATGAAAGTAAACCTCTGAACTGTAAGCCAGCCCCAGTTAAATGTTGTCCTTTATATGAGTTTCATGATTATGGCATTTCTTCCCAGCAATAGGAATGCTAAGACAGACTGTGACATAAGTTCTCTGCCTCAGTTTCCTCAGCTGCAAAATGGGGATAATTCTTGACGGGACTGTAATGAACTCATCATTACACTGACAGAGGGACTGTATACAACAAACATCCATTATTTGGTATCTATTGTGATTTATATGAGTCTTTTCTATTTATAGAAATAATCATGTTCACTGTGGAAATTCAGCAACGACTAAATGTAACAGGAATAAAACTGAAAACTATCCTTAATTCCTTCAGCCATCTCCGGGAATTTCACCCCTGAAACCATATTCACACAAACAATAAAAACAGACTCATCAAGTTGTATTTATATGCATTTGTGCATACACATGCTCATTCACATACACCCACACACTCACTCAAATATATACATGTACATATACATTATATCTAGTAATCAAAGAAAAAAAGACTATCACACTGAGAGTTGGACTAAATATGGGAAGGGTGGAGGGAGGATGGTTAGGAGAAGGAAAGGAAGGAAAAAATAAAATTAAAAGAAAATTAAGACACTTTTTGTTTCCCTGGAGATGATCCTCTCTGGTTACACAGACATTGCTGACACACGGGCCACCTAAATATCTGTCTTTTCACAATAATTGACATCATATATGATACTATGGTGACATCGGAAGTCACGAGCACACTTCTCTGTGTGCTCTACTTTTCTCTTGTGTGTATTTGTATATGTGTTTGTATAGGTACATGTATGTACATGCAGTTGTATGTGCAAGTGGTTGTACATGTGGGTGTGTACACATGTGAGAGGTGAGGGCCAGAGTTTAAAGTTGGATTTTATCCCTCAGAACAGGATCTCTTGCTGCGCCTCCTTAAACGAGATCAAGCCCCTCCTCCCCAGTACTGAAATTACAACTGGAATTGCACCATTTCTACAGGGGTTCTGGGATCATCCTCAGGCCCCCATGTTTATACAGCAAGCACTTCACCAATGGACATCATCTCAGCCCCTTTATTTTAATCTTGGCCAGACTATTTTGCAAAAATTTTAAGTGACATATGTGATACTGCCTCATTTTTGGAAGTATGCAGCAGGGTCTATGCTATAAATGTGCTCATTAAATTATGCACGAGCCTTGCTGTCCATGAGAAGTAGGATGCTCCAGTCAGTTTCTCTGCATCCAGGCAGACTTTGCTGATGTGGGCCAGAAAGCTCTGCTTCCACAGTCCTTTACCCACGTTGTCCTGAACCTTGTCCTTAGTTACTTAGTTGAAAACTCCTGCATTAGCACATTGGTATGTGTGCCTCTGTGCATTCCTCATAAGAGAATGTGTTACACAGATTTTTCAAAATTCTCTAATATTTCCTTTGGGCACAGATCCACAGAAGAGATGGTGACTTAAGTTTTCCTATGTCAAACACATTGATATTAAAAGAACTAATGCCTTGGGCTTCTTGCCACAGAGAACCAGACAAAAGATAACGAGAGGCCGATCTGAATATGAAGAATATGGTAATTCTGAGAGTAGACACCTAGAACCCAGCCCTGTAAGTTAGATGACAGTGAAATGCATGCTGGGAATCCGATACTTGAAACTCCACCGATAAAGGAAAATGAAACCAGAGACAAAAATTATTTCAGAACCATGAATAGCAAAAGGAGATGCCCTCCTCACCACACACACACACACACACACAGAGGACTAGCAGGAGCACTGGGGATAATAAGAAGGAAACGGGACTCGGAAAGTATGGGTTGGTATGACGAAGTCTGTCTTCCCCAGTGATTACAATAGAAAAGATGAAGAATGCTATCTATGGTAAATCCCAACACTTCTATGAAAGAAGCAGGGAACATCCTATGAGGTCAAAACAGCATGGGAAACGGTGACCATAGAAGAGAAAGTGAGCAGAGCTACTCCAAAGAACCAGGATAGGAATTAGCACTGTGATCCCAGAGGGAGGGCCCATTTCCAGCATCCTCACATAGTCACATGATGGTATAAACACTTTATATCTTTCACTCAACCAGTATGTTCAATCCTCAAAGCATCTGTGAGGACAACCTATGAGGGGAAGCAGTAATGGCCACACACGAGAGACAGACAGTCTCCACACAGCTGAGATTTGAGTCCTGGCAGTGTAGCTGTCCACAATGGTGCAGCGGTTGGGCAGAGCACATGAGTTGCAGTTGACCCCAAGAACCCACCAGGATCCTGGTCAGGAGTGCTTGAGGAAGAGAAGTCAGCAAACTCTTCCTGGCCATTGAATCTCCATGACGTCAAAGCAGTGAGAGAAAAAGAAGAGTGGATGAGGTAGTAGTTTTCATTGAATGGCAACTTTATTTTTTCTGAGCTTGGGCTTAACCAAACAGGGCTAGGTTAAATTTCTGTAATAGATATAGCTTTTGCATTTTATGGACAAGGGAGAAAAACCTAAGCTTTCTGTTAGCTGAGGCCATTCATATTGCAGAAGCTATGAAAATGAAGAAAGCAGCAACAAGAGAGTTAGAACGCCAGGCCTGTTTCTATAAAGCAAGAGGAGATAGTCTGGGATGTCAAATGACTTCCTGTGACATTCCATGGGAAGGATCGAAGAACAGGACATGAGAATGGGAGTGGAGGTTGCACTGGGGCTGGGAGGCTAGCCACAGGTGGGGAAAGTGGGCCCTTAAATTCCTCTGCTACTCTTTGGCAACAAGAGTTGTGTCCATGTAGACCTAACAAGTTCATTCTGTCCATCTGGAAGCCTGTCTTATTGGCCTATAGATTATGCCATGTCTTTGTAGTTACTGGGTCTCCTGTTGCCCAGCAACAGGATTCTCTGAAGATGGTAATGCAAGTCCTGACAATTAGCCTGGGGATGAAGTGGAATGAATCAGCTGTAGAGGAATCCAGAGCCTGCTGGGTACAGGCTCAGCAGACTAGCAGGAGAGCTATACAACTCCAACCATAAGAGAAGGGTCAGTTGTCTTCACAGCCCTCTGCTGTCCTCTGGGCTATCCTTTATGGTCAGTATTGTCCTTGACAATGAGGTCTGCAAAGGGTTACTTACCACATCATCCCGGTCTTCCCACTCGACTTCAGAGAGATCCACACTACTGTAGTTGGGTTTCCTCCGTTTTTTTCCTTCTTCATACTAGCATAGGGAAGAGGAGAAAGTCAGACAAACGGTCGTGAAGTCATCAACCTGGGCATCTTTGTCCTCCTAGGGCCTGCTTGCTGAGTGTGAGCTGTGAGGAAATGGTGGGTACCTGAGATCAGCCCTGTGGGTGGCAATGGAAGGACTTTAATGTCAGCCCTGGCTATTCGTGTTTCTTCCAATTTGGAGAATATAAAGGTCAACTCTTTGCTTGGCATACATTTGTCTAGAGAATTCCTTGACTCTAAAATGCCAGGTGCAAGAAATATTTATCTCACCCTTGGAATATGTGAAAGGTGAGCAGACCCATCTCTCTTCAAAAGCTAATGTGCGCAGCCCTTTATGGCAGAGGAAAGAGCTTCCTACATGTATTTATCAAATCTTGTCCTTTCCCCTAAGCTTCATAAACTTCCCGTCTCAAACCTCCTCCGGGCTCTTCAGCTGAGAAACAAAATATTGGTCTCGACAGTTGGACTTGGGCTTAGCATCCTGAGAACACGTTGCAGACTCGCAGACCTCTCGTTTGCTACTGGCCCTGGCAGTGCTGAGCTAAGCACTGTCCTTCACCTGCAGTAGATGTGAGGATTGGGAATGGCCACCAGATTTAATGGCCATTAGGGCATTTCTCTGGAAAAGCTGATGAGTGCATTAATAACTGGGGAGTGCTTTCACTTTTTTCCCTTAAATCACGGGTGTTAGTCAACCAGTAAGTGTACCATTTTATCGACCCGACCGGACATTCTTGTGTCTGGATGTTTGTGTGTCTTAAGGCCTTTACTGCTGCTTACTGGGGTGTTTATAAGGTAGGAAAGTCTGCCCTCTGCTGCAGGCTAAGGATAAGCAAGCACTTCACAAGTTCATAGCATACTGACATATGTACATAGTTGTACATATATACAAGACACGTGTATAGAAGTGTACCCATTTTCTTTTCTGTTCTCTGACACAGTCCTGTTTTGATTAAACAATAAAACTAAGAGAGATGCAGGGTCAGTCTAAATATTTAAAGACCTCAAATTGTCATTTTGGACATTGATTGGTGATTGCAGATACAGTTACTGAAGGTACCCCAGACACAAAGGAGAAACCTTTGCCACTTTAGAATCAAACAAATCTAAAATGGCCCTCAGTGCAATCAAGCTGACTGTGGCCAAGAGGGGTGGTTCTCACATCACTGTGGTGCCAAACAATGCCAAATGTTGCTCCTGTACTCTTTATTCCCTGCCAAATTTACTGTGGGGATCCTGCACCATCTCTAGAAAGTTTCCCCCCACCCTCTGCACCACCACCACCCAAGAAGGATACCCTGCCTGCCTTCAAAAGGGCTTGTTGTCAACCAGGCTGACATTCTCGTCTATGAGGGTTCCAGTTAACAAGACATTCACCATTCACAGTCACTTTTATGACATCAGATCCACTCCAGATGAAGAGGAAGGAAAGTGGTTCTCTCGGAAGCCACTGTAAACGATAGCAGATTAGCAGTTGGATCGTGTTAGGGAAAGTTCCTGTGTACATAGAAGCTGGGCGAGCCAGCCTTGCTAAAAGCAAAAGGAATGGGAAGGAAGGAAGGATGAGGGAGAGGCTTGGGTCTGAGCCATGGGCAGGAGACACAGGGGAGGTGTATAGAGTGCTAGGACTCGGGACCTTCCTTATGGGAAGACGGCCTGACAGCCCTTCTGAACCTCAGATACAGAGGCCATTGGCTTCCAAGCCTATTTCAATAAGAACCATTCTCAAAAATTCCAGGCAGCCCAGAACTTGAACTTCAAAAGCATATTATCACAGATTGTTGGGCTGCCTGTTGATGGGTTTGAACCATTCTTCTGTTTTGCTTTGGAAGAAGGAGTTCATCTTTTGGTCACTTCACAATGTTCCTTTATTTAATTACTCAGAACACACACACACACACACACACACACACACACACACACCATATATACACACTCATTGAATACCTTGACAGCGTAAGGCATGTGGGGGCTATGGTGATGGTGAAGTTCTTGCCATGCAGGTTCAGATCCCCAAGATTCACATCTTTATCCTCCAAATATGCAGAGGATTTTGTCAGAAGAAAAGAGTAGAGAGGCACCACCATTGCCCACCTCACACTAGATGCCTGGTGCTGAGCAAGCCACTGACCTGCTTCAGCATTTCCCACCGAGCTGTAAAGTAGGGGTAATAGAACTTGCCAGGAGAGGCAGGCTAAGTCCTTCTCCCCCTTGGCAGCTCATCCCAGGCAAAACTGGAGTGCTTGACCCAGGAAGACCTGACTCTTTGTGCAGAGTTGGGCACTCCCCAATTCCTCGAAAGGAAGGATACCTCAATAATGCGGTCACTGTCACAGGCAGGAGGTGCTTGCTGAATATGTTGGTGTCACACAAGCATGACCAATTGTCTCCCTCTGCTATGTACATTACAAGTTGGGAATCCAGACACTTGACAGAGATATCCGTATTTGTGCTAAGCAACTCAGCTCTTTTGAGCTAACATTTACAAGAGAGAAATCTGTTTAAACTCCTTGACTTTTTTTTCCTTTATTGGAGATAGGGTTCCACACAATCCAAGTGGATCTTGAATTTGTTATGTAGTTGAGGACGGCTTTGAACTTCTGATCTGCCTGCCTCTACACTCCAAGTGCTGCAAATGCAGAGTTGCACCATTATGTACAGCTTAAGTGTGTCTGGGGATTGAACCTAGGGTTTTGCACACTGTAGGCAAGCATCCTACCATGGGAGTTTCATCTGCATCCTATCAGGTATGCCACATCTCTAGCTTTTCATTTTCTTTTATCACCACTCAAGGGACCTAGGCCAATATACCAAGAGTCTACTCAAGAAACTGAGAGAGTTAAGCATAGTGGCTCATTATCACCTTAGAGAGTGAGGCACAGGCTGTCATGAGTTTCTAACTAATCTGGGATATTTACTGAGTTCCATACCAGCCTGAGAGAAAGGGTGAGACCCTGCCTCAAAAACAAAAAGGAAAGGTGAGAGAGACCATAGAGTAAAAGATCTCCCAGCATGACAGTCCATCAGTTTCTACACTGTGCAAGACCCTACATGTCAACCTCACTGGAGGACACAGGGTGGGAGCTACACCCTCTGAAGCTCCTTTTGATAAAGGGCCCTCCCTAATGGCTGTCTAACCAAGTATGCACAATGGGTCTGAAGCACTATTTTTTTCTTAACAGGTAAACATTAGAACTTAGGCATCGATGAAGCACAGGGATTCCTTTAGGTTAGCAAAAGAACACTCAGGAGACTATTGCATATCTGAAAGGCAGCAAGGGCAAACAACAGGCAGTAGCACATTGACTCCAAATCTGCCACTGCCTTGTCCTCATTAAGAAAGCTTAGTGGGTGGGGAAGTTAGCCCATTACCCACTCACTGGCCACACCTGTTTCACATATGTTCTAGGGTAAGTGCCTAGGTTTTCTTGCAGATACCACTATTGCTGGGTCAGAGACTGGTTGGGCCTAACAACATGGGGGAGGAGGGGTTCATATCATTCCAGAATGCAGGAATTAGTTCAGAGATGGGGACATAACCTACAGCAATGCAAAAGAAACTCAAAAGACTCCATCTGGGATGCTTTCATGAAATGGCCCCGAAAAAGGTAGTTCTCTATGCACAGGCAGTGCTAAGATTGTGAGATGTGAATACGGAGCACCTCATGGCCACCTTGACCCTAGTTCAAGTCAGCCTGGGAATGAAGCCCCTTGTGTGAAAGCAGTGGAAATGGAATATGATAGTCCTGGATCACACTGTGTCTGAAATGAGAATCCTAGAGATATATGCCTACCTAGACACACAGTACCTGACATCTTTGCCCCCATGGATATGTCAATGTATGCTTCCCAAATTGACCCATTTCCTTTTAGAGATAGGGTATCCCTGTTAGTCCTGAATGGTCTGGAACTATGTAGACCAGGTTGTCTTCCAACTCACACAGATGTACCTGCCTACCTCCCAGGGGCTGGCATTAGTGGTCTAATGTCAGCCCACACCACATCCTTCTCTTGAAAATAATTTTACTCAGAGTTCCAAGCATCAGGTGATCAGATTGTATACATTGAATGCCTTCCCTTTTCTTTATACATGAACCGCTTGTAAAGATCATTTACTTTTTATATCTATGTGTCTGTGTGTGTAGGTGCATGATTGTCTGGATTTATGTGCCCCACATGTGTACAGGAGCCCACGGAGGCTAGAAGAGAGTGTGGGGTCTCCTGAAACTAGAGTTAGAGGCAGTTGTAAGCTGCCTGATGCGAGTGCTGTCAATAAAACCCGGGTCTCTGCAAGAGCAGTAAGCACTTTTAACCACCGAGCCATCTCTCTAGCAAAATACACTCCTTTAAAAAAATACATTTTATGTGAAACATTTACAGAGTTCATAACTTTAATGATTATTTGGGAACATCTGATTTATAAAATGTCTTGCCACCTACCGAGTGCACTTCTGTGCTTGAGCAGAGCTCAGCTCTACACACTTTCCCTCCATGCCTCCTCCAAGGAACAGTATAATAGTTAAGCTCTGAGACTGGCTCTCCTCTCCCCCATGCTGCCTCTGTGTGGGACAAATCCCAGGCCTGGCTCTCCAATTTCCCCTCCTTGTTCCTTGTTCGTAAGGAGCCCATTACAGTGCCAGGCACTGTATATGGCAATTGTTAGCATATCTATAATCTGTAACTTCCTTTGAAAATGTGATTAACGAATCGCAAACGGTTTCCAAAGGTTTATGAACACAGTCTCAGAGCCACAGGTAGGCCTGCAGCTTTTGGTGCCTGTTTTACGAAAAAAAAATATGTACAGGAGAATTTAATAAGGAAAGATATTGTGTGCTATGAAATACTTTGAGGTGGAGTTTCAAATAAAGGCCAGATGTGGTGAGCACACAAACAAGCCAGTGGCTGGGACGATGGAACAAGAAGACACCCGCATTGGAACAAGCAAGAACGCCCAAGGGCTGGCTTGAAGTGCAGTTTTTAATGGTCTGGATAGAAACTTCTGTGTTACCTGCAAACTGGCTTTGGAAGCACAATGAGATAGGTCAAGGTATGGCCATTCTGACTTAAAGAAAAATGACAATGGCTTTGCTTCTTCATTTTGTGGGTCTTTTTGGGAAAAGCCCAAGGGTACTACCCACACATATACTTGTGATCTTTGTGCAATAAATATGGTATGGGCCTAATTGATTAAGTATTCATGCTGCTACAGGCTACCAAAGCAAACAAGCAAATAAATAAAAACCAAAGGAAAGAAGGAAGGAAGGAAGGAAGGAAGGAAGGAAGGAAGGAAGGAAGGAAGGAAATGGGGAAGAAGATACTATACCAAGGAAAGTATCTTCTGGATGAGGGTATGGTCAACCCAGAGCCAGTCATCCAGAAGGATGTTTCTCTCACCAGGCAGGCACGACGACCTTCCCCTGGTAAAGAGCTCCCTCTCTTCCCTTCTTTTCCTCTCCATCTTCTCCCCCCACCCCGAAGGCTAAAGAGGGACACAGGCATTTCTCTTCTATGGACAATCATCTATTCACTTCCTATTCACCTAGGCCTTCTGATGGGTTCCAAATGGGTCTCAGTTCCTGTGCCAGGCACAATGAGTCTTAGGCAGACCCAGAAGAACTGCTGCAGGAGGATCAGTGCCAACCTTCAACTTCTTGGTCTCAGCTCACTATTCATGGCTCAGACTCCTTCAAAGTAGGCTGTTGGAGGGCAGCTAAAAGCTAGGGTCTGGGAGCTAGACCCTGTCAAGTCTTCCTGCTTCATGAGCCAGGGCAAGCTGTTCACACCTCCGAACCCCATTGCACCCCTCACTAGATGGAAGATACAGCCCTCAGTTCCCAGGGACGCCTTGAAAAGCACTGAAAATAAATGTGGCTGAACCCAACCAGAACATCATAGGCTCTAACAAATACAGCCTAAAAAATTTCCCCCTCAGACAACATTAATGACCACTGATGCCAGGGCTGGTTTCTGAGGCAATGAAACCAGTAACACACAGTGCCCATTCCCAGAATGCACTGGTTCTTAATGCATACACTGCTTAATGGGAAGCATCGGTCTGCATCTGTGGCCTTGTCTCAAGGCAGAAGAGAAAGACATGCAGACTGTGGCAGAGTGACATCTCTTCCCCCTATACTACTACAGTTGGATCTCATCCTGCCAGTGGTGAATGAAGGTCTCTACAGTGACCAGTCTTTGGGAGGTGGATCCCATGGCCCTTGTCAGCCCCAGCTCTCCTAGGATTCAGCAGCGGAGACTAAGCTGCATCGCACCCTCTAAATGGCTTGAATCCTTTCTGTTTCTCTTATTTTTTTTCCCAACCTTCCTGTGCTAGTTGCTCCTTGTAGAAATTTTTGAATGAAACAGTACTGCAATTAAAAATAGCACCCTCACCACCTCTACACAGGGGGCACTGCAGTCTTCTCCAGAGAATTTGAAAGCACTTATTGCTTTCACCTTCCGATGTTCATTACATCTCCCAATCAGGAATTCACAGAACACGTGACCAGTCTGCTCTGCTCACATGACTGCCCACACTGACCCTTGGCCCCCTGCTATTCAGAATAGAAAATGTCTCAGGCTAGAAACTATGCTAAATATTGTCTGTGTCTTATCAAATCCTCCCAACTCCAGGGAGGGTGAATGATTTCAAAGATGGGAAAATTAGAGCCAGATCCCTTGGTGACATGGCTAGCGAGCAGAGCAGTGGGACTGAGAAACACATCAACTCTTCCTGGTGTCTGAGCTCCCCCCTGGTGTGGTCCCCATCTCATTAGCTTGACCCTCGGTGCAGGTAACCATCTCTGTCAGGACAGAAACTAAGTGCTCAGTCATGGAGGCAGAACCATCTGGAAGGCAAATCCTGCTAGGCCCACGTTTCTCGATGCACAAGTGAAGGCTATGTAGGTCTCTAGCAGAGTGAGTGTCCTTTGCAACTGGCCCTAGCGACAGTTGCAAGATTAAGAAGACTATACAATGAGGGACTTCAAGGAGTCAGGGTTGCACCTGGGCCCAGTTTACAGTGCCTATATAATTCACCATGATTCCTGTCAGGGCCTTAGACAAGTGTCTACAGGACTGGAAGATAGCACTTGAACTGGAATTCCCGCCCAAATCATGCTGCCCCTGTGGTGTGTGACTCTACAGTAGCCTGGACTCTCCCCACCCCCAACAATATACACACATGCATGACACACGCAACATGCCCTGGCATAAATTCCCATGGCTCTGTATTGGAGATGAAATTCTCTAAGCCTTGGGAAGATGAGAAGCCCAGATCCAGGGCCACGAGGGTGTGCCTCACAGCAGCAGGGAGTTGAGAGAGGGGCAGTGGGGCATGTCCAGACAGAGACTTTCCCCCTTCCTCGGAGGTGCCCTGCTCTTGTTAATTAATGTTTTTAACTGTCTCAAAGATGAAAAGTTCTACACACTTTCCTGTAGTTTGATTACAAAATCCTTTTGATGGCTGTAAAACTAAAATGGCTTAGGTATTTAAAAACAAAACAAAACAAAAAACACCCCCCCAAAAAACCCCAACAATTAAAGAAACTACTTTGAAATCCCAAATGACCTTTATCTCAATCATTGTCCTGCTAGAAGTCATGAGTCACACCCTGTGTGTGGGGAGGAGGTGGCCTTGCCCCACCATGGTTTTGTAGGTCAAACATGGCTTACTGTACCATGGCTGGATTAGACTTAATTCTCAAGAAGCCAGTCTGTCTGGTTGTAGCAAGCTAGTCAGAGATATTAAAATGTGCTCAATAGCTTAACAGGAAGGAAATTTCGTGCCAGCCCAAAGGAAGACCAGGGATTGGGCACTGGGAAGAGAGAGGCAGTGCCAGGCCTGGTAAAGGAGGTAGATATGTCAATGAAGGCAGACAGCTGTTAGTAGAAAAGGCAGGACAGGGTGGCATTCGAGTTAAGGAGACAGCTAGCACCCAGAGGACAATTTCTCTGAGTCAGAATACTTTGAGACAAATCCCTGTGTAAAGTTAGATGCTAGAGGTCCTCCTAAATGAACTCGAGAATTTCTGAGAGTTGTACTGAGCTCCTGGGTGTGGGTATGGCTTCTTACAAATCCCATTTCATGAAGGTTTTCAGGGGCCCCCATGCCATTAGGAGGTACTGTCTAGGGTGAAGAGAACCCTTGTGATTTGGAAGCTATCTGGCAAGGAACTTTTTTTTTAATTTAGCATTTACCCATTACTATATTAAGGGTATCAGAAGACCCTAGGGTATATTCAGCTGTCACACCATTTTAAAGGGGTCTAATCGGGCACGGCAAACTGATTCTAGAGTTGCCATGGCAAAGAAGAAACATTTCCTTATCCACACAAATAAGATCTCAAGCTAATAGCATAGGCTCTGCAGATAACCTGGCCTTCCATAGGGGGCAGCAGTTAGCCATTTGCTGGAGTTCTGGGTGTGGCTAATTTCACACAGGACTGTAAATCAGAACCTAGCCCCTTCTCAGCGCCCAGAGGTGTTTGATAAGTACAGGAACAAGACAGATGTATAAGTGAAGTATAGCAGAATGCTGTAAAGAAGGGACAAAGAGCTCCTCCCTTCCCAACCAAGCACCTAGTTGATGCTGTGTGGTAGCAGTTCATGTCAAAATGCCCCAGCTTCACTAAATATGCCTGTGTCTGTGCAATGTGAGATTGTTATCTAGGGAGATGTTTGGGATGACAGAATGGGAGCTTTGGTGTGGTTTTCTTTTCCCGGTAAAATTGCTAACAATATCTGTGAAGGATTCATACCTGTGGCCACCTTTCCCTTCTAACTAGTCACTCTCCTTTCTCACCTGAGCAGCCCTTGTTTCAGACCTCTCAGGGGGCTGCAGCCTAAATGAGCATGTAGCACTATGTCTGATGTATGCTCTCTCCACTAGCCATGCTCTGACCTCCAACCTAGGGAGGTTTCCATCCCATCCATCAGTACCCCTTCTAGTCTCACTGATGACCCAGCAAAATATTTAGCTTTTGTTTAGTGGGTTACTCTGTGTGTGTGTGTGTGTGTGTGTGTGTGTGTGTGTGTGTGTGTGAGTGCCAATTAGAGTGATGTATCTTTTAAAAAATGTTTTTGGATACATGGTGGTCCGAGTAAGCCCAAGAGATTTCTGATGTGATTTATGACTCACGGAAAAGCCAAGGTCCCCTGCAAGGTTGCCTGAGTTCTCACAGTGTTTCATTGCCAGAGACCATGGAAATGTGGGCAGAGCTTGGATGGGCCAGCAGGTCAGTGAAGCAAGCTACCACAGCCATGAATTCTTCTCACTTCTGAGTGCTTTGAAGTTGAGTCATGTTAGGCAAGCCATCGGCTCATTGTCAACCACCAAGGAAGTGCTCCCTTGGAAGAGGATAAGTGCCCCAAACCAGTCTCTGCCTGAATTCTTTCTCTCTGACCCACTCCCTAGGTTCAGACTGGGGGATTCTACAACCAAAATCAGAGCTTATCAGTGCTTGGCACAGAGTTATTATGCGCTATGGGATGACAGGTAATACTCAGGCATATCTCAAACGTCCATCACTTGGCTTCCGCTAATATTGCCATCTTTATCTTTACCCCTTCCTTCCTCTCTCTTTGCAGTCCCCCAGCTAGACAGAGCTGGCTGCTCAAAAGGTCATCATACTTTTACCTTCTGGTCTGGCACCCCATTCCATATGCTCCTCAAAGCCTTGACTCCAACTCAGAGTCAAATGGTAGATGACTGACCCTATGGACTTGGCTGAGATGTACTCCTGTCTGAACTGTGTCTACTCAGGACTCTAGCTTACTTGCTTGCTTCCTATGTTGGCTCTGAAGCATCTTAGAGAAGGGAGCTTTCTCTTAGGTGCAGTGCTAAGAGTTGCCTGGCCAGGAGCAGGCTCTCCAGGAAACACAGGAGTGAACATGTTAAGGATGTATGCCCCATGCACCTGCATCACCATGACTGTGTGGCTGCCTGGCTGCCTTACTATGGGACATCCAGAGAGTTTACTCATTTATTCCTTATAAGCCTTGTAGGAAGCTTCGTTTCTGTTCTCATTTTCTGTGGAGAGACCTGAGGCGAGAGGGTTAAGTAAACACACCTCAGGTCACACAGTTGACAGTGGCAGAGCTGACACTTCAGAGGTGTCAGATACGGCTCTGCTCTATGAAGAGAATGTGCTAAGGAAGATTCTTGTCCTAAACTGAGGTTGTTGCCCAGGGACTAACTGAGAAGTCTCACAGGAAGGGGACAATGGCATGAAGGAGATGGCTGAGTTTATGATGATCAAGTCTTTTAAGAAGTCTTGCCTTTACACACACACACACACACACACACACACACACACATACGCAGTGCACACAAAATGATATTTTGGTATATACCAGAGTGAGAATGGACACACTGTAAGGGAAACGTAAACCATATTAATACTGAACTTGCTATAGAACTATGATTCACATAATGTTAAAAAAAAAAAAAAAACCCTCTCTGTGCCTCCCCCAAATCTCCTTGGAGTACATCTGGAAACCTGGAGATTCATAGAGAATCACGCCACTTCACTGATTTTCAGGACGCATGGTACTCTGAAAACCCTCCTATCTGGGAAGTGGTAATACCACTTAAGAGTGACTCACTTAACACTTACAAATAGTTCAAAGGAATCTGTTGGCTTAATTTGGTTCCTTTTTATCTGTTTCTATTTCCTGTTGCTGGAGGCTGAAGCTCCATTCATTTGGGCAGTGGTCTCTGCTTCCAACTACGTGTCAAACCAGGTCCTGACTCAAGAGAAAATGGCCTGAGAATAATTTAGCAGAGTAGTATTAGGATTTTGGGTACATTTCAGAGTGTGTGTACCTGTGTTTGTTTATGTGTGTGTGCCTATGTGTCTGCCTCTTTGTGTATGTGTATCTGTATGTTTGTGTATGTGCCTGGACATGTATCTGTGCATGCATGTGTGTGCATCTGTGTGTGAAAATGTGTCTCTGTGTTCCTGTGTGTGTATCTGTGTGTATGTCTATGTGTTCATCTCTCTGTGTGTCTATGTATATAGTTTCTTCTTGTTGGTGGCTTAGCTTTGTCTCTTGTGGATAGCTTCAGCCTAACCTGGTATGAATTATATACCTTGACCATGTGGACTTTGGTTTTTTTGTCTTTGGGACCATGCTACAATCTGGGTATGAAATGTTCCAACAGGCTTGTTTCAAAGGATCCTAGCTTGTTGTGATATTTTGGGAGGTTCTGGAGATGTAAAAACATCAAACTTCATTAAAGGAAGAAGGTCACTAGAGGCAGGTCCTTGGTGATCACATCTTGTCCCCAACCCTTTCCTCATTTCCCTTCTGTTTCCTGGCCACCATGAGGCAAGCAGGTTTGTTTCCCCCATACCCTACACCACCATGGCCAGCCTCATCCACAACAAATAGCAGAGCCAGCTGACCAGTGACCCGATCCTCTGAAACCATGAGCTGAAATAAATTGTGCTTTCAGGGATTTTCCTCAGGGATCTTTGTCACAGTGCTGAAGAGCTAGGTAACAACCTGAATGCCACTGTGCTTATGCCAAATGTCACCTGAGCTTGCTCTTATGAGTCTCGCAGCCTTCCAGAAAGAGAGGGGTACAACAAACAACAAATCTAAGATCTTAACCAAGCACTCTACCTATGGAGCTGTTAGGGAAGATCACCTTGTTGCCTCTGCATGGCTGCTACTCATATACAGTTTAATTTAGTAAAGCCCTCAGCTATATGCCAAAGACCTGCTACCAGGTACTGCCCTACTCTGCCAATTAATGGAGAGAGGAGGTGGCTGGTCAAGGACAGTTGAAAGGGACAGGTGAAGCTGAGCAGAAGTCAATATGAGCACTAACCAGATCAAACAATTTCCTAGCCTGAGTAATGGAAATGTTTGGGTGTTTTGCTTTCATCCAGTGAACATTCCAAAGGAGTGTAGAAGTGGTACCTGGGCTGTATTTTGGAAATATATTTGCTTTCCACGTGGTCGGTAAAAGCTAAGAAAAAAATTTGAGAGCAGGCTCCTCCACCAAATGGAGCTGTCATTTCAGTGGTGTGATGGGATTAAATTATTGGGTCCCCAAAGCCTGATGTCTCAACACTTTTATTTGCATTCTTTGGGTCTTATCATTCAGGATTATGTAAAAATGACAGCTGCTTACAATTATTTGGGAGTTTGTGTTGCAATAATTAAAAACATCTGCCTTTATCTTTCTGCTACCAGACTTAACCCTGTGAGGTTGGGTCTACTGAACTTCAAAGAGGGAATCAAGAAATAAAAGAAAACTCCACATATTACTAACAAATTTCTAGCGATTCATTTAAATGTATAACCAGTTATTCCAACAGCCTTCAAACCTTTCATTATCTTTTAAATATATATAATTTGGGACTGCTAATTAGATAGCAATTTAATGCTCTCATGGGGATTCAGATGCAAGGTCTTCCTAAAACATAAACGCAGAGGGATAATTGTTGGCATTCACATGATTGAATTCTTCAGTTATTCAAATAAGTGTGCATGCGCACTCTCACAGTGAAAGCATTTGAATATTCTGCCCTCAAACTCATATGTAGGTTTTCCAGGGCCCTTTCATGCTAGGAGGATAGGGCTGGGTGATCTAGCTCACTCAGCTTTCTGGAGAGAGCAGAGCAGTCCCCTAGGAAAAGCCTAATTTCATTTGTCCATCTTCCTCTCCCCTCAGAGGCAGACAGCTTCCGTTCCTTTTTCTGGAGAACCAAGGTCTTGGAATCTGCAGTTCTGAAAGCTTAAATGCTTGCTTCTCAAGCTTCTCCTCACTGGTCTGCTTGCTATTTGCCTTCCTAGTGACCACCAGTGAATAAGGAGAGAGAGAGGAGGTGAGAGTCCATTCTGCCTCACCTTGACACTTCACTGTCTTCCTAGCCTATGGAGATGGCCCTTTAAATTGCATAAAGATGTGCAGCCCATGCCGCAGCGTGATTGATCTAGGAGATGACATCGGCTCTGATAGAAACCAGCACGCAAGTCTCAGCCTGGAAGTGTGGCTGGGGTTTACATTCCTGGCCCAGGCTAGTAGCTAGCAGCTGAGGCTCATTTCCCTCACTAGGGAAAGGAGGTGCAGACAAATCTATAGGAATTTTTAAGAGATCATTATTCAACACATTGCCTGTAATTACATTTTGATGAGCTTTTTATTGCTAATTTATCATCCAAGATGGGGCATTCTAGATATGAAATTAATCTAGTAAAACAGAGGTCAAAGTGTGCTGAGTGTAAAGATGAGTATTGGGGGCCGGGGGCATCCAATTATTTCACCCAAACATAAAGAAAGCAGCAGAAATTGCGATCTCTAAACCAGATTTTCTTCCGGTGCCTACCAGTGATTTTTTTTAATGCTGCTTGATAGACTTAAGTGTAAACTTAAATCTCAGAGTGAATGTGCAGAAGGGGAATGATGGAAGGCACAGGTGCTGGGAGCCTGGGCTGCAAGGAAACAAGTGTGGCCTGGTTGTGTGTCCACGGGAGTGCTGGGGTGGATGTGCCCAGGGTGGCAGGGCACTCTAATCTAGATCGGATTGCTTTTAAAGAGTTATCAGCGCATTTAAGCAGACCTCAAGACAGGCTCAGTGCAATGTTTTTTTCTTCCAGAGCTGCAGAGATATAGCAGGTACATTGACAGGCATGGCACCACTGGAACAAGTGGAGCTTCCTTCACTGGGGGAACTATGGGGACCCAGCATAGAGCCCACACCTGGGAGCTGGGTTCCCTGGGAGATGGTGTCTAGTGTCTGGCTGTGCTCAGAAGCCTGGTGGGATGTTACTCATCCCTCAGCACACTGGCCTTCTCTGTGCCTGGGACCAGGAGGCTCGAGGTGTAGAGTGTGTCCTCACTCAGATGCCGGCAGCTCCGATGTACATATGCACAGATTGACAGGGAGAGAGGTAGGTGTCTATAGTGACTGCATCATCAGGAGCTGATAGTGCAAGTAGAAGCATGTCCATGAATCAGCTCTGGCAGTCTGTCCTAAATCCATGCTTAGACCCCAGGTACTTTGGGTATCTCCAGTCCTCAGGGTCTTTGCATAGGCATGGCTCAAGCTCCATAGTCTGGATGGAGATTTCTCCTTCCTCTTCCAGACGTCAGCTTACGTACATGGAGAGACTAAAAACACTATCTATGAAGACCCAGGTAGGCAGCTTCTCCTCTGTTCTCTTTCTTCTCTCATACACTCAGTGAGTTGTTGTTGTTATTGTTTGTTATTTTGTTTTTGTTTTTGCAGAGAATATTCTAAATCTGCTATGCATTTTATTTATCTTATTTATGAGCTTAATGACAAAACATATCTTGACCATAAGAGGTCAAGCACCAAATATCAGGGGGATTCTGGTTTCCTGGCTTCTAAAGGAGTGAACAGCATGATAGGTTTTCAATAAACATACGTCTCACAAGGGAAGGAGAGAAGGCTTGGGAAGGGGAAGCAGAGAAGGAAGCATCTAGTAGCCAAGTCCCTCTTCCGGGCATCCCATGAGCCCTGTGCAATTCCTAACCTCATCCAGGCAGCAACAGCAGCAGCAGTAGCAGCAGCAGCAGCAGCAAGGGCATGGTTGAGTTTCTAGGCTGCAGACCGGATCTCTGCAGGAGGCTTCCCCAACTATGTGATCCACAGGTAGATGCCTGTCAATACTGCCACTCCTGGAGTCTGTAGTATACAGCTTCCCTGTGCTCAGTCTCCTTTGAGCCCATGTCTTCCCTTCATATTTAGTTTCATTCCACCTCCTTTGCCAGGGCACCTCAGCAGGCCTTTTTATGTCAGGGTGAATGGAATGGAATTTGATTGGTGTCTTCTTGTTACTTGCACCGACTGGTAGATGTGTTCAAACATCTCTTGTGCAGTAGAAACCCATAATCTATGCTCTCAATGAGAAGCCTAGAAAGATGGGCAACACTGCAGTTGGGTTAGAGTGGGTGGGGCTGTCAACTTCCTGAGAGCAAGTATCAAAGCCAGAGTTGACAGTGGGATTTCAAGAACAATAGGTCAGGCTGCTTTGGTATCTGCAAGCAAAAGATGCCAATTCTTAAATGTTTACCCAAAGAGGGGAACTCATTGGAAGAAAATGAGGAAATATATTTTCTACTGCTAATGTGATGAGACATAAATACATCAAGTGAAGAAAAAGGGGGGGTGTAAATGGTCTTTCTTTTCTTTCTTCCTCCCTCCCTTCCTCTCTTCCTTCTTTCCTATCTTCTTCCCTCTTCTATTTTTCTTTTCTGTAAGTGTTATACTTTAAGAGAAATGACCTGTCAGGTTCTACTTCTATATGTCTTGTCGCCCCAGCAGGGAGTAAGAACAGAGTAAGTAAGCCGACAGAGAATGGGACGTCACAAAGCATCTCTTGTAAAGCTGTTGGGTAGGATGTCAGAACCTACAGCAGCCATGTGGTTCCATAAAGCTGATATGTCAGGAGACCTTGACTTTCACCATGCAGGAAAGAGGGGTGGGTTGCAGCTACAGGGGACTGGAGCAAGAAGGCAACCAAGAAAGACAGTCTGTGGTTTTAGCTTGGGCACAGCCAGTCTGGCCCCAACCGCATCTACGCTAGAATGAGGAACAAGCTCTGTGATCCAGAAGATCAGCATCAGGGGACAAAAGGAAAGCACGGGACAAAGGGAAGGGAATCAGGCACAGCTTCAGAACTGAAGGAATGCGATGATGACAAATCAGGTCTGTTGTCACGTCTGACTTCTGTGAAAACTGCCCTAAATGTACCTTCTGACAAACATGTTTCTTAGTCCAAGGATCAGATTTCTTTCCTCTGTAAATATTTAATTAATTTTTCTTCAAAAAAGAACCATATATAGTAGATCCTCACATTCAGGTGGCCTCTCTGATACATGCTAACAGGCAGGATGCTACTGGAACTGAGTAAGTCAGTTTGAGCAGGGTGCCTGTCATTAGAAGGCTTCTGACATCTTGGGTAGCGGTTGATTGGTTGTTACTGGTTCCGCTTGCTTGCCACTTCTAGCATCTAAGGGTAATATTAAAGCACATTACATATTCAAAACATGGAATTGACTCCCATAGTTCATCTACTACCTCAGTATGCAAGTGCCCACCTAGTCCCAGCACCAAGAAGCTGTGGGCTTGAGTGTTAGAAATTGAAATTGAGACATCCTTCAACCTGGTAAAATGCAGGTTCTCCCAGTAAAGTCCTTTATTCCTTAGGTCAGAAGCTATGCTGGAGAATTCTCACACAAGTACCCAGGTTAGGCAATTCCCAAAGTACACATGCATTTCAGCAAGAAGCAAACCCATACAGATGCAAGACTCTTGTGTCCTCATAGCCAAATAATGTAAAGAGGCAGCACTCTTTGTGGTGGGTTTACAATCTTATTTTTTCCTCGGGGATCATAATACTTTGAGCAAATACAATTTCTAGGCATCCATTATTTTTTTTCTTAAACTAGAGCAGGTTTAACTAGACCTAAGTATGGTCATTCCTCACTCCTGCTTGGAGGCTGTGCCCTGGCCAGCAAGACACTATTTACTTGGGGGATCAGCACAGAGCGATTCCCGTGCGCCACCTACTGGGCAGTCTCCTTCAGTTCATCAGCCCCAGGAGAGCGGAGGCCAAGGAGGGCTGAAAAGAGACTGTAACACTTGCTTCAAGGTTTATAATGCTCTGTGCTACCACATACTCTCCAACAGACCTCAGCGGCAAAATGTATCCTCCTAAGACCGAAGTGAAGCCATTCCCAAGTTCCCCCAGACAGCAGTCTTCGTCTGGGAAGCCCTCTGGAATTTCAGGGCAGCCAGCCTCGAGAAAGGCAGAGCTGTATCTGTACACCCATAGGTCTTCTTGGCCATTCATTCTGTTGCTGTTGGAGAGGGCTTTTGTGGTGTGATGAGCATGTCCTAAGCAGAAACAGCCTTCTAACTGCCCAAGACTCTTTCACCAGTGCCACGTTTGATGGCAGCAGCATCTGCAGGATGTCAGCAAACCGAAGGTCAGGGGCCAGAGGGATGACGGACCAGGGCAGGGCTTGACAACCCACACATGCACCAACATAACGAGGAGTGAATGTGTGAAGAAAGCACATGTGGCCCCCACATTTCTCATGTGCTGTAGGAACACAGCACCCAGACTCCCATCATCTGCATCCCCTCTCTGACTCTGAGGTAGCAAGGTCCAGCAAAGGGCGACAGAGAAACTAAACTCAGACATATCCTAGCAATAAGTGACCCAAACAAATGGGGGAAGGTGCAGGCTGGGGAGCTTGGACGAAGTACAGGGCTTTCCCAAGGTGTCCACTGGGCTGAGAGCTGGAGGAAGAGGTCACCACACATATATACATGAGATCAGATTCCAGACAAATGAGCTCGACAGGAAAAGAGGTGTTTTTTTTTTCTTATTTGCTTGTTTTTTTGTTTTTGTTTTTTTAAGAAGAGGCAAAAGCTATAAATGTCCTGCTTAAACACCATACCACTTAAATTTTAAATGGCATCTGTCCTCATGACCCCTTAGAAGACCTCCAGAAAGTTGCTGGACCAAGGGACAAATTCTAACATTGCCTTCACCTAACAAACGTCTGATTCACCAGCTATTGTAGATATCCTCTAATGAGTACAGCAAACGTTCACTCATACCATGAGAGTATCCACTCATTTCTACAGGACAGGACCAAATGACACATTTATTAGCATGTCTGCCTCTTGCTTCATGTATGTGATAACCTCCGACAGGGGCCCGTCTATAGCCAGTATACAAGAACAAACAGAGCTCAGAAGAATAACTGTACGTGCATCTATAGGACAAAGAAGCGACATGCTGCCATAGGACAGGCTGATGGTGGGTGACACAGGGATGGCATGAGATGACTCAGCCGCAGAGCACCAGTGGCTGGAACAGCTGGATTTGCACTGTGGGTCAGTGGAGGGCTACATAGAGTTATGGAAGATGGCGCTGTTATCTGTAGAATTTGGCTTTGTTTGAGAGTTAGCCTGAATTTTCCAGAGGAGCATAAATTACTTTTGCCTCCAAATAGTTTGATTGGATAACCCAAAACCTCAGCTTCTCCCAGTATAGAGAATGCCTTCCACACACTGGTAACCGCAACACAATTCGGTTTAGGAAGTTCACATGGTTTAGGAGTAAACCCACATGGCTGACACAGTCCATGCTTCCTGGCCAAAGGAGAGTCCATCTGCTCTGGCTTCCAGCCAGCTTCTTGTGAATTCTAGCCATGCCACTTCCTCCTCAGAGGTCAGACAAGCTCAACCCGAGAGGGGGTGGTAGGCATGTCTGACCACTGTTATCATTATTATTCATTTTCTCACATGTGTTCTCTAGAAACATCCAACATGCCCATTCATATCTTTGGCCAGTAGAATCTCTGCAGCTGTCACAGCTAGCTGTAGCTCTCGAGGGGTCGACATATTGGTCCCAAGTGAGACATGTTCTAAGAGTCAAATCTCTATCCGATTTCATAGACTACTAGAGAAAGAATGTGCAATGTTGTATTAGTTATTTTTATGTTGATTATATGTTAAAGCACCAATGATTTGAAGACAAGCTAAAATATTATCCATAAACTTAATTTCACCCCGTGTCCTTCTTTGCTTTCTAAATGTGGCTACTGGAAAACTTTAAACAACACAGGCGGCTGATCTTGTGGCTCTCAGTAAGTTCTTGCTGGACAGATTCTGACTATAGCTGCATCATGAGTGCCCTGAAAGTCAGCTACACCCACTCTGCAGCCACTCTGCTGCCCACTGTCTGAGGAGCTAAGATAGCACAGTGAACATATCCCATCTGAGGGCGTCTGGCCCAAGGCTCCTGGATCAGGCACTTTCTACCTTCGTGAGATGGAGAAAGTCCCAGCATCCTTCAGGGCCTTGGCTTTCCATGGAGGTGATCTCCTAATCCCCCAGAGCACTCCAGGCTATCTATCCTTTGCCCAGGATAAAGTCTAGAAATACACCTTGCCCATCCTTCTCCGTCCCAACCTTCTAGCACCCCTGGACTCTTTTAAGGTACTCATCACTTAGGCTCACCATTCTATCTGTCACATGAAAGTTATGACCTGTGAAAAGGACCCAGAAAGGTACCCTTTCCATAGGGAGGAACCAGCACACAGCCAGAAGACATACTAAGTAACAGTCATACTAGTAGAGGGACCCAGTGTCCTTAGTTCTTTATACTTACATCTATTCCCTTCTCATCAAATCTTCCCTTCCCTGAAGCAGAGCACAGCTCAGTAACTTTGCACAGGCCGAGCATGCAGCAGACCTCCAGTGACAAGGAAAAGATGATAAATTATCCAACCTCAATAGTCTCTTCAATAATGGTCCATGTGACTGATCAATATATTTGCATCCTAACTAGAACCCGAGGCTAGAAGTGTGGCTCAGTCGACAGAGAGCTTGCCTACCATGGGAAAGGCTCTGGGTTTCATCCCAGTACTACATGAACCAGGTATGATAACATGTACCCAGAGTCCCAGTACAGGGAAAGTGGAAGAGGGAGGATCAGATGTTCAAAGCCAGTCTAGTGTCTATGAGACACTAGACATATTTTAAAACAAATGAAAGAGATACAGGGGGGAGAGGTAAGAGACAGGATATATAATATAACCCCTCCAGCATCTTCCCCCACCTCCTGGGCCTCCAAACACAGAACAGACAGCTTTGGGCTGATTTCAGCATGAGCTTTGTGGAAATGAGTCCCAGATTTTGTGGGCCCAAGGTTCCCTGTGGAATCCTGTCATTGCCACAGCTGCACCAAAGGGCATGCTTTGTGTTCCCTTGAGGATTTGACCAGGTCCACATTCCAGGCTTCCTTGAGGAGTGTGGAGCGGGTAACTTAAATGTTCTTATGTTCTATAATTCAGAGGCAGACAGATCACCAAGACCCTAACTAAGCTAAAGGTCATGTTAAAGACAGCCCATTGCGGGCTGGTTCTCCCTTCATCCCTTAAAAGAAAAAAAGATGTATATTCAGGGCTCAACATTCTAAGAAACATCCTTAGAGAGAAGGAAAGCCAAAAGACTACGAAAATGAAATCTAGGAAGCACAGAGAAATCGTTTTATCCTGCCTATAAGAATGGTGAAGGCCACAGAGAAATGCATAGGCCTGCACTCCATAGGAGACACTTCTCAGGATCAGAGTTTAATCCCAGTTGTTGTGCTGGGTTTCCACCTCCCACACCAGGAACAGGAGCTGGTTCTATCACAGAAAGCCTTCTAGTCTACTGGAAGGCAGTTAGCTACTTCAGCCCTCTCTGCAGTACAGGACAAGTCTTATCCGGAACCTGTCAGGGACCTTTCATTTTAACATCAGTGAAACCATAAGGAAGTGACAAATTGGTGGCAGGGAGGTGGGGGAGGGGGGCGACACTGGAGCAGGACAGGGGCAAACCTGGTTATCATGAGGAACTGTGACTTCTGAGTAAGCCTGGCTAAGACTCCTGGTTTTGGAGACGTTTCATGATTCACACCCAAATCATACAAGATGAAAGAAAATACTGGATAAAACCAAGCCAAACATGAAGTTTGGGGGAAAGATTTTTATTGGACAAATTAGAAAAATATTGGTGCTGTGCTTTAGAGGAAGCCACTTCTTTCGTCTGGCTGCAAGGGAAGGAACAACCTCAGTGGCAGACAGAAGGAAACATGGGTTGTGTGAAGAGAGCTCTTCCCACCCTCCCCAGGCTGGCCACAACCCATGCTCACATTCACTATGCTCATCAGACAGCCTTGGCCAGAACAGAGGGGAAGGTCCATCTCTAACAACTTCATTATAAGACTGGGCTTGAAAGGACACGAGTGGGGCTTGGGTGCCGATTCCTCACCTGAGCCGGTCAAGGAAGCTGCTAACAGCTGTCTGCTGCTTGCTGCACTGCGGAGCCCAGCCAGGGCAGATCTCCGCATGACAGCCACCAGAGTGCTAGCACATGCATAGGATCTTCTCACAGCCTCCAAAAGGGACACTGACTGAAAATCGTGGGGCAAGGGCTCTTTCATCCATCTTCCAACATGATTGACTACATGCTAGGTGGGTCAGCAGGAAGGGGATAGAAAACAGAGACTGAAGAAAGCAACCAGGACACCTGAAACCAGGATACTCACAGGCACTTCTGCATGGCTTCTAGTCTTATTCTCAATGAGAAACAAACAAAAGAATCTCAACACACACACACACACACAGAGAGAGAGAGAGAGAGAGAGAGAGAGAGAAACAGAGAGAGAGAGAGAGAGAGAGGGCTCATGTGGAGCTGTATAGCACAGTTGTTGTCTATACTCTGGATTACAGTGGGCCAAAAATGATTGTTCAACAATAAGAAAATACCTTGAAAAAAAAAAAAACCAACAAATAAACAAAAGCTATGTGTGTACCCAATATGCACATGGGCCATTGCCAATGCTTACTTACCAAGATAACCTTCTGAAAAATCAAAATGTGTTCTGCACATGCAGGAACCATCTGACACTATTCTTTTCAGTCTTTAAAGAGGCCAACCCAGGTTGCTGCAGATCAACAGAGCCAGATGGGATGCCAAGATAACCCCCATCACCCCGTGACATCCTGGAACCTGCAGTACTGCAGGAGCTCTGACTTAACATTCTCCTCTTAACCATGACAACAAAGCCTGGGATGTGTATGCTATGATTAAAGCAGTGTTATCAGGGGAAGGTGGCTCACAGAAAGGTCATGTGACCCAGAAAGCTGGGATGAGGAAGGACTTCCTGTGTGAGATAGATCTCCTTCTACTTAGTGGCTCTTTCACTTAGAAGGAGAATGAGGGAAAAAAACAAAAACAAAAAACAAACAAACAAAAAAACCAAAAAAACCCTCATGCAGAGTCATCCTATACTCTGTGCTCATATGTCGATGGGCTGATTCATGTCATCCTCAATGGAAGCATGCCCTAAAATCCTTTCCTAAACATCTGATGGCCTCAGAGGCAGTGACAGATGAATGGGACAGATGGTCCATTGGTCTGGCCGTGTCTTGTCATGAGTCAGTTGCAAAAGATGCATCTGGTTTGTGTTTTGACAAGTGAGCTGGAGAGCATTCTCTTAGACTATTTCACATATGGAAATCTGACCCTGGCCATCACTTCTGAGGAACCTACTCAGCCCAGCATCTGAACGTCAATAGGAATCCCAATAACTTGTATGTATGAGCATTCACGTGACCAGAGTCGGTGCTGTTCAGAATGACCCACTCTTCCAGTCTTCTAGATGCCTTCCCAGTAGACACACCCCCCAAAACAGGCTATTTGCTACGTAACTTGGAAATATAAATGATTAGGGGGACATGGGATAGTCTTTTTTTTTTTTCTTTTTTCTTTCTTTTTTTTTTTTTTTTTTTTTTTTTTTTTTTTTTTTTTTTTTTTTTGGTTTTTCGAGACAGAGTTTCTCTGGATAGCCCTGGCTGTCCTGGAACTCACTTTGTAGACCAAGCTGGCCTCGAACTCAGAAATCCACCTGCCTCTGCCTCCCGAGTGCTGGGATTAAAGGTGTGTGCCACCATGCCCGGCTTTGAGATAGTCTTATAGAGGACAGCAATTCCCACTGCTGTAGAGACAAGGAAGCCACCACAATGACTGTGTGATCTGGTCCCAATTCCTTCCTCCTTCAAAAGCTGGTAAATGGGAAGTGAATTCATTCCCTGGCAGAAGAGTCAGGTTTGATCATGCCCCTGCCTCTGATCTGCTCTAGTTTGGAACATGTATGCACCAGGAACCCATGCTTAGGGCACATCAAACTCACTTGTATGTACTCTGCCCAGTCAACAACACCACTTGACAGCTTGGGGTGTCAATGCACTAAGTGCGCTTTAGACTCAAATACATCTTTAGACTGAAATATTTTTGAAATATCTGTGGCTTTTTCAATCAGACATTCCAAAAGCTCAGAGTTATAATTGAAATCAGTTGACCAGTTAATTCAGTCCTTTACAGACACAGACACAGACACAGACACAGACACAGACACAGACACACACACACACACACACACACACACACACACACACAGAGAGAGAGAGAGAGAGAGAAAGAGAGAGAGTCAGAGTTGTGTGTTTGTGTGTGTGCATGTGTATGTGTGCGTGTGTGTGTGTGTGTGTGTGTGTGTGTGTGTGTGTATAAAGGCTGCCATCAAACATCACCATCAGTTCCATCTGAAAGTGAGCATATGGGATTCGTGTGATGTGGTCATGACTCCATTAATACCAGGGCGATTAGAGCAAAGTTGGATGCTGATGATGGGAATCTCACATGAACAGTTTCTAAACAATGATGCAAGCGAGAAGAGAATGGGTCCCCACGGTGCTAGGCTGACAAGCATTTGCAGAGTTCTCTGCTGCTATGTACTAATCATAATGAAAAGGACAGAGACTTCTGCTATGGGCAGTACTGTGCATTTATGTGCTTCTGTGTGTGTGTGTGTGTGTGTGTGTGTGTGTGTGTGTGTGTGGCCAGAAGAATGACCTACACATTCTCAACTTGGAAGGCCCTGTTCCTCTTAATACCCATATCTTCTTTAAAATAAGCTGAAGGCATGTCGATCTAGGGAGCTGTCTTTCTTGAAGCGCATTCTAACTAGCCCAGGATGACAGGCCATGTCACCCTCCCTCTCAACCCCTCCACGAGAGACACTGACTGCCAGTGGGTTAGAGTCTCTCCTCCTCTCCTTACTTTTCTCCTTCCTTTGGATCATGGTGGATCTGGGATACTCAAGGCAAGTGCTCCACCATGAGTCACACAGTCAGCCCTTTGCACACATTATCTTTCTACCAAGTTGCCTAGACTGGCCTTGATCTTGTGATGCTCAGTCATGGCCTCAGGTGCAGAAAATAGAGAAAAATCTTAGGTGTCTTCATTTATCTAGAAAGGTGGTGAGTAGCTTCTACGAACACTGCAACTCAGCAATGTAATTGGGAGGTAAATCTTAATGAAGTGAATTTTCAAAGATGTTGTATCTGACTTGTTCTATTTCCAGTTAGGGACTATTATGGAATTAAAGAAAAAAATCAAATTCTGATAGATATCTATTAATAAAAATAAATGTGTTTAGATTCATATGGTTTTACACACAAGAACATGACAGAAACTTAGTATTTTTAAAATCACTGATGCACTGAGTCAAAATGCTAGTTTGAAGCTATGCAAACAGCCTCTTCCATACTATGCATCAAGCAGGTGTCAAGTGAAATCTGCTGCAAAGTACAATCTCTGCAGAGCTGAAGAAATGCAGGGATGATGCTTCTCTTACCAGCGGCCTGAGCTCCGGGTGCGTCAGGATGTATCCATTATTCGTGATGGCAAAGGCGTAACCATGAATTCCTAACTGAAAGGGGAAAGTTAAAAAAAAAAAAAAAAAAAAAAAAAGAAAAAAAAAAAACCTTCATTAACTGACTCCCGGGTGTATTCACAAAGCACAAAGCAGCCCGACCCGACCCGAGTAATTTACAGCTTAAACTTGGCATTCATAACCCTTATCAGCACAATATTTCATTAAAATGAATTCGAGGCACTGATCCTTGACATTTGGTGGAAATTCGGAGCCTGTCATAGATAAGCTCGGCAAACAGCACAATTTGAAATGTCATATCCCCACACTGGAACCCCACGGCTTTATTTTTATTTATTTAAAACAAAACAATTACTATTTTAGAAAAACCAATGAAGTCACAGTTATTTCTGGAAAGGGGAGCATGTTGAAGCAAACAGATCTCTCGTGGCTGGGGTGTTTGTTCTCTTATCTCGCCAAGGGAGAGAAGAGGTGGCCCAGACTGCCTTCCTCCCGGGCTTCCTATTGTCCCACCTCACAGGTACCATTTTCAGCTCCACTCTCCTGCTCTGTCCCCTCCATAATCCTGACAGTGTAAAAGTGTCCCCTGCAGCCCCAGGCAGGGCTGGCCAGTCCCTTTATGTTCTATCATTCTTATTGTGGTTCCCAAGATTTTCCAAGCACACTCATATCCTCACAGAGCCTAGGTAAATTTCTATGCAGAGCCTCTCACTTAATTTATGTTTTCTGACTACATGGGACTATGGGAAAGAGTTGGAGAGCAATGAAATGTTTTATTAGCTTTAAAAAGTATGTAATCAAATTTAACACTGCACTTATTTAAATAATAATCCCAGCTTTTTGACAATATTTCTATTACACACTTGACTGCACCCATTGGCTACAATAAATTTACCTACAAATCATTCATGTATTAAAATGGCCTCTGGCATAAAACCCTTACCGATCTCTCTCTAAAGAAAGAAATTGTAACCCACTTTTGCCAGAGCAGTGAAAAGGAAGAGGGGAGAAAAAAATTTTCTCTCTTTTTGTCTGAGGGATCATTTCACAGTTCTGAGCCCTTACATATTTTTCCTTTAAATTCCCTGCCACTCACAGTCTTGAATATGATACTATTAAATGATCCAGACAACAGAGTTTACAAACCAAGAGTGACCCTGTCTGCTTGTTAGCTTAACGTCAAGGTGATATGAAATGAACTTCAGAGAATTTAACACCAGCAATTAAAAGTTTCCGTTGCATTACATAAAGCAAGTATGCCTGCGGTCGTCAAGGGCAACAGACGTTTCTCCCGGACTTACCTTGCACAGCAAGTCTTAATAACATTCTACTTGACTCTAATGATAAAAGTATATTTCATTATGCCTGGAAAGATAAACCCGAGATTTCCTATCCTTTGAGATGTATATCGTCTCTTTCATCTTGTCTCCTGGAAGAATGTCAGACAGTCAACACTGCATTAATTATCATTATTAAGTCTTGGTTTAATACAGGCTGGAAGGGTCAGGAAGGACTCTGGGAGCCTGACTTCTTCCATTAAAGGCAAGAATGGGGTTTGACTAGAAATTCAAACTCAGCATCAGACCAAACAAATGGTATTTTATAGTCAGCTAATGTAGTCAGTCTCTTCCAACATAGCTGACTGTGCCTCTCGCTCTGCTTGTGAGTCTCAAGAGAAGGCAGGTCTGGATGCTCTGCTCCTGCCTGGCATAGCACTTTATAAGTGATAACCATCACCTAGGAGGGTGTTATTGATAGCCAGGGCATGAATTATTAAATGCTTGCCTCTCTCCACCAGAATATAAGAGCCATGAGGGAAAAAGTCCGAGTTTATGCTTAAAAATAACCAGGGAGGTGGATGGAAGGTGAAGCAGGGAGGGAACACAGGAAAGGAGCAATATGAGAAGAAGACAAGAGAAAGAAAAAAATGAAATAGAAATTAGCAAGGGTTTTACAAGCTGAGCTTCCCCCCCCCTTTCTACTTCCTCCTTTGGCATGCGAGGCACCTGGCCTTTCCCCACCAGCATCCTCTGACTGACCACCTGCTGCCTACTGCCGGCTCATGCCTCAACCCACTAGTCACACACTCTACCCTGTCACCCCTATTCGAAGACACCACAACTGTCCTCTGTACTTTCTGGTGGTTTCCTGACAGCTGCCTATGGGATTCTCATTTTGGGTCTCCCGGTTTTTTGAACTGACGGATACTTCTTCCTCACTACTTCCTTGGTTGCTAGACTCCACCATATTTCTTCTGTTTTCCCCAGTAGTTCCTATTCTGCCTGGCCTCTCCTTTACCTCTGTGAGCTTCAGCAGCCATTCTGTTGTTATTCCAAGGGCTCTGCGTCCTTGGGCTTTTCCCATTCATAGGTAGTCAATGCATCCAGCAACTGTTAGTTCTTCATCTCCCTCCAGCTCATTCTGTTCTTATCTCCTCTGGGTGAGTGGCACGAGCATTTCCCAGACGCCCAGCTAGACACCAAAGCATCTCCTTAGCCTGTTCCCTTTACCCACAATCCTCCAAACCAACTAATCATAACATTCTACCTTTATGCAAAGCATAAATAGTCTACCTAGACCTTCTTGCTTCTCACCCATACTTTGGTCTCCTTCCTTCCTCTGGCTTGCTCTAGAAAGCATCCGAGGCTGTATCTCTCCTGGGAGAGGGGCCTGTTTGTAGGGAAGAGCTACCACACTAATCTTGGACTTCTGCAGCCTTTAGTGCCACATTAGATCACAGCAGGCACTCAGTTAAATCCGCACGTGTTTCAGGCACTTATCACTTTATTCAAACACTATCTAGATGATCTTTAAAAATGGGACCAAAGTAAACACTAAAAATGAGCCAACAGGAAGCTGGTCTACTTCAGCATACACAGCCAGCCCTTCTCAAACCTGTGCCTAACTTTCCCTGACACTCAGAAGCTATGGGGTTCAACTCCTTCCCAGGAGGCCGTTCTGAGGAAACTGCTCTAGACTGTTGTGCTTGCTGGTTAGTGACTCTCAGAGCTCATCCGATACAGCTCCAGGAAGAGACACGGTAGATGGATCTCTCTGAGAATCAGAACTTCATAAAATGACAATAGACAATGTTTGGTTTTGGCCACAAATCAATATGCTGACGAAATCCCTAACTCTCATTTCACTTGAAACACAGCCAATCTCCTCCCTGTCCGTTTGCATGTTCAGTCCCGTGGAGTAACAGGGAACAGATTGGACACAGAACCTTCCAGCATAGCACAAGGAGCTGCCAAGCAGGCTCTGGATCCACAGCCCGCTCTCCTGCTCCCATGGAGACCAGGAGCTGTGCAGCCCCCTGTTCCTGGGAGAGAAGCATGGCCCTTCCAAGCTGAGAGCCTTCAGGCTAATGAAGTGAACCCAATTATAAAATGGCTCGTTATGGTAACAGAGGCCATGGTGTCTGGAAATTATTGCTGGGGTGTCTGGAATTCTTAATAAAAATTATAGGAAGTCTGATGGCTTGCGGGGAAATATATGAAGCTTGGGGAGAAAGAACAATCCTTGGGAAAATCCCAAGAGCTAAGAGCTGACACATCCTTATAAAGTGCTAACCAGGAGGGTCAGCCCATCCTGGATCCTGCTCCCTGGGGTTCCTGCTTCCCTTCTGTCCCTAGATCTACCTGGCCAGCATGTACACCTTTCCCAGAATTCTTTATGGGAATAGAGGAGGGACAGATGCCTTAGGTCAGTGTGTACCACACCTCTGTCTCTAGGATCCCCCACCAGGCTCAGGGAAAACACAGAACACATCCCCAGAGATGCTGGTTCCTTCCCTGCACTGCTCCTCCCTGGCCTCTCATCATGTCACAGTGCTCTGCTGATTTCTTCCTCTGTGAGTGATGTTGAAAAGGCAGCCATCCATGTAGAGGACTTTGGATGACACTAGCTAGCCACATGGTAAGAACAATAAACATACTGGTTTTTTTTCATTATTCCTATGGTTTTATTTTAACTTCTTTTAACAATCATGATAATTGCTTTCATCATTCCTAGAGATATTAGGGTGCTAGTGACTAAAACCGTGGGTTTCTTGCAAACTACAAAAACGTGGTGGAATGTTTAAACTTGCTGTGCCCCAGTTTTTTGCTTTGTTGGTTTTTTTTTTTTTTTTTTTTTTTTTTTTTTTTTTTTTTTTTTTTTTTTTTTTTTTTTTTTTTTTTTTTTTTTTTTGCTATAAAATTGGGGTAAAATGGCGCCTGCCTATTATTAACACATCTTAGCCCATGTCCCCATAGAAGAGATTTTGAGAAACTGACTCTGAAGCTAATTGTTGACATTCCATTTTTAATCCATTCTTCCTTGACTCATTTGGTACATTTTGAGTAGCAACCTAATGCTTGGATTTCTACATATTCTCACTGAAACCAGAACTTAAAATTGATTTGAAACACTACAAGTGGATGCCTTCCATAAACAGTAGGCTCCTGGTTATGGGTGCCAAGGTCTGGGGATTTCAACAAAAGTCTTCTTTCTCCAGAAGCCATGATGCCTTCCTCTTCCCTGCCTAGCTTTTAGTTTCTGAGGGTCTATCATTTTTACTTCTTGATTATGTGGGGCTAGATCAACTAGAAGCCCCACTCTGGCTCTGGAAACATAATCCAAGTTCTGAGTCTTGGTAAAGAAGGTGGCTATCCTCTCCTGACAACAGTAGAGCTCCTCCTCTTTTCTTGTTTTACGGGCAGGTCGGTGAGGCTGATGCATGAGCCAGCCTCAGCAGACCAGACAAGGAAGGCAAGCAAGCAGCCTGGCAGTGAACACCGACAGATTCCTGGCCTGGTCTCACTCTTCATAAAAGCAAAGGGAGCATTTGCCAACCAGAGTCAGCCCAAAGCTGGGTGGGCCAGCTAGTCTAACTGGGGACTGAGGAAGAAAGAAACAATGAAGGCCTGGAGCCTTATGACCCGTGGGCTACCAAGACTTTCAGTACACTCTGCCCTTTCCCCACTCAGGGACCCTTTGGCCACTTTTGTATGATTATACTGAGCCTTGAGTGTACTGGCCCCTCACTGCTTATTAATTTGTTCTTTTCTTCATCAGAAAATGAGAGTTTTCTTCATGGGAATACAATGATCATCTAGACCATCTCTTGAAAGGCTACCCAATAATGTCAACAATGAAAGGAAAATACAAGGACCTCATCAAAAACTCATGGTTTCCACATGAAGCCTTTATACTGAGGTTAGAGGAGGCAGTAAGGAAACAATCCATATTAATTAAGATAAACCCATCAAGGAACAGTACAGATGGCACACAGGCAGGCAACAGTCTATGATGGCAGTATGGAGAAACCAAAAAACAGGTGCGACTAGAGCTACACTATGAAATCAAGGTTTCTTGTCCCTTTGGCACTGGCCACAGTGAGCTAGTGTATTACCTTGTATTTGGGGATGGTCTTCAGAAGCTCTTTAACTGGGACATCTGTGCCAACCACACCCAGAAGAATGCCCTTTGACCTCTGTAGAAAATAGACATTAAGCAGAATACAATAGGTTACTGTCTGATGCCTTCCCTGAGACCACTAACTCAGATTGCCACAGGCCTCATTTTCATTCCACTCTCCATCTGAATTATAGGTAGCTAAGAAGGGGACTGTCTCTGACCTAACAGCAGCACACTGGTGCAGAGACATTCTAATGCTCTGCCTCGACCTGAGGACGGAAACATGGTGCTTGGGAGTCCAGACGTGTCATGCCTCAGGACTCAGGTTATGAACCAGGTTACAGTGGGATCTGTTTTATTTGTCCGGCATATACCACCATCTAGTGTCCACAAGATGATGCCTGGTGGTCGGAGAGAAGCACTCCTTTGTTATTTGTTTGCTTGTTCTTTGTTTTCTATATTTAATTTTTAGCAGCATTATAGAACAAGGGTCCCAATTCCCAGGGCAAGAGGCCACTGTGATTTGTTGACACTTCCAATGACAGAAAGGCCATTAGGAAGAACATACAAATGACTGCTGTCTGTTGCTTTATGGTTTTGTTGGTGGGTTGAATAGTGTTCTGGGAAATTCACACTCACTCAACTTCAGAATCCAATGGCAGTTGGAAAATAGGTGGGTTTTTTTTTTTTGCAGATACCATAGCTAAAGACCTCCAGAAGAATCATCTTAGATTCATAGAGGTATCTACATACAGTGACTGGTCTCCTTAGAAAGAGGAGATAAAAGATTTAGAGAGAAGGACATATACAAACGATTTAATGTGGAATGATGCTGCCATGGACCAAGTGTACTGAGCTCCAGAAGCTAATAATAAAAAGGAAGCATTCTTCCCTTGCTCTTTTAGAAAGACCATAGCTCTGCAAACATCTTGATTTCAGACTCTAAAGATACACAACTATTTGGTACACCATGTCATTTTGCAGTAACTCTGCTCCAAGAAATTAAAGATAACTGAGGAGAAGTATAGCCACCATAATCAAGAATTGTCTGGGGATTTTCCTCTTCTAGACATGAGTGTCTCAGAGAGGGGCTAGAGATGCTAACAGCTCTGTCCATCTTCTCATTCACTGGACCCACTGGTCCTCACAGTGGGGTAAAGTAGTAAGCATAAACTCACACACAGTAGCCTGAGGAGGAACAAAGAAGCCGTTTTTCTTTTCCAGAGTTTCGATGCTAAGGTATTTGAGAAATACCCGCCCATCCCCAACCCCAGGCAGAAGGCACATTGCCATACTCACAGTTTCGTTCTGCTTACTAAACACAGGCATGGCCACCGTGGTCATCAAGACTAGGCCCTGATCATCAGCAAGCTGCATGGAGACAGAAAAGGCAGTTATCGGACACCCCGTGGAAGCCTCCAGGTAGAGGCCTCCTGGAGACCAGTGCATCTTTTCTAGCCAAAGGCTGCTGAGAAAGAGCCCTCGGGATCCTTTGGCAGGGAATGAGCATGGAGGCTTTCTACCTGATGCACAGACCAACATTCCCCAGCCCCAGCTGGAAACCCGGCTGCTGCCAGTCACTCCAGCTGACACATCTGTGCCTGCAGCTATTTTTCTTTGCCTCAGATGAACCTCATTTGGATTTCAATGATTTGTTTTATTACAACACGTCCATTTTACTGTTTTATTTCCCAGACATTTATGTTCAGTATGTGTGCTAATAAGGCTTCTGATAATGCAGGATCAGAAACCTCCAGCAATGGGGGGTGGGGGTGGGGAGCCTCAGGAAATATCCTTAGGGGAAACAGAATCAGAAGCTCTTATTCTCCCTAAGGCAAGCCAGCCGAGCCCCTTCACCTCTTCAGATTCCTGAATGCTGGTCCCCAGAGGAAAGCAAATGAATGAAAAGACAGCTTTAGCACATGACCCTGAAAATCACCACTAAGAAGCTAATCGTTGCTTCCAAAGGAAGTACTTCTGAAATAGGATGCAAACTTGTAATGCTTTTAGCCCCATACAGATACCGTGAGACCTCAGGGCACAGCTGCTTCTCATACAGTGGCAGGACAAATTGCAAGGAACAGCTGTTCTACCCCAGTACAAATGGGGAAACAGAGTCTCTGAACACAGTAGTAGGCTTTGGTTCAAGAAAAAAATACCCTTGATTCTCAGCTTCAAGTTTCTTAGCTGCACTAGGTAGGCCTTCCTGACTCATTGAAATCATGCTAATTAACATTACCATAAAGATCAGATGTAGCAGTGCCCAGCATGGTACTCTGACATAGAATCTCTCAAAGGACGCCAGAGTCCTTTCTCTACCCCTGAGGTCACACAGCAAGTACATGGCAGAATTAAACAATAAAAGAGAGCAAGGAATGGTTTGGCACTGCTGACACATACCAAAGTATGTTGGGTAAGGCCAATGGGAGAGAAATTCTTTCTGTTTTGTATCTCTCTTGAACACCCACTATAGATTGTTCTGAGCTAAGGAATCCACCAACTTCAGTCTACAGTACTCTCTCTCTCTCTCTCTCTCTCTCTCTCTCTCTCTCTCTCACTTTTCATGGCATTAGTTCTATGGAATAATTAGGTGCATTCCCATAGAACTTCTTTTGTAGGAAGAGGCTGCCGAAGGAGACGATGCTAGAATCTAAGTGATTGACAGCTATACAGATTGCCTAGTTTCTTGTGCAAAAGTCATTGAACTCAGCTTAGCTCATATTTTCTAATGATGGATTTATTTTTTTGAGAAAGGATCTTCCATAGCCCAAGCTGTACTTAAACTCATGATCCTTTTCTTAGCTCAGTGCCGAGCTTACAGGTCTGCACCATCAAACCCCTGCTTCCCTGTTCACTTAGGATCATTATGTATAGTACATATTATTGGGGTTCCTGTAGACCCCACTACTTACAATGTGATCCCTGAGACAACAGCACTCCAGTTCTTGATATAAATGCAAAACTTCAGGGACCATGCTAGACTTTCTGAATAGAAACCTTTATTTTAAAAATTCAGTACGTGTGAAGAATAAAAGCCAGGGAACATTGTTACAGGGAGATTTTCCCCATCTTACCCCTAGTAACAATTTTGAGGACAAAAGAAAAGCTGTTGAATGTTAGGACATTTTCCCAACAGAATTAGAGGGAACTTGTTAGACTTGCATCTACTTTGAAGTGAGCCTGGGTCCCCCCATGAAAGTGAGACAAGAATGCCATGGCCTTTAAGAACCAGGAAACTTGTGGCATCTTATGGGCTAACTGTGGTGTCTGCGCACTTGTTTGATCAACCACTATTCTGGATGGTGGTTGGGAAGACCCCGTTACCGCTATAACTCAGATGTATATAGGCAGACTCTGAATAGAGCAGAAGGCCCTTCACAGTCTGGGTGGGCCTCATCCAGTCGGTTAAAGGTCTTCAGAGAAAAGACACAGCCTTTAAGGAAGAAGGAATTCTGACTCCATTTTCCTCTGAGTTCAACATTGAAGCAGCCACCCTTCCCGGGATTTCCGGGGTACCAATCTGCTTTACAGATTCATATTTATTAGATTCCACAATTACATGCTTTAACACAAATCTTTCTCCACATATAAGCATGTATGTACATATTTACATGCCCATATGCATACACACATAGGATGCCTTTATATGCTTATGTTCATGCACAGTGTTTTATATACATGTCACCCAGGTAACTTGCAGGGCATGAGAATAAATAAATTATTTTCTAATATTAATAACCAACCTGCATTAACTCAAGACAACATTGACAGCCCTTGTTGTGCCAAGAATCAAGTCAGCCATAATGTGCAACACAGTAATTGTTTATGGGAACATATTTCAACTTCTGCTGAAAACAATTAGCGTGGCATGGCGGCCATTGGCGGCTCAACGGCAGAACCAGCGGAAGTAAACATCCAGTTTCACAACTCCTTGATTAAACCTCACTGCTGTACAGCAACACTTATTTGAGCTGATCCATAACTTCCTGGACAACCCTTTGCAACTCAGATCAAAATTCCAGGCAATGACAACATGGATCACGGTGAAACCAAAACACGGCACTGACAGCAATAAGCAATGACCCCCCCACCCCCCACTCCCCACCCCCGTGACCAGTAAGAGTTAGTTATACATCTTAGTAATTGCCCTGGCACAAAGGCAAGATCAGGGGAAAGGGACTTCCAAATGTTAAGCCAGAATATAGAGTCAGTGTCACTCGGGGCAAAAACAAAAACAAAAACAAAACAACAACAAAAAACAACCCCAAACCAAGCCAAACCGACAAACAAACAAAGCACAAAACAAAACAGAAACCTCCTCACACTACTGCATCAGTACTAAAGCCACTCATCTGTTACCAGCTCTAGGTAAACAAAAGAAACCCAGGAAGTCCAGGGGGCAAAGTTCACGTGAGGGACTATCATCTTGTGTACTCTTCTGCTAAGAGCTGTAGCCCACTTATAAACTGGCTTGGCCAGAACTCCAAGCTTCAGGCTTCCTCTGTAACCCAGCTCATCTCATAGCCGCAAACACTAGCAGAAACCCAGACAGAGCTCTGCCCCTCCATCAGCCCCAGCCTCCCCAGTTTGTCTTTTTGCATCTGAAACATTTCATGGAGGAGAAAAAAATTCAATCAGAAAGTTTGTTTGCATCACAAGCTCCTTAGGATCAAAAGGCATCCTGGGCTCCTGTCACAGGAATTAGCATCCCATGATGAGAGGCTTTGATCTAGACCTCTAAGCAGAAATGATGCAGCCATCACAGCCTTGTAGCTGCTGCTGAGGCAAAATCAGTGCTTAGGATTCATACTTAAGGCTTCCAAGGAAAACGCAGATACAGACTCGACATCCATTTCCCAAAAGGTAGGAGTCAGAGATGGAGGTGGCCATGGTCATCTCAGCAAAATCCCATTAACTTGAGTCCAAGTGAGAATCCTAAAGCGACCTGCTGCCCAGGTACACTTGCCCAAGCTTTGAGCAGCCCCTGAACGTCTCAGCTACGTGTGCTGTTGGATAAGAAGTGTACATCATTCCATATTCTTCATTTCCTATGCTACATAATGGGGGCCGTCCTGGAATCAAAGGAAATGATGGGTAATAATGCTGAACATCTGGCTCATAAAATACAAACTTGCTCAACAGATCGACTGCTTCCTGTCAGCTTCCCAAGCTAACAATGTGTGTGTGTGACTATGAATGTGCACTCAGACTCGTGTGCAAGCTCTGGGCAGCCATGCCAGGCCTCTACTCCTGGTGCGTCATCTGTTTCCATGCGTGGCACCAGACAGGAATGTGGTCAGTGTCAAGGGTGTGGCCCCAACAGCATCATACCACCAGATCCGCAGTTCGCTGTCGGCCTGCTCATTGCTATGCATCGTTTGCCTTCCGAACTTCCCTTAAGCCTAGGCTGTATGCAGAGTCCTCCGCCATGTGCTGTGAAGACAAGTAAGCACAAGACTGGGCTGATTCCCCCAAGGAACCCTGGGTGTGCTTACAGAGACAGAAAAGCCAATGCGACGGATGGAGGAGGTCTGGTAGGGGCTGGCATGCTAGCCTCCTGTAGCGAGCAAAGAGACTGTCTTCTTCCAGTCCATCTTGGGTCCAAGTGTCCATCTTGTACTTACTGAAACCAGTCACATGAAAAAAATGCCAGCTACAAATGTCTCCTAAATGGTGGCTTAATAAGCAGAAAGCAGTTTCCTGCTTCTCTCCATTTTCCCCCTAAATTATTGATATATGCTATAGTACCAAGGTAGAAGTTTAAAAGCCATCCTTTTCTTCTGGACTACATCAACCCCTCCCTTAGATAACTTCTCTTCATCCTTTGCAACCACAGGGTTTCTGTAGCAGCCGATGCCTCTCACTTAGCACATACGGCAAGGTGACCAGCTGGACGGTTTCTTAGGCATATGCATACATACATACATACATACATACATACATACACATGCATACACCACCTAGGCTGGAAAATTGGCTCATTAATTGGACACATGATTTGATCTGTATTCCCTGGGGTGTTTTGTCTTTTTGTTATCTCAAGCTTGTGGAAAGATTGTCTCTCCTTTGGGTGCTTATAAGAACCTAAGTGTGGCGCTCATGGCCCTCTACCACAGGTAGAAAGTTAGACAAAAAGAAAGAAAAAAGGAGAGAGGGGGGAAGGGAGGGGGAGGGAGAGGGAAAAGAGGGGGAGAGGAGAGGAGGGAAGGAGAGAGGAGAGAACAGAGAGAAAGGAGAGGGAGTAGATAAGAGAAGAGAGGAAAGAGTGGGCCTGGGAGATGCAGACAGGGGGAGGGCTAAAGAGAGTAAATTGGAATGTCATGGGGAGGGGAACAGCCTCTAGATGCCTTCATGCCTAGGGACTGTGTTTTATGACAGGTATGTTGCCCTTAAGATTTTATGAAAAATCTTCATAATGAATAAAAGCTTGGCTGCTTTGAGATCATCAGTAAGAAGCTGCCATCTTGAAAGTCTCCTTTGACGAACCAGAACAAAGGCACAAGCACAGACAGAGCCAGAGGGCAGGCTTGGGGCTGGTGAGGTGAGTGTGGCCCTCCACAGGGACAGGAACGGTGCAGGATGCAGACAAGCCTCTGATTTTGAAGGGTATTTGATTGCTTTGCCGTTTTAAAATCTCCATGCTGAGGGAGCTGATCAGGCCAGTGTCAGGATGCTCTCTTTCTCCTGCAGCTAGATGCCCTGGAGGTAACGCCAAGCCCTAGGGAGGAGGTGAGCTGGGCATTGGAGCAAGTTAAGAACAGCCTGCTTGGCAGCACATTTGAGGACTGCCAGGTGGGTTCAGCAGGGTCTTCTGATCAGTCCTGGAGGCTGGGACCGACAGGGAGGGCTGTGCGCAATGGCGAACTCCACTGGAAGACTGGCTCTTGGCCAAGGGCAAAGGCTAATTCATTTATTCTTCAGTTTGCCATTTCTTCTACAGCTCGCTTTTCCATTCCTCTGCTTTGCTTATTGAAGTTGATCAACACATTGACTAGATTAACAGAATGTATGGTATAAATCTATAATACTACCATACATAGATATTTTATACAGGGGCATAAAGCCATGTTTCCCTGTTTTCCTTCAACAACTCCAATTAACCACGCTCAGCAGTCTGTGAAAAGAACACTGTTGCCATCTAGTGGTAGACTGTGTGAATTGCAGGCACACTGCCCTAGGAGATAAAAAGCCATTTGCAAAGTATGAGGTTTTCTAGTAAAAACACATTTAAAAGGCAGCCGGTGTTATTTAATAGCTACCTAGGTGAAGCATAAGCTGCATTAACTATTAGTTCTGTCAAAAACATTCGCCCTGACAGGAAAGGAATAGTACTAAGAAGTAGAAAAACACAGCTGCGTGCACCTTTAAATACCCAGTGAGGCATTTTGAATGGAAAATGACAGATTATTTATTGGTGTGGAGTCTGGGAATGCAACCAGGGAGCCAAGAACAAGCCAAGTCCTTTAAGACCCACCTTCTCAAATGCAGCTTGTGCATGCAGCAAGTTATCTTCCTCATGTTCTCTCATTGGACCCATGAAGTCTGAGTACTCAGGGGTTTCCAGAGGCCAGGCTCTGGGTGGTACATAATGAGGGGAATTGTGGACAGGGCGAAAACATATGCTCCCCGTGTTCTCCATTTTACCCTACTAAGAAAGTTCCCGAAGGTCACTAAAATGACTCCTATGTAAGTTAGAGCCCAAGAAGAACAGAGAAATGGGTTGAACAAAGGGGGGGGGAGGGGCAGGTGGTGCTGTTATGTTGAAACTCTTCACAGATCAACAGCCGGGTCCTCCCCCATTGAAATCCTTAAACAAAAAAGAGCCTCTGTATGTCAGTCACCTGCCACTGCCCCCCCCCCAAATATGCCCCCACTACCTTCTGTTACACAACACGATGACACAACTGTCTTTAATACAAAAGTAGGATCTTAGGGGAGGCACCTCGTAGGAACACAGGCATATTGCAGACACGTTCAGTGTAGACATGGTCCTGGTGAAGACACAGGCGGCTTTCCATTGGGCAAGGCATGAAGGTCCATTCATGGGTGGCAATGAAAGCAATGCAGCCATGCTCTCTCTCCACGGGAGACAGGAGCAGGCAGCCATGCTCTCTCTCCACGGGAGACAGACAGGAGCAGGCAGCTCGTTTGATGCCAACACTATCTGGCTCAGGGAGACTTCACGCTTTGCTCTCATAATCTTTGATTTCCACCTTCTGACTGTTGAATGGAGGCCAGTTTTGACATGCTCTCTGTGAATTGCATATTTAAACGTTGATTAATGAACGTTTTACTCGGCAATCTAAAAAGCCACTTGGAAATGGGAAGGGCAGGGAGTCATTTGTTTTATTAGCAGAAGAGCACAAAGACCTTCACCTCCCCATGGTGAGATGAGAAGATATACATATTCTGAGGACTTGGGGAACTGAGGATGGTGTGGTCATAGATCATCTATACATATTTATAATGAACTCAAAAAGTAATTTTCCTGGGCGTCTGTGTTCTAGATCCAGGAAGCAAGTCCATGTGTGATCTCTCTCAGATCCTAAAAGAGCATCTCACATGAGAATCAGGGTAAATCCCAACACTTGGAAAAGCAAACTGAGCAGCAAAAGTGTACATGTGGTGTGAAACCATTTGTCCAAACCTTTAAACATGCGCAACAGTGATGCCTGTCTGCTGTGTAGATACAGACACTCACGGCAGACAATCTGCAGCAGCGGCAGCAAGTGGGACACTAACGTGAGCAGAAATCAGAGATCGCAACCCAAGTAGGCATCTGCAGAAACTCAACCAAGGGCTGTTTGCCAAGGTGAAGAATAATGCCAGGCTTCCCCACCCCACCCAAGGAACAGAGCAGTTTCTGGGAGTGTGTGCTAGGAATAACGGGGACACCCCTTTATCAGGAAGAGGAGAGGGAAGAAGAGCTGTAAGAGTTTATAGGTAGATAGGCTGGGCGCTCATGGCTTTTAGTAAGAGACACGATTTCCCACGGGAAGACATCTCTGACAAAGATGCCAATTCGAGTCAGAATGGCCCACAGACGAATGCTCGGCCGCGGCAAGCCCTTCAGTTTTCATGAGATTTCATGTCATCAAAACCAATGCACAGATTCATAAAGAAAACTCGGAAATAGACATGCTAACAATTTCAGGTCTTAAATCTGAATGGCGAGTACGCACGTGCTCTTTTTGAGTTCTTGTCCGTACGACTGAATGTTTGACCATCAAGGAAGCTTTCCCTGGAGCCTCCTCTATAGAAAACACTGTATAAATAAAAGCACTTAGTAGCATAGACTTGTGGTGAAAATTGCTGCTGCCAAACTAAAAGCGAATTATTTGAAACAATAATAAGTCATAAGTCCTGTGTTTAAATCCCTTTTTTACACAAGGATAAAGAAAAACCTGTTACAGCAACCTTGGTAAGACACTAGCACTGAAAAAGCTGCCAGAATACAGGTTTCATAGTACAGGTTAGACATGTCCTTGACTATTAGTATGTTCAATGATCTTCATGGCAAGGAACACACAAAAGCAGCTATTTCCTTTCTTGAAGAGCTGATTCTTCTAGTGCATGTAGTGAAGAACAGCAAACGCTGTCCAGATTTCTGGTGTACAAGGCATTTTTCAACATTTTTGCAAGATGCTCTTATCCTAAATAATATACGGCTCTTGCAAAACAAAAGTGGGAGAATAAGACGTAAATATGAAATAAATAGACGTTAAGCAATGCTTCCTCTCATTCTGCCCTTGATTGTCTTGGTAAATTATAGTCCTTCAATCCTGTAAGAGGGATACTTAAATGTTAATTTGCTTTTGTCTAAGATGGTTTCTGGATTTTTTTATTTTTATTTTTATTTATTTTTTTTTAAACTGAATCGCTGTTGCTTGCTTGGGAGATGCTGAATTCTGGCTAGCCCTTGCTGTAATCCACGTTGCCTAACAACAAAAGGAAGCACGGTATCCCCTTTGAACCTTGGCGGTGTCTACTATAAACTTGGTTGCTGAAGTTGTTTTGTTTTCTTTCTCTTTTCAACAACTTAAAGACAACTTTGTGAATGATAATGCCGAATGAGGGTTGGAAACATCTTGAAGAAAAAGCTAGAGCTGCTCTTACAAGGAAACAGCTATTATTTGGTAAAATGCCGATGCTGTCTCTTGTTCCCAGTGACTCTTAGATAAAAGCCATTAAGCAGGGAATATAGTTTATAAGCAAACATTTCAATAGCATCAGCATGTTGTCTTTGACCGGGAACACATCTATAAATAAATCTGTGGTCAAAAGAACACTACTGATTAACATCTGATTAGCATATCTGAAAGCTGTCTTGGAGGCTGCTTTGTTTGTTTATTAGGAGTGACCTGCTTATTTCCAGAGTGCCCAGGAATGAGGACAATGGGAATGATCACGGAGCACTGGACTTGGGCCAGGATTCATGATGAGCCTGACACACAACCGACCCCCCGTTGTGGCCAAACATTCATAATTTCACAAACGTGGTTTAGACACCTCCCAAATAGATGCCTGAAAATATAGCCAACAGTTGGAGCTTTGGGGCCCAGGGACAAAAACCTTCCCCTTGTTTAAAGACCCCCTGAAACGTGGCTTCCTCCATAAAACCTTCCCTAACTAAGTGGAAATGGGAACCAGATGTCCTGAAACTCCACTACAAAGATAATCATATTTACTCTACAACCAAAGATACCATCTCGGCCCAAATCTGTGCAAACTGTTAATACAGCTAAGTCTCTGAACACGATGGCTGGAAGAGACACGGGAAATTGTGTATAGCCTGTGAACTCTGAGAGCAGAAGGAAAAGGAAAAAGTCTCCTTTTTCTCCAAGCTTTTAGCAGGGAGCCTAATACACAAGAAGTTCTCAGTAAATGGTCCTTGAATGAATTTATTCTAACATCATCCTTTTGTTTATTTTGTATAGGAGGCTCAGAGAGGAAAGGAATCATGTGGAGTTAGTAACAGGACTAAGACAAGATGCCTGTGTGCATCGTGCCTCCATCCGTGTAGTTAGCCTGACAATAAGGGCTGTGAGGAGCTGGTACCTACATGCTGTTGTGACTAGAAGCAAATAGTGCCTGCTCTCCAGCCTATGCCACAGTGATAAAGAAAACAACTCTTTAAAACCAGCTCAGTTGAACACTGTGACTTCAAACAAACAGACCCTGAGTCAACATCCAAACTCAGTTTCAGTCTCTTGAATCAGGGTGCTTATTCATTCTTCCACCCCTGCCTCTCCCCCTCCCTCCCTCTCTCCATCAGCTTATCCCCCTACCTATGCATCTATCCATGCATACGCACTGTAATGCTTTGTACGTACGCGGTCTTAAATCAAACCCGGGCACACACCTTGTAAATTATCTGTTCCCGTTCAACATACGACGAAAACAGAGCTGAGATCATCAGAAGACAGCAGAGCAGAGGTTTGAGACTTAGCCTACATGTTTCTAGAGATCAAGTACAAATTATCCTGCCCCTAGAAACCCTTTTTAGTGGTGTAAAATGTCATATTTTACCTTCAGGAGATTAGAACAAAGCAAAAGAGACAATCAATAAATCACCCTTCAAATAGAAATAGACCGTAAGAGTTCTTAAATGATTAAGCAGAATTATCGAGGAAGTGCATAGGATAGTGTTTTGTGCCTCTGCCATATTTGGTTAACCCCATAAGAACCATTCCGGTTAAGTGAGAAACCTGTAAGTTCCTTTTTCATTACTCTATTGAATTTGAACTTAGTCTCTCCATTTGAGGCACATTTAAAAAAGGAAGAATAACATCATGGATCTCAGAGCTAACTGTGGTTCAGGAATCAAATAGAATAGTAAACAATGATCATCGATGCTTGTTAAGGGAGTTTAGGGTGATGGAAGGCCACAATAGGGAAATAGTTGCTATGGAGAAAGGGATCTGGGATGGAAGGATAGCTGCTTCAGTGATACCCAGCCTGCAAATCATCTAATGAATCCTAGGCCTGGGCAAGCAGGAGGGTGTGTATTCCATGCAAGAAGCTCGTGAGTCAGCAAGTGGGTCAAGTCTTTGAGTCATTTCTGGAAAAAGAAAATCCATATCATGGCATTAGCCCTTGCCTAACATTTTTCCCTCATGAAACTTGTTTTTTTTTTTTTTTTCCAAATCCTTTGAGTTCATTGGGATAGGATAAACATCTAGCTTTTGTTTTTGAACTTCACACTGTAGCTTTAGGGAATTGTATGACTTCCTGGTTTCCCCGAAGCATTTCAGTGGAAACTTTTGCCATGGTGTCTCATCCACAGTCATCTTTCTTCTCTCAAGGGACTGTGCTACATACATCAGTTATCTAGGGGCCCAGGAAGGAAATAAAATAACCAGGAAAGTGATTGAACAGATGAAGTATGACCAGATTCCACTGACAGATTTGTAATAAAATTTGTAATAAAAAATAATGAATTCTGTCAATGAAAATTAGATTTATTTTATAGCCAAAAAAAAATATTCCAAAAGAAGTAAAGGTAAGATGTCCTATGAGTGATTAGCTAGTGCTTTCTCTGGAATTGCTGGGTTCTTTATTAGGTTTACCTGTCATATAAAAAATGCTCTTCTATGAGGACCAATAAAAGCAGATTAAAATAATTGGTAGTAAATATATACTGATTTGATGTAAACTTTCAAGTATGGTTTTCAATCCAATCACTGAGTTGTATTGATTTTTACTTGATTCTATATAAGAGTGGTCTTTGCATATTCTCTCTCTAATGCAGTCAGAAAAAAATTACACTCCTTACACACACACACACACACACACACACACACACACACACACACACACACACACATAAATGGTATAATCATTTCATTAAGACAGTCCATATAGTGGTCTTTATAATGACACATCTTCCATGACTTGACCAACCAAAAAGTGTAGACTAATAAACCACTTTTTCAGAAAATACAACTAGCAAATTATGTGGTGGGTATAGGAGTTCAAAGTCTATCAGCACACAGGAGGGACTTCAAACAATAATCCAGTTTTTTGAGTTCAAGACTTCATGTGAGCCAATAAAAACAACCCCTGGATTTGCATCTGGAAGCAAGAAGCCAGAACCCTGGGCATCGGGAGATGTCCCGTCAAGCTCGCTCCATTGCTGGTGTCATGGTACTACTATGGTGTCCCTGTACCAAGTCACTAAGTTAGTTTCTTTCCCCGCCATTTATTTCTTTTCTGTACAGGAGAAAAGGGTGTCTGCATTTCTGTGTGGATGGAAGCACAACTAAAATAAAACAACTTTGACAAATACTATTCTTCATACTCAGATGTTCTTTGGCTTTCAAGGGAAAAGGCAATTTCTCTTGTTGAGTGGACGAATCTACCTGGCACCTCTAGAGGTTCATATTTCAGCACTGTGCTTGATGTAAGTAAATAGAAAGCATTCACATGTCTTAAATAAGTGAGAATTCTCAAAATTAGGCTTTGATTTCCTTAGACACTTAAAAGGCTAAGTTTGGGGACCAAAAATGTCTTGAAATATTATGGATTTTGAAATTGATTCTTTGTTCTGGATTTATACTTATCTAGTCCCAGTGCTTATCTTTTAAAAAATCACCAAGTTACATTAAATAGGGTAGGGTATAGCTGGAGTTATCAATAATGTTATGATTCCTGCAGAGGTCAGCTATATGTCTACCATGTAATGGAGCTCTTGGGGGCTGGGCCCTGGGCAAGCACTGTACATATACCACAGAAAGTCCTATAGATTGCTATTACCTCACCTCACCCTACTCTACTATGACAACGAGAAAGATACAGAGCCCTGGATCCAAGGGAAGATACTTTTAGGCTGGGAACATGTATGTTGAAGCACAAGGCATCCACTTCTGCACCAAGGGTATCCACTTGTCTTATAGTGAACACAGGAAGAACTACCTATCACTTCATTTTCCAAATAGCAAACTCAACTTTAGTTTCAATGCTTTCAGCCAAGTCACTCTTCCCCCAACCCAGAGGCAAGGTGGAACTTGACCCTCAGAATGTCATCATATACCTATCACTGCTAAATATCCCTAGGCTCAGCTCAGTCTTCCTCTAAGCATCTGCTATGAACTACATTCAGGTTAACTGTCTTGGTAAACAATTTCTCTTTTCAGCCAGAAATAAAAATTACTAATAAACACAGGCATTTTTAGAATTGCCCCATAGGAGGCAACCCACTATGATCATTCTGAATTTAACTATCTTTACCTTGAAACATTGTAACTTCAGTTTGGGATTTTCACTCTTTCCTTTTGTTCTGAAGAAAGCTAAACTTAGATGCTAGGTTAACTTCTGTCACTCTTATCCCATCTCATGTATTTTAAGTAATGCAGAGGCCGGGGAGATGAATCAGTGCTTAAGAGTACTTGTCCTGCAAGCATGAGGACCTGCATTCAAACCCCCAGCACCCATGTAAAAATGCTAGACATGGCCATATGTGGCTGTAACCCTCATGTTAGCGGGCAGAGACAGGAATGTCTGGAAGCTAATTGGTCAACCAGTCCAGGCTCATTAGTGACCCTATCTCAAGAGAAGAAGACGATCAACATTCTTCTCTAGCCTCTGCATGCACTATATCCTGACTCTCCTCTCTGTCTCTCTCTGCTTCTCTGACTCTCTCTCTTTCTGTTTTTCTCTATGTCTCTCTGTTTCTGTCTCTGTCTCTCTGACTCTCTCTCTCTCTCTCTCTCTCTCTCTCTCTCTCTCTCTCTACACACACACACACACACACACACACACCACAAATATACCAAAAAGTAAAATAATTAGTATGTTAGCGTGAATATAACTAGCATTTCATTAAAGTAGTGTTTATTGTATAATATTAAAAACATATAACTGCATTAAGGGGAAACAATAAAACCTTGCTTTCCTATCACCAGGAAGTAGCTGCTATTAACCTTTCATTTTAAGTTAATTTTCAGTGCTCTTAACATTTCATCCTTTCTAAGTTTAATGACTTTCTAGCTATTTTCCTATTTTTGAATGTTTTGGTACTTCTTTTATTATAAATAAAATTGTAAGTTATGGGCCAGTTTGAGCTAGAATATGAAAAAAATGGGATTATAAGATCATTGTTTGCAAGCATGCAATATTTTGACAGACATTGAGAATACTTGTATGTATAACAGTACAAATGCTAAAACTCTGGGTTTTAATTTTCTTTTTTGCAAGTGCACCTAGTGGGAGAGGAAGTACGTTGAATCTGAGAGCCATGCATTCATAGCACAGATCAATCACAGGGTAGGGCTTGGCCCCAGGAAAGGCATCAGCCAAGATGCACTTGCATGTGAAATTTGTCAAGTTCTCTTTCTCTTCAGTGTCAGGGCTACATGCATGGGCTACTACAGACACACACAGATTGATGACAGGGACAAAATATCAGTGACCACCATGGTTGAGTACCACAATGCCACTCAGGCTTCCATGGCATCCATCACAGTGGTCACAGGAGAGTGTGCCTTTACCTGCTCTAGTTCCACTTCACGGGTCTTACTCACAAACAAAATTCTACAACATAGACTAGTCCATAGGGCTATTATCATCATCCTTCCAGACTGAGTTAGGTTCCTATAAAATAGCAAATGATTTGGAGAAGAACAGGATTGTCAAAATAAGAGATAATTATCCCCACGAAAAGCAAGTAGTGAAAAAAGCCAGAAGCAAAGATGAGTAGTTAACACATGGCCGCCCATTATACCCACTCTACCCATCACTGCATCTGCATAGCTTGCATGCAGCTGCCATGGGCACTGAAGTCACCAGACCTACAGTTCCACCAAAGAGCACCTTTGCAAACTTTTCTTTTTTTTTCTATGTTCTGCAACAATTAATTTAACAGTTCAATGTACAGATCCTAAAGGCGATACAGAAGGACAAGCAAATGTCCTGCGATTTCTGAGAGCCAATTACATAGAATAAAAAGATGGGTCATAAACAAGATGAGTGAAGGGATGAAGAGGGAGAAGAAGGAGGGAAGGAGAGAGGAAGGGAAAGAAAAGAGAGGGGAAGGGGAAGCTAGAGAGGGAAGAAAGGGGGAACATAGGCAGGTTTAACTTAGATAATTGAATAAAAGTATTCCCTTGAAACACAATAAAAGAAAACATTTAGATAAATTAGTGCTTTCATTGATTCCCTCAAATATAATATAAGTACACAAAGAAAATGCAAATGGATTCAGGGCTCCATTTACCTTGGTGCGTGGGGAGATTAATAAAACAGTTTATCCTGAGAAAAAGACCCCAAATGGACCTCCATTTAAGAAGCTAATTTATGCACTCCCTTATACAAGTTAAGCAGTGCAGCATATCACAGCAGGCACAGAACAACAGATCTTGAACCCTGCTGTGTTTGTTCAAGAAGGCAAGTTAAGCTATTCCTAACAGGAAACAAAACACACGGTTGGGCCATTAAACTAGGATCATTTTGCCATACTGTGCAGTCCTGAATGCATCAATTGCTGTTCCAAACGGGATTAGAGATGTGATTTGCTTTAACTATGGTTGGGAGAAAAATGCTGATGCCTTCTCAGAATTCTCAGGCGGATATTAACTACTATTCTGCCAAACAGAAGGTTAGGGCACCTAGGAAACTGCCAAGAAATGGTTTTTGGCAAATTCTGAAGCTGTATAAATGAAGGGTCAGAGATAGTAGTGTCTGTACAAGGTAACCACACAGATGGTCAAGTTTAAGCACATCTGACTAGAAACTCAAAGTCATGATACAGTCATTAAATCAAGTACACTGCTTGAATACCATGTGGTTCTTACAGACAGAAGTCAGCAGAGTGAAAGGGTGGTCTGTTCAACAGCCTGAATGAGCATTTAGAAACAGCTTTGGCTGCTTTCATTACGTGACCATTATAAAATGCAAGCTCTCATCTATTTTCCCCCAGAAGTAGAAAAATACTGTGTAAAAGAAAATAAATATTTCCCAAGGCAAACCTTTTTCATGTAGATCTCTTTCCCCAGAGTTCCACTAGGAAAACTGGTTCAGTATCAACCAGTGAGAAAAGACACACAGGCTGGAAGGAGTGAGACATCCATACTCCAAGGATTTGTGGATTGCATATTTGGTAGAAATTGCCGAAGTTCTCTGGGCTTATCAACAGCTATTGCTACCCCAATGCTATGTCAAGGGTTAGAATGTATAAAGCCAAAAATTAGTCTGAAGGTACTTAACAGTTACAGGTTAAATAAGTAAATAAATGTCATTTTCTCCAATTGCTGTTCTGGAAAACCGTTATGATAGTCTAGAAGAGGCATATTAGAAAACTTTCAATGCTGAAATCATGAAAATCATAAGTTAGACACAACCATCGTTGATGCCTAGTACATTAATCACAAGAAGGGCATTTAAATGGGATATTTTTAGTTGTAGACAAGCCAAGAGATTAAAACAAGCATGTTTACGGAGACGTAACTATTTATAGAGAAAACAGTTGTAGATGATACGGAGGCACATTCAGTATAAACACAGACACCATATGGTCCAATCCATGTGTTCATGACCTCATCACAAAAGAGGGCCAAAGACATAGTGGCTGGTCTGCTTCCTTTCATACACAGACCACAAAACTTCTGGGTTAGCAAAGAACTTAACATAGCCATGTCCATGGTGGCAAAACATTGGGTAGTAATGTCAACGGCACCTAGAAGACATTTCTCAAATCATGAATCCTGAATGTCTTTGATTTGTTGGTGTTCTTGGCTCAATCTCCATTTATAACTATTTGGAGCATTTCTAACTATATGGGGTATACCTCGCAACAGCAGAGTAGCTAATGAGGACCTTGGGGTGCTATGTGCCTGTTGGATTCTTTTGTCATCTCTGCCTATCTGTTAGTGTTGAGTCAAGGTCACAAAACAAATGCAGGGTACCAGATCACCACCTTGCACATAAATGCTCCCTTGATCAACTTTGGAGTGTCAGGGACTGCATGAAATACTTGTTGAAACTCTATATGCTATAACTATCTTATTTAAGCTACCTCTGTGCTAGACAGAGATAGAGAAACCATGCTTGTTGCAAAACTGAAAAGCAGTCTGACATTCTCACTAAGTGGTGATGAGCCCTAAGAGCCTAGTGAGGCTGGGTAACATGCCCACTGTCATAGATAGATGAAGCCTGGAAAGAAAACCAGCATTGGTCCAGCAGTGAGCTGGGACATCTGAAAGAGGCCGAGGCTTACGAGACTCTCTTCCTCCCAGCCAAGGTGTCTAAGTAGTCACTGACATAACTCTAGAGACAGGGAAGAAAATGAACAGGGGGAAATCATGACACACTGTTAGATAAAGAGGATACCCACCCCATCAATAGGATACTCCCTCCAAGCCCTGTGGCCTAGATAACTGAGGTTTATACACAAAGTGTTTCTCCAGAGCTGGGTGTTTTACAGGAACTGTCCCAAGAATTATGAAATCATTTGAAATAGAACTCATGTGGTTTTTAAGGTATGTCCCCTAAGAATGTGTTGCTAGAATCCAGCAGCCACACAGCCCATAATCCCTTGCACCAAGCCTCCCTTCTTACAGATAGTGAGTGAGGCTCCCTAGTGAGACTCTATCTACTCTCTGTGAATCCAGTCAAACTTCCCTGAGCCAAGGACACTTACTTGGAGAAGTGAGTTTATACTGATAGCCAGTATAACCTGCTTCTAGCCCCTTTCCCTGCCTCCTGCCTGGGAATCAGAGAACCTGGCTTGTGCTATGATCTCTCCCAGCCCCAGAAAGGTATAAAAAGTGACCTCATTCTTCCATACAGACTCCAAGTCTTCTCTTCAGAGACCTGGCATTCTGTCTGGTAGCTGGTGAGGTGGTCTAAACTCTCTTCAGAGCCCCCATCAGGCTGGTGCTTCTTCCTTTGTCTATCAATGACCATTAACTTTTCTAATAAACTCTTCACTGGACAGAATTTCAGCCCAATGTTCTTGAACCTAACCCTATAAAACCTTTTCAGTATCTTCACTATTTTAGTAAGAAAAAACAAAAAAACAAAAAACAAAAAAAAACCAAAGACAAGACAACATGCTGAGGATAGGAGGCAGAGCTCTTCCCTCCTAGTCAGGGCTACAGAAGAAGGCCTTTGGACTGTCTGCCATCTGCTGGAGACAGGGGAAGAACTGAGCAGTTCAAGAAGCTTCCTTGACTGGCTTCTCTGATCATGGTAGCATATCCTGCTTTGAGAACCGAAGGATTGAGCTCGATGATGTAAGTGCCATGGAGAATCGCAGAGCCCACAACACTGGCAACATTGCTCTTACTGCTGTCTGCCTTGGTTTGTTTGGACTTCGTTTTAAAATTCCATGGCTGATAGCACCTCCAGTTCTTGAGGAATCTTCTACAAGAATGTTTTTGTATAGGGACCAGAGGAACTGACTAAATGCCTGTGAGGTGAAGTAGGTCCATTTCTGACTTGTTAAGTCTCTTTCTAAAATAAGGTTTCTTTTTTTTCAAACATGGGCAAGAAAGTGTGTTCTATCAAAGACATCAAGATTTCCAAACAATGTAGATTCTGACTGTATATTTACTCTGGAAGCCACTGTTATCTTGGATTCCTTGAACTTTTAATGAAGTGTTCAATCCTGGTGTGATGACACTCGAGTGTAATCAAACATTGCCATGAGCCAAGTCACACACTAGCATGTCTTGCCTTGTTTAGATATCTCAAATACATCTGAGTAATTGTGTAATGGTTTCTAGGCCTCTGGTCATCCATATGGTCTGAACAGACTGTCTTTTGTACAACAGTTGTGCACCCTCTTGATGAGGAAGACTGGAAGCATCCTGTTCTGACGCAGACGTCTCAAGATCCTGCCTCAATTTCATGCAGGCACCATACCTTAACTCTTGAAATGAAACTAGCCCACATCTGGTCTCCAGAAACTGTTGTGTCTTCCAGAAGGCTTGCTGATGTTTGTGGAATACATGAGAATGATGCAGCAGGCATGACGGGACATTTCTTTTTTAAATACCATAACTGTCCTTAGGATACAACAGCATGCCAAGAGGACAACAAGGCAAAGCCATCACTGAAACATATGGAATCTTTTTGGACAGAGAACATTCTAGATGGTGGGCGGAGATCATCTCAGATACATAATGAAGACCAGTGAAAGGGTCTGGCCCTTGGCATGGACTCTGTTCTATTCTTCTCTGGATATTACAGGCCATAGATGAAAGAAAGACAAGAAAACTAACTTTGAAATTTTGTTTATTTTTATTTTATGCATCTGAGTGTCTTGCTTATGTGAATGTTGGTCCTGTGCTGTATGCATGCAGTGCCAGAGGCAGCCAGAAGAGGGTATCATAACTCCTGGAACTGGAGTTATAGATGGCTATTAGCCTTCATGTAAGTTCTGGGAATTAATCCTGGGTCCTCTGGAAGGGCAGCCAGTGCTTTGAACCTCTGAGTGATTTCTCTGAGCCTAGAAACTACTTTTGTAATTAATGAAACCCATGGGAATTTCAGAGAGTCCAATCAGTGGTCCAGAATGTAAACATGCTCACTAAGCTGACAACGCATCTGCATCATCTTAAGAGATTTTCTTGGGAAAGTCTAGAATGATGTCTTTGATGGATTGTACCAAACTTACTCCTCACCTGTATACTATTTGGCAATTCTTAGGAAAATGCTTGGGTATAGATTTACTCTTTAAGCCCTGGCCATGATAGGGTTCTTGGATAGGGCTAATGTGGCAGGGGTGAAGGGCGTGGCAAACACAGTCTAAGGGTCTCTGTGTTTGCATCCAACTTTTGGTTTGTGAAGTTGCGGGAGGAAACCCTTTCACTGGTCACGAACAGAGTCAAATGCACAGCACTGTGAGCATGCATGACTGAGTTGTGGCAATGACTCAGATGGGACACAAATGAGATTACCTTTTGAGCCTGAGGGAGCTGAGAAACCAGGAGGAAGACAAACAAAAAGAAAAAAAAAGTGTTATATACAAAGTTAACTGCAAAACATCATGGTGTTGCCACAGCAACTGCGAAAACCAAAACAAGGAGGAAAATGAAGAAAATCAAATCAATCTTGGGTCACATTTTAAGTGTAAGTCATAGCACTGGCTAGTCAACACACTGTGCGAATCAGGGACACCAGCAAACTGATACTCTGGGAGGTTTGCAGCAATTATTTGGGAATTTCTACAACCAAGCAAACTCCTGCAGAGCTGGGTCTGCTCCACTTATGTCCAGATAGCCAAGGACACAGCTCCATGCCCAGTTCCTTCCTCACACAGGCTCTACAAGCTGGGAGTTCTCACCAAGGGAAGGACTTTCCTTGTAATAACTACCAGGAGTAGAAAGCAAGGATCAAGAACTGTTGACCTCAAGTAGGTAGAGGCTAGACATGATGGGAAACACTCTAAAATGCAGCGTAACCCCTTTGGATAGGATAACACTTGAGAACCACAACAAAGGCTTATCCAGGCCATAGCTCAACAGCATCGAACCACAGAACTCCTGCTACCCATAAAGGCAGCATTGGCAGAATTGTTTGTTTTTAAGGCAACTTTCCTTGCTTTGCGGTATATTAACTGTTCTTTTTATTGGTGGATAAAGAGAGCATTAAAACAGATTTTGCATGTAAACTAAAGTGTACATATGCTGAACAACTAGAGAGCGATAAGTCAATCCATAAAATAAGACAGAACAGCTTTGCCAATGGTACCAGTAAGGAACTGGAATTAGTAGGTATGCAGAAAAAGATGAATGCATGATCTGTAATTTTCTATTGTCACATGCTGAAATCCTGGCTCCATGGCACTGCACTGTGACTGTCATTTTACATGCAGTGCTTTGAAAAGCATATTCCTAATCTGAGATGGGATTAACAGTATCTCTGTAATCAATACTCATTCTAGGAATCACATCACTGGAAGACTCAACTTTTCATCACATAGACTAATATTTTTCAAGAGTGAAATTTTCACCAGCCACTACAGTTAAGCCCTTTCTCTAAATTGTCCCATTAAATCTCATGAGCCACCCAACACCAAGCACTTCCAACCTACACGTGAAAATAAAATGGATACTAGAGGTGCTACATGGTTTATAAATTGTAGCTGGAGATCATACTGTCTCAATCTACAATGAATGAAGACTCTTGAGACTTTTAAATCATGCCTGCAGACCCTCACCAGCATCTAGACTAAATCCAGAAATTGGAAAAATATAAGATAATGCAACGTGACCCACCAGCCAGAGCTTCGGCTCAGCGTTCTGCTTCTATGCTTCTTTGTACATTGGGAGGAAGGTTATCTTCTGTGCGCACTAAGATCAGGAGTCCCACCTAACTCTCCTGCATCCCAAGCCCTAAGCTCTATCTGCAGAGGATGCTCAATGGCTGGCAGACTGGATTAAGCCAAAGAAAATGACCTGCACTTGAGACATAGCTCCCTAATGAAAAAGAGAATGTTTATAAAAAGCACACCGGTAAATCCCCATCACTCCCTTTCCCCTCTTTTTCCAAACTGTTGTCCCTGTTTTAAGAAGAGATGTGTTTGTGATTCCTTCTTTCTCAGTAAGGCTACAGCTGTAAGAAAACAGAGCTCACAAGTTTAGGGAAAAAAACTGTTATCAGGACAGGCTGGCAAGATGGCTCAAGGTTGCCAAGGTTGATGACCTGAGTTCAATCCCTGGACTTCCTTGGTAGAAGGAAAAAAAAATCTGTTTTCAGTAGTTGTCTTCTGATGCACACGCATATACGATAGCCCACCTACCCACCACTTATGCCTACATAAAATAAAATAAGTATCAAATACCTTTCATGCACTGGGGAAAAAAAAAAAACTGGGACATGAGCACCATTGGGTGAAAAAAAATCCTTTGCATTTGTGGCATTAAATGAAGAGAAGCCTGAGGGAATAACCAAGCAAGATCCAGGGTTTCCTGGCAACTGACAGCAGCTGCTCTCTTTTCATGAAGGTTCATCTGGTTTAGACAGGAAACAAGGCTCTGAAAGAGGCACCCACTTAAGCACATGAGAAGAAATGCTGGGAAGGAAAATAAGAGAGTAGGCCTTTGTGGTGATGTCCTCCATTTAAGACTAGCCTCAAGCTCTCCACAAAACATAAGCTTTCCTCAAAAAATAACTCACAAGAACAAAGAACAGCTTTGCCATTGGAGCATTGGGCTAACGTAAATTACAGCTTACCATTCCCTAAGCAGGTTGGACCTCAGGAAGGAGCTTTAGAATAGAGCATGACAGATTTAGATCAGCTCATCTGTAGCCACAGATGCTAAGCATGGAAGTGGGTACCCTCAGCCATCAGTCGCCTAGCATTCACAGTAACATGCAGAGCCAAGGACGAGGAGTCAAATCAGTGGAACACCAGGTTGGCTTTATCCTCTTACCGGACATCTATGTGGATGGGATCAGAAAATGGTTGGAGGAGAAGCCAAATCTTGGCTGGCATGTAGGTTTGACTCAAGAACAACACTGATTGCCTAGTTAAGGACTGTCTTCAGGTAGTGTTGAGAAGGACTCTGATGTCTGAGGTCCACTGGAAAGAATATCATAGTCTATAATCAACCCACATTATAGGCTAACATCTGGGAAATGGTCCTCCAAGTGATGAGCTCTTAAGGTCTCATTTCATTTTTCTTTTTAGTTTTGAGTAATTAATACTTGCCAGATAGGTTATCTGTTTTAAGCCTTTCTCCCATGCTAGGTCCACTTCAGATAGTAGAGCTGAGACTTAGCCTGTGTCTGCATCTGGCATTCTTGCCCCTGTGAATGCTACTCTCCTTATAAACCCAGATCCTTATCAATAGACAGTCCATGGTTAAAACCAGGGTAAGGAATAAATAAAAGAACTGTCTTAATCTCCACTTTGCACTACAATATGCTGAGAAAATGACGACTTTCAAGAGAAAAAACATTTCTTCTGGAACAAACAGAAACCTCTTAGAGTCTTATATGGTATATATACACATCTATTCCTGTGTCATAGTCATCCTGCCCACAAATATGACTAAGGTAAAGCTGGAAGTATCTGTTTTTCTAAAGGGTCATGAAGAGACTTGACTCTCTTTCCACACCACAGAGTGTGTTTCCTACAAAGTCACCTTGGTGAACACGGCTTGCTGTTGGATTGCACATTATCAGTAGAGTTTGGACACAGGAAGGAGAACTTCCTATGAGTCATCAGACTGGGACACAGAAAGACTCAGATTGGGTCTGTCAGGAGAGAATGAAGGAGAAGAGAAGTTATAGTGACAGGATGGTTCCTACAATAGTCTCCAGGGATCAGGTGCTTGGCTAAAGTCCAGCTGTATCTCTTTTTGTCCTCATATGGGTCAGATATTAATATCAGTTTCCATTCACAGATTAGGGAAGATACAGTACTAAGAATAGTCAAGTACCTCACCAAGGTACAAACTGTTCTGATTTCTGTTCTATTGCTCTGACAAAACACCCTAAACAAAAGCAACTTAGGGAAGGGCTTATTTCAACTTATAGGTTAGAGTCCATCATTGATAGAAGTCAAGAAAAGAACTCAAACGGAAACTTGAGGCAGAAACTAGGGAATAATGTTATTGGCTGGCTCGTTCTGGGTCCAACTTATCTAGTTTTCTTAGACAGTTCTGGGCTACCTGCCTGGGGAATGGCACCACCCATAGTAGGTTTGAGTCTCCTATTCTATGCCAATTAACAATCAAGAAAGTCCCCCATAGACATTCCCATAGGTCATTCTGATATGAGAAATCCCTCAAACAAGACTCCCTTCTCATATATCCCTATGCTGAGTCAAGTTAGTAACTGATGTTAATTAGGAGAGTCACCCAGTCAAAACAAAAAAAAAGTTCATGTTCTAAGTCCAGTATCCCTGTCTCCTTTCCTCTGATACAACCATTAGGTTCATAGAAGTTTCCTCATGAAGATTTAAAAGAACTAGCATCAACTCAATTGCCTGAACACTTTGGAGACCTCATCTACCATGCCACATGAACATAGCCATTTGATGAACCGGAAATGATAACTCTTGGCCTCACTCCTTATGGAAGAGCCTAAACAGAGTCTACCAAACTCTTCAGCACATAGTTGTACATTTGGTGCAGCATAATGGGTATTATGTGCCATCTGTTGTCACAAACATTCATACACATGCTCTTCCCTCATCCTAGAGCCCTTCCTCAAATCTTTACCCCTGAGCCTGTTACACAGCATTCTCCTCCAGGCTGAGTTCCCTCCAGTAGGGAGGTGATAGAGTCATGAGGTCTCAGAAATAAACAACACAAAAGTCTTAGGAAGTTCATAAAATTAACAAGATCCACATGTCTTCTCTACAAAGCTATGGGATTTGTAAACAGCTGATGGAGAGAGGAGCCACCTCTCTGATCTATCAAGCTGCCTGCAAATCATACAGATATTTGCATACATATATAAATACATACATATATACATGAATAAAGCTTTTGTGATTCTTCACTCATGTGAAGATGCACTTTTGGATGATGCAACTCCCATTGTGTCACCTATGATATTGCAAGTAACTCCAATAGATTCATGAGTTTTCCAAGTTGTAATCTAGTAAAATTCTTATTTAGATCTGTCATTGGTTCCATATCTGGGACAAGCATTTGTTTGGGATAAGCATTTGTCTTAAAAAAAAAATCTGATATACTGACAGTCATGCCATTGGTTCAAGAAAGCCTCTCTAACATCTCACACCCCATACTTTTGTCATCTAGAACATTACATTATCCACACTGCCAGTTGAAATGGCTACCATTCTGTCTTTCATTTTTAGCAAAAGAATTCCAAATTTTACCAAGACTTTGTTAAACACTTTGTAAGCCTAAGTAGATAGGTGTAGTTACATGAATTCAGCTGTGATCAAAGAGATACGGTCAATGTGGCTTTTCTAGCTGGTGCCTTTATAAGGACTTTTCCAATCCTACTCTTATAAAGGTAAACATGATAGTTTGAGTCTTTGTTGAGGATGGTAGCTTATTACAGGATGATCTGAACAGCAATACTAATATGATTATTATAGCTGTGGCATGTTAGCCACTATCCAAAGCACCTCTCTTCTATTTACTAACTGAAAACTCACATAATCTTATTTAGACAATCTGTGTTGTAACACTTATAAACAGATGAAACTACAAAATCACATAGCCATGTAACACCAAAGATAATAACTATGCTGGCTAGTTGTTGTTGCTGTGTCGTTGTTGTTGTTTTGTTTTGTTTTGTTTTGTGTGGTTGTTTGTTTTGTCAACACAAGCTAGAAATATCTTGGAAGAGAAATTTCAATTAAGAAAAAGTCTCCATCCAGACTGCCTGTTGGAAAGTCTATAGGGCATTCTCCTGATTAATGATTGATATTGGCAGACCCAGACCACAGAGGCAGCACTACTTCTGAGTAGGAGGTCCTGGGTTCTGTACAAAAGTAGGCTGAGCAAGCTATGATGAATGAGTAAGTCAGTAAGCAGCATCCCTCCACAGCCTCTGCTTCAGTTCCCGCCTCCAGGTTCCTGCTTTGTGCTCCTGTCCTGACTTTGCTAAAGGACAGAATGATGCCTCAATGTATAAACTAAAGTAAACCCTCTCCCCACAAGATGCTTTTGACTACAGTGTTTATCACAGCAATAAAAACCTTCAGACAGATGGATTCTCAGAAGGACAGTAAAGCGGTCGCTGAGAGATAGAAATGGTAGCTGGTAGAGAGTTGGACATGGATATTTCTGGGAGAGGAAGCAGTTTGTGAGATGTGAGAAGCAAGATGAGGGATGACCATTGGAGGGGAAGGAGGGATATTAGGAATGTCTCTGAAGCTTTTGGAATAGACACATTTTTTAAAAACGGTATCACTACTTCCTGGAAAGTTTGTGACTGTAAAGAAATAACATTTGAGAAAAATACCTCCCTTGAGTTCAGTTGTTAGTTTTTTTCTTTTATTTTCTAATGGTATTATTAGACAAGGTCTCACTGTCTAGCTGTCCTGAAACTTACTATTTAGACCAGGCTGAGCTCAGACTCACAGAGATCCATCTGCCTCTGCCTCCTGAGTTCTGGAATTAAAGGTGTGCATTACCATGTCTGGTTCCTGGAACTCAGTTTTATCTACCATTGACATGAATTTAAAATCCTTTGGTCTTGCAGAAGCATCAAGGAGGGTAGGAAACTGGGTAGATTGAGTCCTAGCCCAGGAATGACCCTGGTCACTATGGCTAAGTCTACAAGGTCCCCTGAGAGGTGAACCCTGGCAGAGGAGTTCTGGATGTTTGGGGACTGTCTACTTGCTGAATGTCTGTGCACTGAGGTGAGAAGCAAGAGGTGAGGCAGACAGGGCCCTACAGAAGCCAAGTCCTGACGCTATGATAACGAAGTACTTCTAAATGAGCCTTTCTGCCCTGTGATGACTGGTGTGCTTCTGTTCCAACTCTCCTCCTTCAAGTCATTTCTACCTCGGAGTTTCACACAAAGCCTCTCGGGGGTGACTGCCGGGACACCCGCTGCTCTAGTTCAATGAAGTTTCAGAGTTGAGTAGTCTCTTTTATTTAAAAACAAGAAAACAGTAAAGATCTATCTATTGATCAAAACTACACGTGTCACTAGGCAATACCTAAAGATGAAGTGGGAAGCAAAATGTTTTCTTGCCAACTGTCTTTTACAAAGCCTGGTCTGCATATGTTGATTCCATTTGTGAATAACCGGGTAACGGATTCCAGAATACTTACTCACTATTGAGGGACGAACGACGTTTTCCCAGCTACACAAGTAAAAGAGGGAGACACCTACAAACGTAAATATGTAATAGGTAAGGAAACGGAATCTGTTACACCTATTTCGAGGTCGAACACACGTATCGTCTCCTTCCAGACGTCTAACCAAACCGGAGGATTCAATCATCTGGGGACAAGTGGGGAATGGTCTCTGCAGAGCTGAGCTTTGGTATTGTTCTTTCTGTCAACCTGCATCCATTTCTGTCACCTGATGCCTCGCACCACTGCTGCTTATCTGGGCTCCTCAGTTGTAATCTAACCCCCAAATCCTGGTGCCCCAATTCTTTACTTTATATCCAGAATAATCTAAAAGTAAGTCTGATACGTGTCAGCTTCATTTGGGTCTTATAGGTATCACACCAAATCTGTATTCGGTCCTTTCCCTTATGGGCTGGGGCTTTGCCCTCCATCCCGTGTCAGTTCTCAGAGCTCCTCATGGAGCTCCATTCACCATCACAATTCACATCGACTCTTTGATGGCTCCTCCTCTGAAAAGTGTGCCCATATGTTCTCAAGTGTCTTTCTATGCCAACAGCCTGCATCATCTTGGTAAACATGCAGTGCATTCAGCAACCCTCCTTTACCCTCACCAACTTGTTTATTAGATCTCCACATAAGAATTCAGGATTTATTTGGGCCCAGAGCTATCTAGTACAATAGTGTATCTCTAGGGGATAGACCTGGGTCTGGGCAAGAATTTAGCATAGTCATTGGAGGGCAGAGACTGGAAAGGAAAGAAAGGAAATAGAAAACAGACCAAAAAGCAAAGTGAAAAGATAGAGGACAGAGGAGGGGAAGGGAAAAAGGAGGAAAGATAAACAAGAGGAATTAAGGGAGGGATAAAAAAAGGAGAGGTAAAGATATGAAAGAAGCAGGGCAGAAATTGGAGGTAAAGGAAAAGGGGAAGGAGAAAAAAGAAAAGGAAGAAAGAAGAGGGAGGAAGGAAAGAGAAGATGGATGGAAGGAGAAAGGGAGGAAAAAGGAAGAAAGAGAGGGAGAAAGGGAAGGAGGAAGGAACGAAAAAAGGAAGGGAGGGAGGGATGAAGAAAGGAAGGTAAAAGGAAGAAAGGGAGGGAGAGAGGAAGGAAGTAAAAGATGGAAGAGAAAAAAGGAAGGTAAATGGAAGGAAGGGATGGAGAGAGAAAGGCAGGAGACGATGGGGGAGAGGGAAGGGAAGGGNGTCCCACACCCACAGCTTGGCATGGGCCACTGGGGCACGCTGAAAGCTGAGCTTTTATCACTGGAACCTTGCAGCTGGCCACTCCTCTGGTACACACCATAGCAAACAGAGACTAGATTTTTTTCATGAACACATCAAGGGAGTCATCCATATATTTTCGTTAACTGTTCGGCCTCCGCTAGATTCAAGGGTGATTTCCTTAAAAGATACCCAATAGTATGCATGCAATTTCCTTTCAAACATACAGGGCATTTCATTTCCTGAATGCCTGGAAGGCGTTTGTGTCCTTACATGATGCTGCTCAGGGAGAGAAAGTCTACCAGTGAACTACACCCTCCACTCTTGAGCTCCTCTCCAGGTTCTTAAGGTCGGTATCATATTGCTCATTCTACAGCTGGTCTCGTTGTTTCAAACTAAGTCTTGCCCTGCAGAAGGATGAAGGAGAAAGGAAGAAGAACATGCAGGCAGTGGGAGAAACAGATAACCCTGCAGAGGGAGAAGTGAAAACACAAACAGGATTAAGCAAACAGCTACAGCTAAACATCCTGTTTTCACTTTACTCAAAGCTCTGCCCTTATTCTTTTTTTTTTCTTCTGTGCTTATTCTTGATGCGTATCAACGTCTCCTGAAAAGACTCATGGGGAAAATAATCTCTATTCCAAATACTTTCTGTCTTTTTGTAGTTCACGTATTATATTACCAAACCAAATATGATTTCTCATCATCTAGTTTATGGTAAAGATAGCAATTACTTGTTTTTCTGGCAGTATGTTTAAATTTTAAAAATGGACAGAGATTTTGCAATTTTATATATATATATATATATTCTGATTTATTATACTATATATGGTCTTTCCTTGGGACCATTTCCTATGGGCTTATAAAGAAAGCACATTCTATAATTAGTCTGTATTTTGTTTTGCAAATGCCACGTAGATAAAAATTGGTTCATAGTGTTCAGCCTTTCTATACCTCCACTGGTTCTCCGACCAGTTGCTCTTCCCAGTGACTGAAGGAGAACCGGTGACATCACTGAAATCTTTAAGCTCCAGGCTCAGTGAGAGAGAGAGCGAGCTCAGGCGGCAAGCAATTGAAAAACACATGCATACACACATCACACCACATCTCTCTCTCACACACACAAACACACAAAGCAGATGATGAAAGAGAAGAGGAAAAATATATTTAAGTCACCTATGCTGCTAACATCTATGTTTGATCCTAATTAACCTGTGAAATGACAGTGTGATGTTTAAATCATTTCAGTATGTAAAAAATCTCCTTACTGAATTCCTAGGTTTTCTATCTAGGCTGGCTCTGTACTGTCATTTACATGAAGGACACTATAATAATCCCTGTCCTTAAGTTGTTACACACAAGCTCCCTCTCTCAGGAACTCAAATTATCAGCTAAAAGGCACTGCGTTTTAGCCCAAATGCGCTCAGAAGAAAATTGTTCCACCGATGTCCTTTCTCTTTGATGTCCATTTCACTGCTCCCATACAAGTACAGTATCATCTTAAGACAAAACATCTCCCAGTCACATTTAAATGTAGATGAGATGAATGGGCCTTTCCTGGGCTCCAAATGAGTTAAAGACAAGAGTATGAAACTTCAGAACTCTTTCGGGGCTGGCTATCTCTGGTCCAGGTCTACAGAGAATAAAACTCTGCCCTCCCCCCATCCCTGAGGCACAGCACGGGGGTTTCAGTAGAAGGAGCAGACCTGATCTCAAAAGGCCAGATTTTTCAAACCAGTTTCAGCTAGAATGATCTAGGGTTCTGTGCTAGTCCTGAAGTCTTGCCCAGATGAAAGACAAGCCTGCATAAATTATCCACTTGATGGAAGACATTTTGGGGGATGCTGGAAAAATGTGGATTATTAATGGGCAGAGCAGAGCAATTCTCATATTACATATGGCTAGAACTATCAGCAGGGGAAAGCCCTAGACAGTCTGCTCATTAACGTTCTAACATTTCTCACAGTGAGAAGTTACTTCTCAGCCGGTTTGAACCCTGCATTGTATTGGGGAAAATAAGTTTCCAATTAAAATTGTCATTCTTCAGCCTTTTTTTGGGTGGTCAACTTGCTGGAAAGCCATCAGAATTGTGGTTCTTGAAGTGTCGGGAGCAGAGGGTCTACCATGTCTCACAGGGAACACAGGTTGGTAAAACCAAATAGAAATTTCACATACTGCAGATAAAAATGACCACTGTGATAGGTTGGTGTTTCCGATAATCTATGTGGCTAGCAGTGGCTTGGACAGAAGGGGTTGTCAGTGGTATTGATTAAGGGAGGGAAGCTCACTTCTGCAGCTTTCCTTCTAGATAGATCTGGACAGGATGTGAACCCACCCAGACCTCTTCCTGAACTCCCACCCGACCAGTGTCACCTTTCAACATTGTGATGGCTTCCAGTTGGAGGCTCGGCTGGTTCTAATTAAAACTTAATTTGCAAAAATGTTTCACAATTTATGCATGTCATGTAATTCCTCTGAGAAGATGAACTTGGAGCCAACTTGGAGCCATATAAGGAGACAGTTGCAAGAAGGTTGGGGTGGGGGGGATGGCAGAGGAATGGCGTGCAGGAAAGTACCTGGAGAGGTGCAGCCGGGGAAGCATTGCCATTTTCTGCCAGCTTCCTTTCACTGGTATCTGTAGCCACTAAGGAGAACCATGGGCTTTACTTCTAGTACACGGAGAGCCATATTCAGCAGCTCATGGCCATGAAGAGCCAGCAGAGTCAGCAATGGCCAGGATGACCCCACAAGGAAAAGTCTCACCAGAAGGAGAGGGAACAATGAACTTAGCACTTTGTCAGAATAGAGGAATAGGATCCCAACCTCCTCAGAACACGATGCATAAAAGACCTCTCAGCTGAAAAGTAACGAAGACCTCAGATTCTGCTATGAAATTACTGCTTTGTTCGGCAGATGTCTTCAAAGGAGAGTCCATAGAAACCAGACAAACTGTTGGACCCCAGAGGAAGCAACAGAGTAACTTAACTAGAAACAGGGACCCCTGAAGAAAGATGACCAGAAAGATACCCCAAGTCCCAAACCATATCCTTCTTTAATGTGAAGGGTCTCCAGTCACTCTGTGTGTGTGCAATGAGAAGAACAGGCAGGATTTTCTATAGAAAACAAGGCTGAAAGGGGCCAGCAAAGGAGAACTAAAAAACCAAGCTATGCACTGCAAAGGGATAAAATGTATTTAAAGGGCAACGTTACAGGCTACATATCTTATAGACAAAAACAAAGAGCTAGAATCTAGCTCAATTGCTAGCATATCTGTTGTGATGTAACACCGGTTCGAAATCTCACAGTTGGATCTAGAGAGATGGCTCTGCAGTTAAGAATATGGGATGCTATCCCAGGAGACCCAGATTAATTCCTAGCACCCACATGAAGGTTCATAACCATCTGTCACTTCAGTCCTTAAGGGACTTGACATCCTCTTCTGACATCCAAGGGCACTTTATACATGTGGTACACAGGCACACATGCAAAAAAAAAAAATAGCCATGCACATAAAACATAAAAGTAACCAAAAGAAATCTCACCTTCCACAAAAATCAGACACCAAAAATAAATGGACTTACAGGGAAAACGTGTTCTTTATGAATAATTGAACTCCTTAGCACTTTCATATATAACACATATCGAGATCAATACTGATCTTAATAAAATGTTAATATAATTTAAAAGACACGTTAAAGTTCTCACTAAAAATGTATATTATTGGGCCAGTGAGATGACTCAGTGGGCAGACACACTTGCACACGGTGTCCTGATGACTTCAGACTGACACCCAGATCCCACAAGGTGGCAGGTGAGAATTGACTCAGGAGTTATCATCTGAACTCTGCACACATGGGGTAGCATACAGATGCCTAAATCACACACACACACACACACACACACACACACACACACACACACACATACACACACACACACAGAGAGAGAGAGAGAGAGAGAGAGAGAGAGAGAGAGAGAGAGATGCACACAGTTCTTTTCTATAGAGTTATAGAAACTCTTTTTATTGTTTTTGCCTTAGAACATCAGTGAATATATTCTATATTACAGTCACGTTTTCCCACTACCAGTTTTCCTTGGGCCTAGAGGAAGTTCTCTGGGAGAAGCTGGCTTGCACTGACTAATAACAAAATTTACAAATGCAGAGTCTATATACTCTTAGGTAGGCCAATAGTTGAGGGCTCTGAATACATCCTAAAATTTCCAAGATGCAAACATGATCGTCTACATTCTGCAAGTGGCAGGACAGATTGAGTCCAAAGCCTCATTTTGGCCTGGTAACACAATCAAGTTTTACAAACAAAAATCCAAGTCGGCAGTCCCACAAAAATAACTTTAGTCCCGTATTAATGGGCAAGCAAGGGAACACACAGTAAAGCTAATAATGAAATCATCTGCTTGCCCAAGGCCTGCAAGGGAACTGTGTCCTGCTCACCAGCCTGCCGATGTGAGACTGCTGGACTACTGCAGGTTGATTTGGGTCATGTCTGGACAGAAGAAGCCTGTTAACATGCTGGGACTGCTCTGTCTCTCACGCTGCACTTTCCTCCCCCTCCCTATAAGGCTGGGGTTTGGCAATCCTCAAAGCACACTTTGCCAAACACATGTTCCTATAATTTGAAATCCGTGTGTATTTTCAGTGGAATTTTTTTCTTATGGTCTTGATTAATTCACAATTAAATCGTGAGTCAGAATAACTCCTATCTAATGTCTGTGTCTCCCAGTGCCTTCTTACCATTCTGCAGGAGGTTCTCTCACTGGACAAAGCCCTGTCTTATCAGCGGTACTTGGACACGGAGCTCACTAGGCGAATGTGCTTCTCCGGTTTCATCTGAGAGCTATGGGGATCCAGATGCAAAGAACTGAATGCAACCAGTCTGCTTAAATATGTACATATATATGTCTCAGGTACAATGGAAGCATCCTTGTCTGACCAAATTAGCTAAACTCAATAAGGGTTCCTAGCCTGAATCGGGATAGACCAATCCATTGATTCCTTTCAAAGGTGAAACAAATGAATAGTCTTTTATCATCACTAGGTTTCGGATTAGGGTCACTGTGGAGTGACTAATACCAGATAAACCTGACACAATGAGAAAGTTGGATGGAGTACAAGACACACATGCTTCCTAGCCAACAATTCACATAGACCGTGATACTCAGACAAGGCACATGAGGCAAGCTCTAGTCCCTTTACAGGAACCATTTATAAGAGCACAGAGGATGAAGGAGGAGCCCATGAGAGCCTGGCTGGCTGCACGTGATGGAGAATAACTAGATCAGAGATCACCGGAGGATCTGTACAGAAGGGTTTGAGGTGTAGAGTTGTGAAGAAAGAGAGCCATGCAGAGAAAGATCTCCAGATCTTTTAAGTCACCCTTGTTGACTTAAAAGTGACATAGGTATGACTAAAACAGCACATTCTGAGCCTTCAGTGACACTCTGAATTCTTACTTTTCAACCTGCAAGAGCAGAACACTTGCTGAATTGCCTGATATTCATACTAGGAACCCAGGAAACCACGTGGCTTGTTCTGAAACTAAACAGGTGCTAGAGTGAGTGAGCCACCATAGTTGTCCAATCAGAGCCTAAGAAGACCAGTACTTCAATAAATTAAGTGACTGCCAGTAACAAACAAACAAACAAACAAACACCCCTTAAGGCTTCTTAAGGGAGGACAAAATCAATGCATTCCAAAAGCACAGTGTCTGCTATTTTCATTTGATCTCTAGCTGCTAAACGCTACTGGCTCTGGAGACAGGATAATAGGACTCTCCAGGGAATAAACAACTGATTAATATTTAGATATAAAAATAGAAAGTGATGGGATTATCACACATGGACTTGAAAACAGCAAATGCAAACATTAAATGTTTCAAAGAAAACATGAATAAAAACACAGAGACCTAGAATTTGGTAGTGAAAACAGTCCCTGAGTGTTTTTAAAAAGCAAAGCACTGCACTGTGTGGTTTTATGACACAGACAGAGGTAAACGGTGAGCTAGGAAGGCAGATAGATAAGATGGAGGGTGGCGGGTATTCTTCTGTCTGCTGGCCCAGCTACAAGAAAGTCCACCATGGGGGTTAGAGATGCAAAGGATTACCAGGTACCACTCAGAGGATGCAATACGTAGACACAGAATCTGGCATGGTGAGCTTATGTCCTAGAGTTCAGAGAGGAGAAGCATGAGTATCAGGAGTTCAAGGCCAGCCTGGGCCACCTGAGACCCTGCCTGAAAAACAACAATGATAACAATCAACAACAAAGACAGAAAAAAAAGAGCACAAAACCGAAGTGTACAAATATATGCTTGTGCGTTGATCTTTGTAATTATATATGCCAACGTTTTATATATAAATTATTTATAGTTATAAATGAAATATGTATATACACATACAAATGTGTGTGTGTGTGTGTGTGTGTGTGTGTGTGTGTGTGTGTACAGTGCATAATTATTATACCTGGGTATTATTTTTATTGTTTTAATATCAAATATTTATAACACAATGATGTTAACTATAACATCACACACATATAGGTATATATAATGATTCATATATAAGTCTGTTCTGTTACTTATATAATTTTTGAATAGATCTATATTAGTCACACACACACACACATATATATATGGTACAAAGAGTTGATATACATACATATTTATACATATACCCTTAACACTATAATAATCTTAAGGAAAAAAGAATTAGGTATATATATATATATTCCTTATATACAATATCATATACTAAGCACTAAAAATATAATTGAAATAAATATAAAATGATTAAATAATAATTAAATGGTAGAGATATTTAGAGTGGAATAAAGAAAATGGAGATACAAATATATTTATTTTAAATGTTGTCTTTTGAATAAAATAATATGGAGGCTAAAGGTAAAAACTTATAGAAAATGTATATCATAGAAGAATAATCAAATAACAAAGTTAGGGGCCTACATACTAGAATAAAACACAGTATAAATTTCATGACAAAGAATATTGCCAGGGATAAGCAGAAATATTTCATAATGACAACATAAAAATCATCAACCTTCATGTCTGCTCCTAACATGACATGTATTATATAAAAGTATAAAAACTGTCAGAATAAAATTATGGGACTTTCAGTGATGTCACCGGTTTTCCTTCAGTCACTGGGAAAAGAAACTGGTCAGAGAACCAGTGGAAGTATAGAAAGGCTGAACACTATGAACCAATTTTTATCTAAGTGGCATTTGCAAAACAAAATACAGACTAATTATAGAATTACTTTCTTTATAAGCCCATAGGAAATGGTCCCAAGGAAAGACCATATATAGTATAATAAATTAGAATTAATAAATTAACAATTACTTAACACAGTGCATTCTCTGAACATGACTCAAGTTAACAGTCAGTGATGAAGACAAACCATGGAAGGTTCAAGTGTATTTGAAAAGTGTCGCAGTCCTGAGTAATCTAATAGTCAGAAAGTATCCTCGCCCCTGAGAAAGGAAGCAGAGCTGGGGGAGGGCTGGGGCTTGGAGGCCGGCCACAACAGCAAAGAGGCCTAATATAGACAGTCTGTGCATCTCAGTAAGAACTAGAAACAGCACCAAGGCAAACACAAAATTAGCAGAGAGTAATAAAGGCTAAGAAGAAAAATGAGTGCGGTAGAAAATAGGCAAACAATTGTACAAGAACAGCAGCCTCTAAAGATAGTTCTCTGAAAATATCAATAAAGTTGAAACATGGAATCAATTCCACAAATTGCCAATATCAGAAATGAGAGAAGTCATCACTATAAATAAAAAATATCAAGAGAATAGTGAAAGGCTATTATGGACATCTTTATGTCAATAAATTCAGCAACTCAGAGGAAACAGAAATATTCCTTAAAATGTAAATCAGCAAAATTTACAGGAGAAACATAAAATCTAAATAGCCCTATACCTATAAAAGAAATAAATTCCCCACAAAGAAAGCTCCAGGCTCAAATGGTTTCATGAGTGAATGCTAACAAATATTCCCAGTGTACACCAATCTCACAAAAACTTGTTTTAAAAAACGTTTTTCTGATCAATATGAACTAACCAGTACCCACCCCCCACCCCCCACCCCTGGGCTCCTTGAAACTATACCACTAATCAAAGAAAACACATGATGGAACTTGTGGCTCTAGCTATATATGTAGCTAGATTGCCTAGTTGGTCATCAATGGGAGGAGAGGCCCTTAGTCCTGTGAAGGCTCTATGCCCCAGTATAGGGGAATGCCAGGACCAGGAATGGGAGTGGGTGGGTTGGGGAGCAGGGGGAGCAGGAAGCAAAGAGGGGATTTTTAGAGGGGAAACTAGGAAAGGGGATAACATTTGAAATGTAAATAAAGAAATATATATATATATATATATATATATATATATATATATATCAAATTTTCTGCAATAAATGAAATCATTAATTAAAAAACCAAAAAAAAAAAACCCACCCATTTTTCTGTGTACAAGAAGCAAGATATAGACTTGCATCCATGCAAGCAAAAATCCTTAGTAAAAGTATAGCCAAAATGAATCCAGTGGTGTATTTACAAAAGATATGCTATGCTCAAATCTATTAATTGCAGGAATATAGGGTTATTGTATTCTTGTAATTCGCATCAATTGTTATAATTTGCCACACATGCCGGTTGTGCAGATGGCTGTGGCCCTTTAGTGATTCAATGGTGATTGTTCTACACATAGAAAGAGAGGTCAAGATTCCCTAGTGTTAAAACAGGCAGGACTTTGGCAAATGCCTCAATCTAGACAGCTTGAGGGAGTAGCTGCATGTGGCTTCCCAGGACAAATTATTAAAATGCCTCTACTTTGTTCATAATACTAGGAATGACCACACTGAGGGATAGTGAAGGTGTGGCCAGGGCAGGTCCCCTTACACATCACATGAGAACCGAGTCAACAGTCAGTACCAAACACCGGACATGGTGCTGAACTGGCCTTCAGTTTCTTGGTTGATTTATGGAAGGCCCCTGAAGTCAAGGTTTAATATGCCTAGACCATGGTGCTGCAAACAGCTAACTATTAACCATTTAGCAAGGACCAGGCCTCCATTTGTAAGGTTCAAGTAGTTCATAAATTTGGGTCACTTACACAAAAGTTGATTGAAACATGACCATAATTACTGCTTGCCAAAAGACTGCAACGACCCAGAAAGTAGTGCTTGCAAACCAGTCATTCCGGCTTCCTCCTTCACGTCACGGGAGCGTTTAGTCAGTGCACTAAGAACTTCTGAATAGTATGAGTTATTTGTCTCCTCCCCAGAAGCTCAGAGACTTGGGGGTAGCCAAGATGGGCTGGCCTTTCCTGTTGCCCACAGTCTCTGTTTCTTGGCCCCTCCCCACTAGTCTCCGATCTTTCTTCACCTTTTAGAAATCTCAATCAGTTTATTCTCTACAGAGGGACATGTCCTCCAGCCTTGGACTTGAATGGAATATCCACAGGAGGAAAGTTACAGGGCTTGTCTGGATTCATTGGCTGCTTTACCTGGGGAAAGGGAGGCAGCATAGAACAGCTGTGTTTTGCTTACATAGACTTCTTTCAGCAACAGACTTGTGATTAATCTCCAAGGCGAACACCATGACTTATTCTTAGGCCTTGTAGTTGGATTTAGGATGACTCCATTCTCCCTCTAATCAAAAGATAGACACGTGTCTCCCAAAACCTGTACTCTCCATCCCAGTGCCTACAAAACTGGTTCAGGAGCAGATGAGGAGGGGGTCGGGGAGGAAGCCCGAGTGCCAGCTCCAGGTGTTAGCTAGAACCAGGAGGCATGAGGAAAGATGAGCAGGACTCTACTGGAGGGCATGCACTTGTGGTTGTTGGCAACAGTTTTGACACTGAAAGGAGAGGTGAGACTTAGCTGAGGCTAGAGTCACAGAGAGCAAAACAGTCAGCTGATGAAAGACAGGTGTCACTAGACATCCTGTGGGTGCTTAGATCCAGCACGCCTGCAGACAAACAGAAACTTTGATGTTCCAAGAGGATTCTGCCGTAGATTCTTAACCATCTGCCAAAGCTGAATTCCTCTCAGGAGGGTTGAGACACTAAGATAGCCAATGCTGACTCTCTCTACCAGCAGCTCATGACTGCTTTGTGGAGCCAAGGAATTTAATAGGCCACAGGTCAACCAAAGTGACTTAATGTGTCCTTGAATCTGGTCTCACTAGCATCACTGCCTAAGAAAATCCCAAACAGACACCTCAAATCAGCTGTCTGTTGACTTGTTCGGATTTACTTTCTGTTGTTGTGAAAAAATACTTCACTGAAAAAAAAATATTAGGGAAGAAGACAGGTTTACTGGTTTATAATTCTAGGTCCATCATTGCTGTAAAAGTTGCTACTATCGCCACAGTCCTGAGCAGAGTTGAAAAGACGCACTCACAGTGCCTGCTTGCTTGCAGTCAGCTAGACTACTGTTATGTAACTCTGGACTCCGTGCTCAGACAATGGTGCCTGGCATACATGGGCTAGCAGGTCGGACAACCTAACCAAGACATGCTCTAGATTGAAACTCTACACAGGTTGTAACATATTGTATCCAGTTAGCATTAAAAATTAACAAGCATGTGCCCTTCCAGATAGAACTGTGTACTCACCATATTCTGGGAAAATACCAGGGTGCCCCAGAGCATGTCACAGACCAAGGAGATTCAGCGCACTAACAAGTAACCCAAAGATGACAGCACACTGTGGACATCTGTGCTGCATGAGAAAAGCGACCATAGAAAGATGGCCACATCACCTAAAGATGTGCTACCACCACTACTGTCTAGTTCTGGGCTCATAAGGAATTCTCAGGTGTTTTCCAGGGAATGAATCTATTCTCCAGTGGCAGCTGCTAGTGCGAGATGACTTGGTTTATTAAAATCTATCGCTTTTAAAATTAAAAAGAAAAAAAAAAACAAATCTGGTTACTTTTGAGACAAGTTAATTAAATCTTGTCTTTCTCAATGTGATTGCCCACTATTTTAAAGTAGAAAAAAAAAAGAGGGAGAATTCAAACTGGCAAATAATGTCCTTTTAATTAAATACACCAACAGTTTTCTCATTCTAATGAGCATAAACTGTTTGCAGAAAAGATTTTATTTAAATTACCCAGAGCGATTACTTTAAATGCACAGTTTGGTTAAAAGCTACAGTCATAAATAATTAATTTTTCATTTTTTTAAAAAAGAATTATGCAAATTTAAACTATGGAGCTAAAAGTGGAAAGCAGCTAATCACAAGTGAGCCAGGCTTCCACTTCTCTTCCTGGCTCCTCTGTCTCCTCATGGCTGTCTCTGCGGGGCTCTGAGTGAGGGGCTCCTCTATCCCCACTGAGCATGCTCTGATCTAGCAGCTAGATCTAATCATTCAAGTACAACCTGTGAGCTAGATAACTATGTAACTGAGCTGGGTGAACGAGGTAACTCCTACCTGCTGTCAGTCTCCAGACAATGCAGTGTGCATGTAGTTAGTAAACTCTTGCCGATGAAGGAGATACCAAATTGTTTGATCATGACTCATTCCCAAAGTACCTGTCATGTGCAGGAATTCTGTTGAATGGGGAGCACTTGAAGAAATAAACTTTTTTCCTAGGAATTACTCATATTCTATCTACAACAGAAAGTACAATGGAAATACAAAGAAAGATTAGGCAGGCTTTGGGTTGACCCTAGGCTAGTAACTGATTAACAGAAATGAGTATTTTTGATTGTGTGTATGGGGGGGGGAGGGTAGATATTTGGGAGTTGACACAGCCTGAGACTCCATGATCTTTTACTTATGGTCACATGTCTAAAAAGAGTAATACACCCAGCTCAGCATGGAGGAAAAGCCCCTTGTGGACAATAGGCTGGTATCAGAATCCTGTAAAGGACAGAAAGCAAATGCCAGTTCAGTTCAGTGTGGTCCCCAGAGCACTCAGCCCAAAACATATGGGATAGCAGCTGAGAATGACCTGCTGCTCCTTCAGCTGCTAGAGTTCTTCAGCCTCAGGGGAGAGGTGCCCATGGTGACAGGAGAGGTCAGCATTTGATACAAGAGGATTGCAGGTAAAGACTGTAGAGGCAAAGACGTCAGAATTCAAAAATGTTCCCAGCCCACAGAGACACTGCCAGGAGGTCCCCATGAGGAAGCTCCAAAGCTTTGAAACTGAGTACTTTAAGCGTTCTCCTTACCCTGCATCCTCACCATCCTTTGTATTTTCTTGATGATACCCATTCCGATTGGGCTAAGATGGATTGGTAAAGTAGTTGTAATTTGCATTTTCCTTTTGGTTAAGGGTGTTGAAAACTTTCAAAAATATTTATCACGCACGTGCCTTTCTTCTTTCAAGCACTGTACATTTTCAGTACCCTATTTATTCATGGGAACTAGAAGAAAGATCATGAGAGGTGGGAAAGGGATGTAAAGGAAGGATGTTGGGGAGGGCAATGGGACAGACATGACAGCATGAAAGAAGACAGAGTGTGGAAAGGTGTGAGAGCAGGGTGTGTGTGTGTGGAGGGGGGCAAGACAGAAATAAGAATCAATAGAAACATATTTTGTTTGAAAATACCATAAGGAATCCAAATACCTTATATGCTAATTACATATAGATAAAATTAGCTTAGCAGTGAGTAGAGTAGTCCAGATGGTGCAGCAGGCTATGAACAGGTCTGTGGTCTTCTTCAACACTTTAATCTCATACCAACCTTCCCTAGCACTGAATGTACCAGCCTGGCTTCTGCACTCTGGCTGACTTTTAACACAGCTGAACAACAAACAGATGCTAAACTGTCACCTTGTAAACTACCAATGGCTGCCACAGAACCAGCAGATAAAAGGGCAGAAGGTGGGTACCCAGGAGAAGACACTGTATCAGTTATCCTGACTACAATTTAGACAGGCATAGTCTCCCATGGTGCTCCTGTTAGACACAACCAAATTGAAGCACAGCTATGTTAAGAAGACTGTTTCAAATCACACAGCTTCTGTGGTGGTTTGAATATGCTTGTCCCACAGGAAGTGGCACTATTAGGAGGTATAGCCTTGTTGGAGTAGGTGTGGCCTTATTGGAGGAAGTGTGTGTGTGTCATTGTGGCTGTGGGCTTTGAGGTCCCATGCTCAAGCTTTGCCTGGTATGGATGAAAGTCCTTTCCTGGCTTCCTGCAAATTATGGGGTCCTACTTTAGATTACAGTGTGGAACTCTAGCTCTTCTAGTATCTGCGTGGATGCTGCCCTGCTGCTTCCTGTAATGATGATAATGGACTGAACCTTTAAAACTGTAAGCCAGCCCCAATTAAATACTTTTCTTCATAACAGTTGCCATGGTCATGGTGTCTCTTCATACCAATAAAATCCTAACTAAGACAGCTGCTAAGCTACCAAGTGAATATTTAAACCCCACACCTTCTGTGTGGTGTTCTTAATTAGCATAAACCATCCTTGCCATTTACCCCAAGTGACACAGATACCACAGCAGGACAAAGAAAAATCACCTCCCATTGTGTGGGAGACTGACTTGGCTCTCCAACAACTCCGTTTATAAATATTGAGGATCAAGTCTCTTGTCTCAGGACAGAGAGGAATGGCTTGGACTCCTGAGCTGGCCTGGGCTGCCAAAACTTACCCTGTCCGACAAGGGTGCTTATGTATAAACCCTGGCTCATTTCAGATGAGTCATACAACCTCACTGACATAACCATAATCTATATTTTAAAGGGGCTTTGGAGAAGTCTTTGGCAGCCCAACCAGTTGAAGGAGTAAGAAGCAAATGAATCACAGGCACAGATTAAATTCCAAAGAACTACTGGATGGACCCATGATAAAGACGGGGAGAAAGCTCAGCAAAATAGTGTGATTTGTGCCAGAACTACCCAGATTTCCCTACTTTCCTTATAGAATATGAAATAACTCACTGGTTTTAATTTTAACAACATGCATGTTCTAGTATAGAGAAAATTTTGTTTGTTTTAAGCAAATGACTTGAATGGACAATCAATTGGGCACCTATTCAACACTTTTCAAAAGCTCAGTTTTATCATCAGCAAACACAGCTAACAATGCCACCTATCTCATCAAATGATATTTATTTATATCTAATGATAGATTTAAATTTATATTTAAATATACTATTTGTGTGCTTTTGTTTTTGACATCGCGTCTCTCTATGTAATACAGGCTGGCCTTGAACTCCTACCTTGACCTTGAATTTTTGCCCCTCTAAATTTTGCCTCAGCCTCACAAGTGGTGGCATTACAGGGGTGCCTTACCATGTCTGATAAGTAAATACAACTTTGTTCTTACATTTATCTAGAAATGTAGTTTGGACATAGCAATCTGACTCATTCCTGATAGTGAATGTCTGATACTTGCAGATGTCATGTTTACTATCATTTTGAGCTGCCCAAGCAGACGTTCAAGGACATAGGAAGAGATCCTTCTCTTTACTCATTAACTCTTATTAAGTTAAACACCAGATCTTGAGAATTTGTGAGAAGTCTTTTAGAGCTAGCGGGCTGTGACTGCTGACTCTGGGCAAATTAGTCCTCATGGCCTGGGTCATTACTATGATGATGAGGATGTCTGACTATATTCTCAATATCCCCAATTTCATTTTTTCTGCTTATGATCATTCATAAAGGACCTAATTTAGTTATACATGGAAAGGGAGGCCCAAAAGAGGAGCTGAAGCCCAATAAAGGGAGAGGGGTGGTCAGTTCTCTGCATCAAGAATCCCACTTGGAAGACATCCCTTCCCGATTCCCCAAGGGATGCTCATTAATAAGGAAACTTATGCAAATTCAGTAACCACTACCCTCAAATATGCCCCTTTGGCATGAGAATTATTTTGAACTAAAGATAACAAAGAAAGAGTAGGTGAAGAAGGAATTCTGTGGCTTCCTACTCCTGCCTAAAATCTGAGCATAAACTTCAGTCCCTTTAGTTTGCTTCCTGCCCTCTCCCACACCAGGGCATGTGAGAGAGCACTAACTTGTCTCCAGAGTCGCCCATATGTTTCCCACTGAACATTACTCAACCCTAGAAGCCCAGGTCACCTGTTCATTTGTTTGTTTGTTTAATTCTATTATACCTCCATATTGTATTGTTCTCTATTGAAGTAGTATATATATAGGCTTCCAAGCCTAAAGATTTGGGGAAAGAAGAGGTTTCAGTTATCCCTATGAAGCATCTATCTACATATGAAACAAGAGATTTCTCTATTAGTTTTACCCATACAATTTATAAACCTTAGTGACTATACTGGGATTAGGGGACTTATCAAAAGGTTCTTTTTTCCCCTTCTCTCTCTACAAAACCAGTTTCATATATAGAAATAAACTGCTTGGAGTGATATAGATTTTTTTAGACAGGGAATGGGAGGATCACAAAAATACACTTTGCTCAATATGTCATAACATCTTATATCACAGGTTGATTGAAAAAAAAGACTACACATTTGGAGTTGGAAGAATACTTCCAAATGACCTGGATTTGATTTCCAGTACCCACAAGGCAGCTCATAGTATCTGTGACTCCACTTCTGGGGTACCCAATAACTTCCTCTGGACTCCATAGACACCAGACATGTAAATTGTGTACAAAAATTCATGGAGGAAAAAAACTCACTATTATGCATAACATAATAATTTTTTAAAACTTAAAGAAAACCTTAGTAGTGGCCTAAATTAATGCATGATTAAATGATTTTGTAAAGAGATAGTCTAATCTGATAAAAATATGTTAGCCCAACAGAATCTGATTATATTTTTACCTTGCTAGCTTGTTATGCAAAACGTTAAAGTTTCAGAGTTCAGTTGCCCTGAAACTCAAAGCAACTGTCATTAAGTGTGTGGCAAGAGCTGCATGCTTAAAAATGTCTGTGCAGAGAAACATCCACAGAAAGAGACTCGTTTTCAAACATGTGAGGTTGGTAACACTGCATTGTTTTCGTCTTTCTTTTGTTGCTAACCAAAATTAATGACTAGAAACCACAGAGTTCTCTTGAATAACAATGTCTTCCATATCTCCACGGTGCAAAATATGGAAACCTAACATAGCAAGAGACAGCAAATTGAAGTCATATATTCACGAGCTCATTCGCCTAATCACATAATGAGTCTTGGGTATGCAGGCCACATGCAACAATAAATAAGACACAGGCCCTGTGAGGTGTTACAGTACATGTTCCCAGCTTCAGTGTTTCATATGTAGAAATTTATGGTGTGCTTTCTTTTCTATCATGGATGGATCAGATGGATGAGGAATTGCTTACTGTCTAGCAAATGGGTAAAATGCAAGTGATGACCTCATCATGTTCACAGCTTTATTGCTTTAAGCCTATCAACAGTCTGGCAGAGTTGTTTCTTATTTATTTACCTATTCAATAGCTATAAAGCATTAGCCTCTGGGGCAGGTGACAGTGGTAGACTTAAGAGACATGGGGATGACTGTCCTGAAGACTGGAGAGCTACAAAGGTAAAGACAGCCATGCTGTGTATGTGTGTGGTGGGGCTTGGGGAAGGGGTAATGGAGCCAGTGGGAAGGGCCCATGGGGGAGGTCATGCTTACAAAGAGAATGGAAGGACTCCATAAGAATTAGGAAGACAGATCCAACTGCAATAGGAATAAGATGTTCTTCCGAGGGGAGCCTAGTTCACTATTGATTCATGTACTCTTTAACTTGTGTGACATCATATTGCGTGATATAAGTATGCAGCCAACAAAGAAAATAAAAATTCAGGACCATTGCCATGCACAACTTAAGAGTAAGCCAGGGAAGTATGTCAATGTATACTTAAGATGACTTAGCAGGTAAAGGAGCTTGCCTTGGAGCCTGATGACCCAAGTTTTATTCTGAGATCTCCATGGTAGGGGGAGAGAGCCTCTCCTACAAGTTGTCCTTCTTGCGCTGGCTGCCTAAGGTCACACTGGCTTGTCTAAAAGTCTTTGAAGTTTGGATGCATTTATTCACACACTGTGAGACTTGCTGGACTGTTCCCTGAGGTCAGTGCACTTGCACATGAAGTCATGGCAGTAGGAACTTGGGCCAGTACCCTCAATTTCCCCAGGAAGACTGTACATAATAGGAATAGTGTAAGATTTCTGACACAGTGACAGCAGTTGGAATTATGTAAAAATAAAGGATGTGATGGTCACAGTCATAATGTCCCCAAGCTCAAAATCTTTTCTGACATATGACCCATCCAATATGCAAACTCCACAACACTTAAATCCTATCAAACGCTGTTGGCATGAACAGAGATTTAGCCCCAGGAATGATATGGTTCTTTCATAAGTGTGGAGAGACGACTGTCCACTCTATCCTCTGCCACAGCACAGAGAAGGCTCCACAGAAGTGCTACACATTTCGGAATTTAAAGGTTCTTATCTTGGCTTGCCAAGGTTCTGGTAGTACACTCCAGCTCAAGTTGGATTTCAGTGTCTTCATCTCCCAAAGCAGGTTACAATGGGAGTTTGCAGAATTCTGTAGACATAGTATAGGTCAGGCCCATGGGTCAGAAACAGAATCTCTAACTTCCCTGCAGGCTTCCTCAAGACTCTGGTACCCTCTAGGAAGCAGAATGTGTGGTTAGATACCACATCAGAGTACAAACAGGGATGGGGAAATCTGACCGGGGGCATCTTATCTAAGAGCGATCCATCTACGTAGATTATAGGAGCTGAATTTCACTTGTCTGTTTCAGAATATTGCTCAGTTCCCCTTAGCCCAGCCTCTACCATTTGATAAACAGAGTTAATAAAATACACCTAGTGGAAGCTGAGACACTTACAGAGTCCTAGGTTATACTCTCACTATTGAGGATCTCAGCATTTTGATTGTCCTTACTCACTGTGGCTCAGACAAAGCCAGCACTGGAGGGAAGGATACCTTTGAGCATCACCCCTCACTGCTGACTAGCCATTCCCTGCTGGCTTCCTGATAGACTAGAGGGGTCAGCATACACTTGAAAAGCATGGCAGATCCCAGTATGACAGTTCCTTCTTATTGTAGATGTTTCCAAAGCTGCCCCTATAATGACTCCCAAGGAATCAAGGGGCAATGGCCTTTGTAGACTGTCATTTTCTCTTTTTCAATGCAAGAATAGCATAGAGCTTCCAATAGGTACATGACTGACACACGCCCTAGTTCAGGGACTCCGAGTCAAGGCAATTCTGGAGGGGAAAGCCATTCCTGGCCTCATCTTACCTGCCTCCTGCTATTTATGCATTTGTTTAATTAATTTATTTATTATTTTAGAGATTGCCAGAATTGGATAATTCTAAGTAAAAGCAACATTCATTCCATAAAGCTGTATATTGAATATCAATAATAAGTATTCTGAATTGCTAGTTTCCAATGACTAGCTTTTATTAAGCAGTAGCTATGTGGTTTGTTTGGCTTTTGACCTTACCAAGTACAGAAGATCAGCACCACTATTCCCATTTTATAGAGAAAGAAACCCTGAGAATGCAGAACACAGCAGTGCTCTATAGGATGTGAGCCACTGTGGGAGGCTTGAGGATAGCCATCTCGAGAGCAATGTAAATGCAAACTTTGATCTTTATGGTTATCTATTACTCTCACTAAGATTGGATGTCCTGAAGGCTGGAGAGATGGCTCAGAGGTTAAGGGAGCTTGCTGCCTTTTATAGAAGATTGGGCTCAATTCCCAACACCTACATGTAGGTAACAACTCTCTATAATTCTAGTTTCAGGAGATCTTATGACTTCTTCTGACCTTTGCGGGAACTGCATGCACAGGATACACTTATACATACACAGAGAAAACATTCATACACATAAAATAAGAATAGATTTGTCTATGGAAAAAAAGAATAGACGTCCTGCATAGTATTTAACTAACCAATCTGGGAGGAGTTGTCAATGACTACTGCAGACACTATAAATGGTGGCTATGGGTAAAATGGAAGGTATCTACTCTGACTTGGAGAGGCATTGGCTTTCTCCACATGAATCCACATAAAGAGTTTTGGGAGATCTCTCTGTAGCACAAGTGTCTCAGGCACAGGCTTTAAATAATCTTGCCTTCAGCTGGAAGTTGGGACCCTCAGTCATCTGAATCCAGATAGGGAATGACTTGGCTTCTGCCAGAGATTCCTCTGCTCCCATGCAAGATGCCATCAGACCTCTTCAGATGAGCCTGGGCCCCACTGAGCTTCCATAACAGGTGGCTTTAGCATGTGTGTGCTAATATGTGTTTACACAGGTGGCAGAATTCTGCAGACGCTTGTTTTTAAGATAACTTGGTTATAAGATTGTGAGGGAAGACCTTCAGCTTCACTGCTTAACACTGTTGCTACCAATGAATATCAAAACAATGGACAGTTATCATTCAGAGAATTGGGTTTTCTTGTTCACTGTAAGAATTTAACAAAATTAAATACGTACACACATACGTACATACACACCATAACACCTTTGCATTCAATGGACAGACTGACTCTTCGCCTAGTAGGTATCTGGAAATGAACTAGGTCATGCAAGAGACTGTAACAGTACTGGGCTAAAAGTGGCCCTGCCTGTTGGCCAGCTGCAGACCAAGGAGGGGCATTTGGGCTCACAGGAAGACCACAAAGTGCACACATTCTAAGGTCTCCTCACACAGCCCTGTGTTGGATTATCATAACAAGGGAAGGGGGAAATGGACACATTTGATCTAGATTCCGTGAAGTCTGCGGAAATCACTAGACCTTATAAAAATGCACAGCTCTGCCAGGACAGCACAAGCCGCTGTGAATATGGGCCTTGTGGCCAGGCAGCTGCCTTCCCTCTATGCTCTTCCAGATTCTCAGTCATCCACGTTTTTTTCCAAGTTTCTTCTTGTTTGCATTCAGTCTTCCATGGTTGAAAAAAATCTGTTCTTAATAATATTAATAGTTAAGATTAAGATTATTTTAACCTCGAAATAGTGTGTGTTTAACAAAACCACAGCACTTTCTAAGTGGAAAAAAAAAGGGCCTGTGCATTTTCAAAACAACGTAAGCAAGACACTCGTTTTTAAAGCGGTCTTCGAAGATGATACATTTTTGTTTTGTGCCCATTGTCACACAGTGATCGATACTTCTTAACTTGAGGATTCTGTGCTTTTGCATAACAGCAAACTAATATGAAGCAGATTGTCAAGACTCGGGAAGGCAGATCGCTGCCAACAGCCTATGACCTCACCCATCCAGGCCCTAAGTATTCTGTTGCAAAAGTCAAGACATTAATTCATTAAGGATTTCCTTAGCATCTCCTTCAGGAAACACTCTACCATTCTATCGTGATATTGGGATTTCTGGGAACTTTTCTTTTCAGTCTGGCCCACAGTAATTAACTTGGCCTGGATGAGGCCAGTAATTAAAAACAGAGAGTATATATGTTTTGATGGAGAATGAGTGCTAATGCTAAAGAGGTTTTATGGACCTAAATATTTTTCCCAGTCTCTCCTAATATCGAGTTTCTTTGGAGTCCACCTACATTAGGATGATGCTTGAATAAGGAAAAAAAAGCCACAATCTCTTACTCCATCTATAAACCATATCTATAGCAAGAAAATCACCGTTAGGAGCTTTTCTATCAGACTCAAGCACTCTGGTGTAAGTAAGATGACTTAAGCCATCAACTCCTCTCTCGACATATGTGTTTCCCCTGGTTTCCCCAGTCCTTCTGCAGAAAATCAGGGACTGTTCCTCCCTTAGGACAGAATTTACAAGAAAGTCAAACATGACAATATTTTGAACAGTATTATCAGTACCATTGTCTACATTGTGGATGATATTCTATATTACTTTTCATCTTACTAGTATGGGCTCATTATAAAATTACACATAATGTGGAAAAGTGTGGTCTATAATCCAGGAGACACCTGCAATGAGTATTGAAGAGAGAGACAGGTGACAGAGTGAACCTTAGTCTTATGAAGTAATTAATACTGGGTATCAACCACAAGTCAAGCTTAAGTGTTCAGACAAAACACAGACTTTGTCCATAGTCTTCATGTTATTGGGTGATAAAAAGCAAGAATGTTTAAAGAACGGGGAATTCCAAGAACTTATTTAGAATTGACCATCAAAGCCCTGAAATGGAAACTTGGTGACAAGATAGATGACATTTCAGTAGAATCATGCAGTTGTCATAAATGTTTCTCCCTGGGAGAGGAGCTGAGCAAGGCAGCTTTCCAGCTGAGAAAGAGAAGCATGTCCAAAAGCCCAGGGGGTGGGAGAGCATTCTTGGGTGTAACATAACATATGAATGAGCAGTGTAGTCAATAGTCTGTGAATGAAGACTGACACCAATGACAGATTTCTGCTCAACACAGCAAGAGGCCTCAAGGCAATACATAAAAGCAACCACAGAAGGCCAGGAAATACAAAATCAATGCAAGAAATTATTTCTAATGACTCCCTTGATGCCCATTACATTCCCAGTATCCACATAGGATTTAAACATTGCAACTACTTTTAAATTTTTTCCTTGTATTTTAGCAATGGACAGAAGTATGATCAACTTTACTGTGACGATGACATGGCTGATAGAAAAAGGCCTTGGCCACTCAGGAGCATGTCACTTTCCTGGTTCTTCAAGAAGAGGAGGTAAAGTCAGACTCTTCTTGTTTAACTGGTGTATTGGACACCCAGTCATGTGTGAGGATGAGATAAAGAACCCACTGATCACATCAATTACAAAGATGGCCTTGAGCAATGAGTGATGTGCTCATGGTAATGTTGGGAAGGATGCTGTTCTTACTAACATTGTTTTCAGTTACATTTCAGCCTGGAAGGCTCCAGTCCATGAGAATCACATGTCCCCTAGGGATGCACATACCAACAGCATATTTCAAAGAGCCAGATACCAGCTTTCTCCTAAGGAAGCCTAAATACATGCAGACTTTCAGGTACAGTAGGAGTTCTTGAACATTTCCAGATGCATGCAGAGAAGTGACAGGCTCTGTGCTGTACACTAGACTAGGGGTCTCTGAGAGGAGGTCATAGGAGCAGATGACCATGAAACTGAAAACACAGGACATGTACATGGGTTCCAGGTAAGATGAGAGGAAGACTGCTTCCTGGCGAAAGAATAGCATGTGCAAAGGACCTAGGTCAGAGAGAGCACTGGGGTTGGCTTGTAAGATCTCTATGGCTGTGACCAAGAAATTAGTTCCCAATGAAGAAGGGTCATGCTTTCAAAGATCAGACTGCAGTGTGAGTTACTACAGGCACCAGAAGCATAGACTTTAGGTGCCCCTAAAGTCTGAGCTTGTTTATCCCACTGTACTTTAAATCCTCCAATTTGTTAGTTGGATTAAAAGCAGCCCAGGTGTAGCTTGGTGACATCTTTCCAAACAAAATCTTTCTCCGAAGTAGACAGAAATAGTTTTCTAATTAGGTTTCTCAATGGTCCCACACTATAAGGTACAAGTGCAGTGCTGTCCACTGGTTCCATACTTGGGCTACTATGAGAAATCCACCAAAAGGAGGTACATACAAACCTGTCTTTGCCAAAGGAAGGTATAGGTAAGTGATGCTTAACTGGCTATCTGAGATAGGACCAGACTGTTCTGAGTTCTGTACCCTGGCTTCATCTTGGGCCATCTTGCGTTTGATCACTTCTGAACAGAAATCACTAACAAGTTCACTAGCTGTACCCAATGATTCAGGTGCTTTGATTACAAATAATAGAAATTGATTTGTAAACATGTGCTTGCTTACCTAAATTAACTACTGCCTCTGCTCACCCTTTCTTTGCTCCAAACAAGAGAGAATTTTCCCTGAGGAGCTGGCATTGAGCAACGTGTTTAGGTTGGACATCTGACAGGAGTGCATATCACCAGCAGAGTAAGGCTGGAAGGAACCTCGATGGCCATGTTGTTCACAAGTTAGATCTGAAAGACCATGAAGGCAAGAAAACACAAAGGCAGGTTGCCCCTCTGCCCCTTGTAAGTAGAAGCAGTTTATGAGGCCAAGAGAGCTGACCAATCCTTGTCTGTGCTATCTCTGAGACAAAGCCTCACAGGGATCACATTTCCCATATCAATTCTTACAGACTAGGAATAAGAGAATTAAATCATGCACAAGGAGAAAAATCCTGGAACCACAAGAGACATGAAGCTGGCAGCTGATAGCAAACCACAGGCTGATTCTCTCTAGGATTATTTTAATTGTTCTTCACGCTGGTAATAGGAGGAATGTGTTCGTTTTAGTCTACACCACGTCAGAGCATGAGAATCAGTTCTGAGAAGATAATTCACCCAAATTTCTGGGCCATGTTGGAGGACTAGCAATATGGATTTGGTTCTATTTTCCAAAAATATCTCTTAGTCCTCATAAGGTTAAAAGGTGAAAGGCCCCTACTACCTATACAACAGGTATAGTATGTTGGGGTGGGGAGGGAAAGGGATGACCAGGAAATCTGGAGGCAGAGAGAGAATTGGGGGAAACTTCAGTTGAGGTCAGATCAAGCTATACCCTACTCTATGTTATTTTATATTGTATAAAAGAATGGTTTCTCAGGCTGTGTATTTCCCTAGGAAATTTTTTTTTACAAGTAGGTTCTTTTGTTTTGTTTTGTTTTGTTTTTTTCTTTTTGAGTCCACTCTAAGGGAGAAAGATAAGTGTGGCTCTTGAGTGGACCAAGACACTACATTATCTGGGAGGCACCACCCATGCAGTTCAGACTCATCAATTATCCCAAGGAAGAAAAATGGAACCACACTGTAAGTTTGTTAGAGAGACAAAAACACAGGACATACAGGAGTATTAAAGTCATGTCAGGACAACTAGACACAAGAGCTTAATGAACATACAAGATGGACAAATGGGTGTAACTCCCTCATCTGAATTTCTAAAAGTGATAGGCACCTAACACTGTGATAGCTCCACACCACATCTGATACCTGGTGTGTGCCTCAGGAGTCTAGGACTCCCTAACACAGGCCTGCCTGTCCTCCTGTTGGCCTGTGTGGACTTGGCCATGAGCTACCATTTCCTGTTCCTGACCCACTTCCTGCACTTAACTGGATCAGCCTTTTCACTTTGGATTCTGCAATCTTGCACTCAAACCTGACACTAGCACATCCTGTCACTGGTCTGGTTCTTTTTCTTCTCTATATGGACTTTTTCCCAGTCTACCTTTGAAGCCTCTGGAACTCTGCTATAGCCACTTTAAGTTGTATTTATTCTGTAATACACACACACACACACACACACACACACACACACACACATACTTGGAAGGGGAGAGAGAGAGAGAAAGAGAGAGAGCAAGAGTGAGAGACGTGGAATGAGAGTTAATGTTAGTAAATCAACTTGGAAGAAAAGAGCAGGCTCCACCTCAGCCAAGCTACAAGGCAAGCAGTTTCTGTGACAAATGGCTGTCAGGAAACTCCCTCAGCTCTGTGACCTTATCACTAATCAATAAACTCTGGCATTATGGGAAGACACAAGTGTGTGCTTGCATTTGAGCATTCATGTCAGTGGGGATAAAAAAAGGCGAGAGAGTAAAGGAGAGCTCGTTCAGGGTTGGAATCACTGAGGGCCTAGCTGATCTGGGATTTGCTGGCGGTTAGATAGAACTGAGGTTTAGATAAGCCAAGTCATTCAGATCCAGGCCTTTGCTCTCATTCACACCTCTCTGTTAAGGAATTCACAGCCCTGGCTGATCTGTTTCTATAACAGGGTCTTCTCTGAGCCATACCTGGTGGAATAAATGCCAAGCAGCCTGGGCTACAGAGATGTGCTCAGAAATGTAAACCCAGCCACATAAGCACCAAATTAATGCCTATAGTGTTTGAACTGGGATAACATATTATATAAAGCCAGGGCTTGGAGACCAGGTTTTACCAGATTGTTGGGGAGGTGGGTATAAGTTGGGATGTTGGGGGGGGGGATGGAAAGACTGGTCTGGAGAGAAGAGGAAAATACATCAAAGGTTTGAGAAAGAAAGCACAGAGGCATAACAGCTTTAAAATAGCCAATAGAGGGGCTGCTGTTCTTGATAGCTTCCTATCTTGAGTAGGTCTGATCCTTAAGGCAGTGTTTCTAATATATTATAACAGATTCTATGGATTCTGGGAATCCTAGAACCCTATAGGCAGTGATTCTGAGAGATGATGCAAACACAGAGTTGACTTTTGGTTATCTCTAGTAATTAAGGAAAATACAAAAAATATTTAATAACTTTACCTGCTTGGCTTTCTAGTAGAGACAGATATAATTTCCATAGTTGTATTTCCTAATGGAATCCATCTAAGGCCTTGCTGCATACACAAGGGGACAGTGCACAGCTCAGGAGCTGTATGGATGACTTGGTGGTTAAAAGCACTGGCTGCTCTTGCAGAAGACCTGGGTTTGATTCCCAGCTTGCAACTGTCTGTGATACCATCTCCAACGGATATAATTTCCTTTTCTGACCTAAGTGGTAGGCAAACATTCATAAATATAGAAATAAGTAAATATGTCTTTTAAAATGATAGCCTAAAGCAGAGGATTCAACACTGCCATTATCAGAAGGGGTCACACAATCTCTTCAAACACCACTTGGTCTCTGCAGTGCCGAGACAAGGTAAAACAGTGCTTCAGAGCCTCTCTTGGTATTCTGAAGATAGCTCGGATACGGGGGTTTCATGTTCCCAACATTACAAAATCAAATCACAGTGGCTATGCATTTATGTATTTGTAAATAAAGAGTCCACAGAAATATCTGAGTAGATTATGATCCCCACAACTTTAAAATGGGGTACTACGTTGAATAATAACACACATATAATAATGACTGGGGCAACATCATTGTTTTGAGTTTCTAGAGATAAATTCTCTGCCTGACTCTAGGACTTCTCAGCCCCTTTTCCTATACCACATTTCATTCTATCTGACTTCTTCCCACTGTGTGAGATTCCGGCCATTTCACCCTTGGGTGGAGCTGTGAATCAAACAGGCCTGTCTATAAAAGGTTGTTGTTTTAGATGCTGGAAGAGAAAGGACCATAAGGATAATGAAAGTCTGTGGATAGAAGAAGCTGTCACTGTCAGAATCCAGAGTCAGTACAAGAATTAAGGCAAAAGGAGTCAAGAAGCAAGTCAAAATAACAAGACTGGTCCCTGAATGCGGCCATACCTCAGGAAAGAACTGCAAAGACAACATGGCTTTAAGAACCAACATTTTCCATGCCCCTTTGAGTTAGAAATTGACATGACATCAGAGTGTTGAATGACTCCATTCTGCAAGTAACCAGGGCTTAATGGTCTCATCCATTTCTGTCTAGCAGAGACAGAGGCTGGCCTTTCGCTATCAACAGGTGCGACTTATAGAATCCCAAACTCATAAACAACAATGAACCAATGAAATCCAAAAGGCTCGTTCATTTTCAGCACTAAGCTCTTCTGGCATCGACTATCACTCATATAGAGTTTATATCCTTCCTCAAGGTAAGTTTATACAATTGACACACTGTTTTATAACATCAGCTCCAAGGGAAAAACAAACCAGGCTCTGAAACACAAACAAACAAAATCCGAACAATGATAACAAACAAGATCCGAACAATGATAACAAACAAGATCCGAACAATGATAACAACCAAAAGAATTTAAAAGAGGAATCTAGTACCAAATAAAGGAGGATGATATTTGGGTGGTTACAAGTGATTCCGTCAATCAGAACACACACCAGTATCTACTGCAAAAAAAAAAAAAATAATAATTATAATTATAGTAGTAATCTGTTTTGATGGAAATAAAGTACTGTAATATTTATTGCCTGTGCCAGAGTTCTAATGACTGTGGGGCCAGAAGTGAAGTGCCACAGCATGCTCCACATGTTTTTACCACGGTTTCTAAAGGCTCTGGAGGCTATTAAATTTAATGAACCCATCTGCTCTGAAACAGAGGTTCCCAACATAATCAGCTTCCTCCATGCCAAGCAATGCAGATGGCAATCTGTGTACCACGACTCAGCAGGATACTTCTCCTTACGTGTGTGTCTCTCTGTCCCAATGATCACAACTTCTTTGATATGCACTGGTTTCTTGGGAAAATACTGTAAATTCCATTTCCAACCTCTGACAACTTCCTTACGATGGCTTTGACACCCCCTGAGTAATTGCTTTTAGGCAGTAGAAGTTGTAGCTTAAAGCAATCACCCAAATGACTCCTCAATGGCCAAGGTGCTATTCCTAGATGGGAAACTGAAACAAATGTGCAATTGATCAAACCCAAGGCATTTTCTTCAAGTTGGACTTAGTGGGGGGTGAGGAGGAGGGATACAGGTCTAATTTGCCAGTGCAAGTAAATAAGTTTGAAGTTCCTGCAGATTGCCTACTGAATTGCATTGCCAGCAAATGGGAGAGACTGGGGGCAAGGGGAGGGGGCTGGGTAATGAATTCTCATTATTTTAGATGGTCACATTCCCACTGTTTTTGAAAGATTTCTTTGCTTCCCTTCTGTGTGTTGCCAAGCTCTGTGCAAACTCCCCTGGTGGGGGTTATCAGGGTGTGGATGCTTCCTGGGTTTGATGTTTGCTCTGCCCTACATGGCAAGTTGGGTAGCTTTCCTGAGCTGATTAAGACCCAACTGCAAAGCGCAAGTGATTGCTTACGAAATGGAACAAATTCCACTCATAATGATTTTTCGCTCTGCACCTCCAAGATAATGGCTGTGCATGACTCGTGTGAAGATGAGAAGCCGGCGAATTCCAGAATTCTGGTGTTTGCTGTTTTGCCAATTAATACATGAGATCTTATTAGATTAAACATAATTAATGTTGTTAACATTCATTCATTTATTTGGTCTTCATCGGGAAAGCAAATTGAATGGAGCAGCTACAGCAGACATTGAATATTTAATCAGACCGGTAGCAAAAAGCCAGGAGGACTAGTCATAGAAAGAGCTTTGCCGTTCTGATACTAGAGTCAGGCTTGGTAAATACAACCAATGGCCTTAAGTGCTGGAATCCAAAGCCAGGCTCTATTAATGGTTCGGCACTTCCCTGGCCATGTCTGGACTTAGGACATCATGAGTCTACCTGTAAAGAATAAGAAAAGAGGGAACTTCGTGCACAGGTTGTTGTGAACCATTCTGCCAACTGTTAAGTCAATTACATAATTATCTTTGTTAGATCTGGGTTCAATTACAAGTCTGGTGGGTCAATCGGCCAGAATTCCTTTCACCTTAACTGCTAAAGTCAGGTAATTAGGGAGAAAGAAGACCTAAGATCATTTTAAAGAAACTTGAGGGATCAAGTGCTCAGATTTACTAGACAATTAACAAATGCCAACTTCCTGTGGCCCTGGTGGAAATAATATAAAAACAACAGAGGCATGGGTTTTCTGCTTCCAGAGGAATGAAAAAACCTCTCACATCAGAGCATAATGAAAGGGACCAGGATGGTGGAAGCTCTTGGAGAGAGAAAAGCTATAGAAGAATGAGCAAAGCCTCCTTAGTCTGAAAATGTGTAGCAAAAGACATAGCTGGATTTCCTTCTGGCAGTATCTTCTCCTGTCAAACAAGAACACCGAGCCTGAGCAGCTGCTGTGGTAGGAAGCCTTCTGAATTGGTCCCCAAGACTTCTGCTTCCAACAAGTACATCCCTGTAAAAATCCCTGGACCTTGAGAATGGACAAGAAAGGATGGAATTACCACAATCAGATCACTAAACTATTGCCTTTGAGTTCACGTAAAGGAGGCTAGCCTGGTGCACCTAACCTAATGGGAGAAGCCGTTAAGGGGAGGTTGAGCAGGAAAAAGAGACTCTGCTGGTCTGGAAGTGAGTAAGCTTGTGTAACTGTGGCAATGTGGTAAGTAAGGAACAGCAGGTACCTGTGGGGACCCGACCAGCGGTAACCCCTACATTCAGAGATTTGGGTTCCCTGGATGGAACAGTCCGGAGCTGTAATGAGATAGGGGAAGGGGCAAAGAATGTGGCCAAGGCTGGGGTTCTGCTCAAGGCAACTGTTTATTGAATCAAAGGCACTGGGGTGGGGGTGGGGGGAGAGGGGAAGCCCCGCCCCCAGTCTTCCGCGCAGGCGTTCTAGAGTTTGGTGGGAAGTCTGAGATATGCCGGTGGGCTGGGCGGAGCCGGGTGACCTGGAAGACCTGCAGAACCTGGCTGTAGGGGTACCGGGCTCTCTTAGCCTAGTTAACAACACAATGGATGCCATTGGGTGCAGCACGGCTCTGGTCATTGCACCAACTATGTTGGTGGAGAAGGGACATCACAGGTACCCTCTGGGTGTGGTTTCCAGACAACAAGAAAACAGGACCCCAATCCTACAGCTGCAAGCAAAAGAATTCTGCCCAAAACGTGACCACTGACCCATCCCGGGAAATAACTCTGAGCTATAGCACAGTTATCAATTAACTGTGGTCTTGTGTGCTCCAGAATAGAGGGTCACCTGCAGGAGCCTCAAGACTGTGTACTATACAGTTGTAAAAAGAAATATAGAGAAAATAGGTAACAGTCCCATCCTGCAGAGTATTTAACCCTTAGAGCCAATTGGAGAAGGTAGGCATCATTTCCATCTTATAAGTGAAATTGGTTAGGGGGCAGAGCTAATGTGGACTTAAACACATATGTGTATAACACCCAGGCTGCCATTTTAGCACCACATTGTTAGTTCAAGATCTAAGTTAGACTTTTTACATGTGTAAATGTATTTAAAAGTTTTATGCCAACAACCCCACCGGAGTATACACGAATTAAGAAGGGGTTGTTTTGTCTGTCACTGTGGCAAGTGCTCATTACTGCAAACCGAGTTACATAAGGCCAATGCTGACACTGGATTGTCCTGGATGGATAGATTGGGACAAAGTGTCAGTCATTCTGAAACCATCACTGTGGTAGACAATGTTAATCACTTTTGGAATTGCCCTCCCAGAGACATCAAGAAGTGGGCTTCACTGATCTCCTACGTGTTTCTCAAGTCAGTAAGAATGAATCATTACTGGCAGGTAGGAGCTCAAAAAATGTTTCACTTTTAGGGGTTTCCAAAATCGGTGGGGTCATCAATGAATCATTAGATGAATCCAGAATGCAAATCCTATATTGACCCCAATGTACAAATGATAGAGTTGTTTGCTTTGGTGTTTGTTTTTGTGCCTGAGCTGCAGGATCTAGGCCTAGATGCCTTCTTTGAAAAGATTGTGGTTTCTCGGTCAGAGGTCATTGATGGATGCCCAGCAGCAATTCCCCTCGTCCACGGGCCTAGTTTAAATACACACACACCCCCAAACCCAAGAACACCTAGCCACATATGCAGTGGCCCAAGAGGCCTCTCTACATCTTTAAGCTGGGAAGGTTCTTCAGAACTTCCTATTTGAGAGCTTATTTATTTGGTGGATTTGTAGATATATAACCACAGGCACCAGGGGAACCCCCAAACCTTGCTGAACCATCATTTAACCAAGTCCTGGTTTCCAAGCTTTATGATTCTTGAGGAGGTGAGGCATGTCCATCCTGTCATCTTGCGATATCGAGCTTACTCAGTAATGAGTTATGGTAGTTGGGGCAGAGAGTATTAATTCTGCATGGAGCAGAAAATTTCAGAGGTATTCCTTATGCAACTGCTTGCCCATATAAGCCCCAGCCTCCTTTTTTCTGCTGACTAGGGTTATGTAGCAGAAAAACCTTGAATGACAGTGGGCTCTCCATGAGCTTCAGGTTGTGTCTCTATCTTCCATGGGCATATAGCATCCATCTGCTTCCCATAGGTGATGCTGATTTTACTGACCTACTCAGGATGTTGTTGGGACAGTTTCCTACACAGTATACTAGAGAGCAGACATACTATCCTATTGTCCAGCTACTATTATTTTCCTTTGTAATTAATTTAAAATGAACTCTGGAAGAAGCACTTTGAAATAATAAAAATCTCCTTCCCATCATCAAGCCTTCTACCTAGATTCCTAATCCGTTGACAGTGTTGGCTCTAAATGAGTGTGGTTGTCCTCAACTACCTTGGCTGCAGAATGGTGACTCTCCAGCCCCACCAGCCCCTCACTTACCACGTGGCATGGCACTTTGGATTAGACTCTCTTCCCTATGGAGTTTATCTGTTTGGTGTTTGTCCACTATCATTAAGAATGCATGGATTACTGTTCTACTCAACAGATCATAGTCTATCACTGTTGTATGTTGTTCTGAGTTGCAAACTGTCCCAGGTTCAATCAACAAGAGACCCTTAATGCTAACTGTATACTTCTGATACAATCATGTTGTTGTTTTTAGTATTTTCTTATTTTCTGATATAAAATGTGTATTGAGGAGAGAAAGGTACTTTAACTACCCAAGCCTTGGAATCAGAAACTTCTCTTAGGAATTCTGTTTCCTTTTCCTGGCAGAGGATCTGGCTCCTGGAGGAGTTCACTGCTATGTAGCTTCCAGTGAGTCTAGACTCTCAGTGACCATAGCTGGAATTGCATCCTGCAGGCTGATTCAGTTAACCCCATAGGCACCTGCCTTTCCTGGAGTGTTTTCATGTGTTCACTTCCAACATCCTCCCAACATGGCCTAAGAATTTGCTTACTGCTATATATGATGCTAGGAAAATTCAAATTTGTCTCATTCTTCTCCCTAGATTATAAGGTAGTATTAAACATTTTATTCAAAAATTTAATAATAAATGCCTGCTATATCAAAGATTAATTTGGAAGGCTAGTTATGTTTTCTTTTCCCTGTTTAATGGGTAAATTTGTTATTTAATGAAGGCAGAGTTCTTTTTTCCCTTCAACTTGTTGGCACTCTGTTTAAGTTTTCTTCATTTTATTCCTATTCTTTTCACATACAAATAAATAAATAAATAAATGTAATACAATTGTTTGTTTGTTTGGCTTAGATTTTTGTTTTATATTTGAGCTGGCCAGATGGCTCAACATGAAAATGTATTGTTTACAAGCATGATGGTCCAAGTTTGGTCCCCAGGACCCATATGCTAATAAGGAAAGAACCAACTCCTGCAAGTTGTCCTCTGACCTCCACACATGTTCAATGTTACATGTACACCTACACCTACACACACAAACACACACACACACACACACACACACACAAATATAACAATTTTTAAAGTCAAAACTTGGTCAGGGATATAGTTTAATAGGTAAAGTGCATGAAGACCCAAGTTCAGTTTGCTAGAAACCACACAGAGTAGTGCATATCTGCAACCCAAGCACCTCTACAATAGATGCGGCAGGAAAAGAAAATCCCTAGACTTGCAGGCTTGCTAGGCAGGCGTATGTGGTAGCAAAGGACCCACACTCAAATAAGCTGAAAAGGTCAAGACTGCACTTGACGTTCCAACTTGTTCTCTGACCTCCTCCACATGTGTGTTATGGCATGCACAGACTTATCTCTCTTTATCTCTGTCTCTGTTTTTCTCTTCCTGTCTCTCTCTCTCTCTCTGTCTTTCTCTATCTCTCTGTCTTTCTCTCTCTCTCTCTCTCTCTTTCTCTCTCTCTGATTGTGTGTGTTTCCTTCTGTCAACCATGCACTCCCACACAGAATACAGACATGCAAAGATACACAAAACAGAAATCAAAACTATGTAAAAGGGGATGTGTCTGACATTTAATACAGTTAACCAGTTCTGTGGACTTCTAGTTTCCCTTGGCTATGTGCATTTCTGTTTGCACAAGCATATCTTCTCATGCAGTCGTCTGTCCTACACAGCATGTCACCTGGAAGACTCACTCTCATATTCTTCTGACTTTCCTTAGCAGTATATCTTGCTTCTGCATAAACATCCTATGCTGAGCAGCAGAGACCACCCTCACTCTCACTGCTAATAGTCTATGACTCACACAATCAATCTTTACATGTTTGGGGAGTTAGACAATTTCCAACATGTGGAAATCACACACAGTTCTAATGAACAAATGTCTCTATGGACTTCTGTCTTGATGGAGAGTTATCTTCAAGGATAATTGCAAATATAACTTCTGGAGCAAAAGGCAAATGAAAAGAACCTGTTCCTCCATAGAAACTGCCTCATTTTGCATTCGAATAGTGATCTATGAAGTTCTGCCTTGCTGGCAACCTCATCTGGACAGTGCATGGCTAAGCTTCCGATTCAAACACTCTGCTATTGAGAAATGGCATCTCATTATAGCTTAATTTGCCTTTTCTTACTATGGATAAAGGTGTATATTTTCCCATATTAAACTCCATTTTATTATATTTGAGGCCTGCTTATGTCATATGCTATTTCTTTTGGAGGGGAGGAGTTTCCTCTGTCATTTAAAATGTTTTATTACATTATTTATTTACTTTTGTGCGTGAGCATGGGGTCACTTGGCAGGGTGCCATGAGTGAAGGTCAGAGGATAACCCATGGTGGTCAGTTCTCTTTACCTTGTGGATCCTGGGCATCTAAGTCAGGCCGTCAGGTTTGATGGCAAGAGCCTTTACCTACTGAGAAAACTTTCTCTGTGTTTTTCATGTATGGCCTTGCTCTGCTAAGATGAGATCATACACAAAGTTCCCATGTGTAATCAGACCATTTATTGAACTCTCTGATCTATTAATCTGTTCTGATCTATTAATCTGGTCAGGCTTATCTTTAGATTCTCCTCCTATACTTTTACATGAGGAACCAAAACAACTGGTCGACCCGGATCTCTGGAGTTTGCATGGCAAACTGGAGTACTTTGGTTCTGTAGTGCCAGCTAGATACATGCTTCTCCTTTCCTCTTAGTTCGTCTCTCTCACTTAACCACAAGAAAGAAGAAATAGCACCATGATTGCTGTACTCATTGTCACTGTGATAGATGAGATGTCAGCTAAAATGGCATTTTAGCTATTTTGTGTCTACAGTTCAGAACTGAACCAAAATCCAACTCCCAAGCTGACAAAAGGCCAGTGGCACCAGCAACCAAGAAGTGCTCCCAGCCCCACACCCTCATCTCTGGTTGACTCTCCCTGAGGTTCTACAGGACATTACGTGAAGGCTGGGGTCAAGTGAACTGTTGTGGTGAGCTGGATGTGTCAGGGTTTCCCCAGTTTGGCTCTCATGTGTTGTTATTGTCCTGTGTGCATCTGCCACTGCCAGAAATATAGCAACAACAAGAACAGGAGAGCCCAGAGAGAGGAAAGTAGGCCCAAGACAGCCATGGAGACAACTACAGAATGCAGCTGTGTCTGTGCATTTGTGATTAATGAGATGCGAATCTCCAGAACACTGATGGCTGAACTGTCCTCCGAGAACATTTACAATCAATAAATGAAACACGCCTCTTCCAACAGACTCAGTATCACTGAGAAAAATCACACTAAAATTACACAAAAACACAGCCGTAGAATGATTACTAGGTGACTGGCAAAGTCCCTCCTTTTACGCACACATGAGAATACAACTTTCAGGAGCTCATGACCAGAGTTCACATGACCATGCTTACAGAACTCCTATATAAGCACTTTTTTTTTTGCCTGTCTATGGAAGGGGAATGTAATTGCATCTGCTATGGTGGGCCCCATTTGTTATTAGAATGAGCTTCAGTCACATCTTCATTGGATACCTAATGATCTGTCAGGAGGACTGGGCCTCACACATGGCAGGGGCCAAATCCATCAGCATGCTTTTTATCACTGTATTATGCAGGAATGTGATAATATGTGGGCTATCGGGAAACCACAAACAAAAAAGGGAGAGTGGTTGATGTTTTCAGAGGAGCAGGTCCTATTCATGGTCATCTTCAATATGACCTTTGCCTGCTGCGATGAACAACAGCAATTGGACCTACAATCTTGGACAGTGTCACTCAAGCCCATAATTGATGAAGAATGACATGAAACCCTTTCCCTGAAGCATAAGGACAAACCCAGCCTCTCCCGCAGGATCCCCATAGACTCACGGTGCTGTCGATGTACGCTTCGGTCCACACCACATCATGCTCCTGGTCAATAACTTTAGGTCGGCTGAGCACATGGAGGTATTCCATGACATTTTCCTGCACATCAGCCAAGGTGGAGATCTGGGTGAAAAATCCTGCCAAAAGAAGGACGAGGCTTAGAAATGCACAGGGAGCATGCATCAAGGAACACACATTGGCTAGAGCCCAAATTTCCTGCTTTGTCATTGTGAAGTGTTGGATCTCGTCCCTCCCTCTTGAAGGGAGCTTTATCTTCACAGACAAGAGTATAGTCACCAAAAGGAAGAGAACTTAAATTAACTCACACAGAAACAGTTGACTAATTATAGTCAAGGAAACAAGGCTAGGTCCCAGGCTTTATTATGGACATGGGAATCAGAATCCTCACTCCAGGCAATTCTACAGTCTTTTTCTGTCCCAGTTTAGTGAACATATTTCCAAGGAGAAAACTATAAATCACAAAGTTAAAAGAGATGTCATTATTATAATATTAATATTAGTATTCATTAATTTACTAAAAAGTGCCAAAATGTTTGCTAACTCCTTTCCTCTTTGATTTGTCTTCTTTTGTTTTTGAGATAAGCTTGTTATTGTTTGCTGTAGCATTCTGTTTGGCTTTGAATTTTTTTCAAAGTAGTTTTCATGCTTCAGCTTCCTGGGTGTTGAACTAGGATGGGTCTCCTTTATTTTTAATATACACAGGAGGATTATAATTGTATAACGATAACTTGATTGAAGTGGACTAAAGACTTGTGTTTTGCCCATGTTCTACCAGCACTGAATGCAAGTTACAGGAAAGAAAGAGTACAGGCTGTGGGTTTCTTGCTTTCACTTCTTCCTTCTACGTCTCTTGGTTTGTGCCCATTACTTCCAGTGTAAACAAGGTTTTGTCGTGTGTATGCTTGAGGCTAACACTGCAGATTCTACTTTGTTGTGATCCCAACCTGACACCAGAGTTTTCATGAAAAGAAAATGTTCTAAGCAATCAATAATTCTACAGGTGAAGTTGCCTGTTTGATGTGGAGTTAAGGGCATTGATGTGTTCCTCCTGAACTGGCAGTCTGATGGGCTTTGTTGAATTGTAGGAGGTTTATAAGCAAAACGAGCACTGGGCACAGGCTTGGCTTCCCTGGAGGAATTCATTTGCTCAAATTTGTGTGGAAAGCTTTCTTAGTGGAATGAACAGGATGGACTATGAAGAGAGGAGGAAAGAAACACGAAACAGCACAGTCAGTACTAAGCTAAGACATAAAGGGGATCATGTCTGGCTACCCTGAGCCAGGGTTTCTGGAGCTGGACACTGAAGGATAAGGAGAGAATTAGTGGGGGGCAGGCAATTGCAGAGTGTGTCTGGCAATTCAAGGGTATGAGGGAAGCATCTAGATTAAGTGAAAATAGCTCAGAATGAACCCAATTAAAGAGTTCAACAGAGAGCAGAAATGTCTCAAAGAGATGGGCCCAGCAGAACATGCGGAAGAGTTGAGACTTTGTCACACAGCAGGTGGTTATGGAAGGACTTTAAGCTGGAGGACATAGAAGGTAACGCTGCTGCTTCTTGTCACTAAGTAAGGATCCATTTCTATTTACCAAATGAATCAGAGATGGCTTAAAGGGACTCTAAAGCCAGATCTGTTGCAGCATGTGCACAGAAATTACTGACTTTCCTTGGGTCTAAACCAAGCACTCAGTAGGAAAACCCAGCCCTTCTCCTGTTCAGGAAGGGCTGGACCCACCAAGAACATTTCCACACAAAAGCCAGCTGGTTTGAATTTAGTGTGCCAGTCCCAAACAGGTTGGGACCATGTGGCTTCTGGGTTCCTGATGACAGCTCTGCACAGTGCTAATTAGCATGCATTATCACTCCTACCTGCCCCACCCTCCTGGCCATGACTATAGCAGTGAAACAGGGCCCCAAAGGAGGAACAGGCATGCCTGTTATAGTTTGAGATCCCAGAACAGGACCTGTGAGTTCTCTTGGAGGTCTGGCCCTCATTTGGGGAGACCCATCGGTATATGACTTCTAGGTGGTCCAGCTGAGAGGCATGGTAGGCAAGAAACGTTTTATAAGGGGCTGTTAAAGGACAAGGAGAATGCCATACCCAACAGGAGTCATCACTCCAAGCCTGGAGAGTATAGTTCACTTTAGAAGAAGGACAATATTCAACATCTCTGCTAGTAGCTAATTCTTGGATTCTAAGGCACATAGTAAGCTAAGTAGGGGTATCACCATGTTGGCCAGTTGGGTGGGTCTGAGTCTAGATGGGGATACTTTGATGAGCATTGTCACTGTGGATCCGTTCATGTGAAGATAGACTCTCTTAGAAGAGTTCTTGATTGCTTCTATTTTCATATCTAATCCTCAAAGCAAATGCTGAAGCTCTCTGACTTACGTTTTCCAAAACAGCCAAGAAAAAAAGGGAGATGGATCTTTGAGAAAGAATGAAGGGCACAGCTTGTCAGCTTCAAGTGTGAGATACGGAGGGGGTGTCAACCATACATTTGGAAAGGATTGAGCTGAGGAATGACTCTCACTCAGTCCAAATGTTACAAAGCTCACTTACCCAGAGCTTCAAACCTGGCAAGCCAGTTAACTGATAGCTCTTGTGGATGAACATGGCAATCCAGGATGAACTATGAAAAGCTACTGCTTGACTTTCCTCTCCAACCCCCATTGGCCTTTCTCCAATAGCATCCTGTCCAGCTAGGTAGAAGCAGAATCATCATCCTAGATACCCATCACCACCCCCTGCTCTATGCCTGGTCCCATAACTAACTCACCAGCATGTGTTCTTGGCCAGTCTCTAAAACACACTTAAAACTAATGTTTTTTCCTTTAAAACTTTGACCCCACTCCAAGATTCCATGATGTGCAAGTAAAAGTCCATCTGCAGCTTCCCCATGACTTCCCTAATCTGAAAGTATAAAATATATTATCATCTATCTAACCAAAGCACTAAAATAGCATCCACACAGAGTTAGAACAAGATCTGAACATCTTACACTGACCTCCAAGAGCCTTTCTCCATCAGCCCTCACATACCTGGAATCCCATTTGCACAATGCTCTTAGACATTAACCCTTTTCCTGCTCTTCTACACTGAGCTGGCCCTGATCCTTCTGCCTTAGCCTGCCTAGGGCCTTTCACTTTCTGCTCAGTTCCCATTTTATCTACTTTTCCAAGAAGGATCAGATGGATCTATTTTTATTACCCATGGCTTGGTTGGGGGAATATCTCCCTGACAAACTGACCCATCTGAACTTGATTTCTCTCTCGGTATCTTGTTTCAGGGTCTTAAGGATGTTCAGTCTGATCTGGGACTGGACTATGACTTGCTTGCTTACTATGTTTGTGTTACTGGGATGTTAGTGCTGTGGCATACTATGAGAGCTCGTGCTTGTGTGGTAAGGAGACAGCTTCCCAGACTGGGAGATGCGGGAATGTGGGACAGTGCAGAAACCTTCACTGAGGTCTTCCCAGGACTCACATTGCCTTCTGCCTTGACACTCATGACAGCCCACCTCAGGTGCTCATTACAAAAGGAGCAAAGAGAAGTATGGAGAATTAGCCCAAGAACAACTTGAATCCAGATTAATTGGACTCCAAGACTTTATTCTCAACATAGAAGGCATTCTTTCTTACAATAACAAAACAAACCATGGGCTCCTCATAACTCCTCTTCCAGGGTGCCTCTAGGGATCAATTGGGTATTATAGCTGAGAAAGTTTGAAGATAAGAATGGGCAAATATAGGGCTGCCCTTAAAATTTCCTGGCAAAACTTAGTACCATCATACAAACCCAGGGTATGGTTCCAACTTATATTTCAATATAATAAGCAGAGGTATAGGTCTGTAAAAGGAAAAAGAAAGCTAAGTTTACACAAATTTGGTCTTAGCCCATTGGAATTTGAAACCTTTCTGAAAGAGTCTTTTCTTGCTTTTAAATGTTTTTCTGAAAGGTTTAGCAAAGAGATGTATGGTCTAGTTAACAAATGATGGATAGTAGGAAGTTGCTAAGGGTCTAGATCTTTGGCTGAAACCATAGACGCTTCTCTCAGTTCCCTTCTGTAATCTCTGAGCTGGCCACCTTCCTTACTGCCCCTGCTTTTTTTCCTCGTGAATTCTAGCTCGTGAATGTTTATTCTCATCTTTAATGTGCCTTTTTGAACTTCATATATCATGTAAGAAAACAGAATCAGCAATCATTCAGTAATTACTGAGTAATTAATGCTGAAATTAGCCACCTATTATAAATGGTCTGCTCATTTTTCTATATAACATCAATTTATTTGCCTTGCTCCCTTGCAGCGTTCCTTCTGTGAACTCTGGGTTACAGCTGCTCAGTGGGATAAACCACATGCAGCCCAATACTTCGTATTCCTGTACTTTTCACTCTGACTTCAACATGTTTTCAAAACGCCTTGCTTGGAGGTGCCATGCCATAGACCAAGGATTCCATATTGCTCTTCACAGTGACACCAGATGCCATAGCCCCCACAGTCTGCCTTTGTGAGCAAACCCTGCTGTCTATCTCACATGGCCAGGTTCTGTCTCTACCATTGCTGGGAAATGTTTCTGTGATGGAGCCATTTTCCCAGGTGTGGTGTAATCACTGACTGCATGAAGCAGATTTGCTGTGGTGACTTACATAAGACCTTGGCTTTCAGTTGGCTGTGGTGTGGGTTGGGACTCCGGTGGTGTACATTTTCATGCATGTGTATGTGTTTGTGTACGTGTATATATGGATGTGTAGGATACGTGTGTGTTTCTGTGTTTATATGTGTTTGTGTGTATGGTGTGTATTTCTGTGTGTTTGTGTGTATGGTGTGTATGCTTTTTGTATGTATGATATTTGTGTGTATGTGTGTGGTGTGGTATGTTTTGGTTTGTATGGTGTGTGAGTGTGTGTGTGTGTGTGTGTGTGTGTGTGTGTGTGTATGTGTGTGTGTACTGGGCCAGGAGAAAAGATTACTTTTCAAAGATGCAATTCTCCTACATGAAATGCTTTTTAAAATAACCCTCTAAGCTTTGGGGGTCATTAAATGGACATGGGTGGAATGGTTTCTTCAGTCGGTACCATCTCTCTATTTCAGGTGAACAGACTTCTCTGTCTCCCCTTGAAGTGATGCACATGTGTTTAGCTACTTCACATATTTCCAAAGATTATGCAGACTTTTAAGTATGACAGACTGAAAACCAGAGAGCATATCTTTAGGGTTCTCTCTTTTATAACTAAAGATAATTAGAACACCCACCTCCTAGGGATTCTCTGAGGTTTAAAGAGATGCATCATGTAAGTACTGTATGCCCTTTCTGGTACAGAATGCAATCCGTAATCCTCAATTGCTATTAGCAATAGCCACATGGCAATCTTTGTCTCAATCACATGCCAATCTTCACATCGTTGGTTTAACCAAAACAGTTTAACTATGCCTTTTCTTCTACCCATGCCCAGAACCATTCATTTGATCTCAGAATTATGAAGCTCTTTGGGACTGTGTAACAATTGGAAAGGGAAAGTGAGATTAAAAATTAATTCTCAGTAAAGGTCAGTGACTGGACTTCCCTGGATGGCTTAGGCTACCAGTTCTATTTCAAACAAGGAGAGAAGAACCTTTAACCCCTCAAAAAGGGATAAGCTAAACACACAACTGGGAGAGACACACAAGGCATTTCCTTTGGAGCACATGATGACTGATAGGTTGAGAACTCCAACACTGAGCAAAGCTTGTGTTTGCACAGCTGGGAAACACTCCATTAACTCTGGTTTCGAAGGGGAATCATCTAGCGCTCATTTCAAATGCTGGCACGCTGCACATTAGTAAAGGTTATCGCCTCTTCATGGGATATCTGGACTCGCCGACCGTCTTTGCTGCTGTCCCAGTTCACTTGTTTATGCAATAGTGTGAATTCGGCATTTAAACTGCCTGGCCTGTCTCTCATGGCAGGGATGACTTTAATGTCTTTAAAATGGCACGCTGTGTTGTTTCATTAGAGTTGCTTCCCTCAGGGCAGGCCCTACTTAGGTATAATGAAACAAACCAATCTGCTCCAAGTCTCTTTGGATTCTGCCAGTTTGTTGAAGGAGGCAGAGAGCTGAGGCCCATGAATGTTCTCCAGGCATGTGTCTGAGGTCGACTGACTATGAACTGTTTCCATGGCTACCAAATGTCTAAGAAAGACTTTCTGTCTGGACAGTAGGTCCTTGAGCACCAGGGATCGAGAGATGGCATAATGGCTCTCGCCATTCTCCCCTCCCTCAGGGTCACTCTGTGGTCAGGCAGCTCAACCTGTCAGCAGGCTTCACTTTGGCCTTTCCTTGGTCTGCTCAAGTCCTGGATGCTGACAGTTTATTTCACAGAATAACTTAGTTGCATCAGGGCAAAAACATGTCATGGGGGTAGATAGGGCTTCGGACGTCATGTCACTTGAGCTGAAAATGTTATGCTGCCTCCATCATGTAACAATCCAAGACCATAAACAAAGATTTAATTAATGACCATAGATGAATCCTTGCTCATGACTGACGCCAACATGAAGCCAGTGTTTACATGGGTGCAGAGGAGCGGAACCTGACACTGTCACAGTGAGTGCAACTTTGAAGAGAGGCAGACAGTGACATTCTGTTACCCAAAGCCATCAGATGGGAGAACTGAATCAGGAAGGCAAAACCAGCAGGAACAAAGGATACATAATGAATCTCACTGACAATCCGGCCAGCAGCTATCCTTATGCCCATGGATTTTCTGAACCTATAAACCTTATAGACTAAATTCTAGAGCTAAGTCCTGCCATTGTCTTTTAAGAGGCTCTGCCAGAGCCTGACAAATACAGAGGTGGATGCTTGCAGCCAACCATTGGACTGAACATGGGATCCCCAATGGAGGAGTTAGAGAAAGGACTGAAGGAACTTAAGGGGTTTGCAACTCCATAGGAAGAACAACAACATCAACCAACCAGACCCCCCCCCCCAGAGTTCCCAGGGACTAAACCACCAACCAAAAGAGTACACATGGAGGGACCCATGGCTTCAGCTGCATATGTAGCAGAAGACTGCCTTGTCAGGCATCAGTGGGAGGAGAGGCCCTTGGTCCTGTGAAGGCTCAATGCCCCAGTGTAGGGGAGTGCCAGGGCAGGGAGGCAGGAGTGGGTGGGTGGGTGCTGGAACACCCTCACAGAAGCAGGGGGAGGAGGGATGGGATAAAGGGTTTCTGGGGGAAAACTGGGAAATGGGATAACATTTGAAATGTAAATAAAGAAAATATCCAAAAAAATCAGAAATGAAAAAAATTCAAAGATTCTTAAAAAGGATAACTAAAACTAAATTTCGATATGATATTAGTTGATTAAGACAAGGTTTCAAACTTGAGGACTTTTTGTCAGCTGGACAGTAGAGAGGCAAAAGCAATGACGATGGCCAAGTGTCTACTAGCTAATGGGAAAAATTGCAATCTGGTGTGGTAGGGATTGAAATAAGGGGGAAAAAAGGAAAGGAATTTTCCCCATGACCACAGAATACAGACAAAAAAACTGGGAAGCATAACTTAGTCTTTTTCAAATGTCAACAAAGGTCTAAGATGTACAGAAGGGCCTCTGCTGTCAAAGGGAGTCTGGGGTTTACCTAATGCTCCCATCCCAGGCCTCCTTTAGTCCTGCTACACCTGCTCATGAGATAACGCTGACCCGTGACCTGGGATGAGCATCATGGTGCACACTTTCTGTGAGGCAAGCTGGACAATAAGCAAAAACAGTAGCACTACTTGTTATGTCAGGGATTCAAGGAAGCATTCAAGCTCTGCCATGAAGCCATTCTTTTTTTTTTTCTTTTTTGAGGCAAGGAAATTGAGATTTGCTTAAAAGACCATTCCAAATAGAACCAGAGAATTAAAGACAAAGCCAAATGAAAGGCATCATGGGAGTAGGCTCTAGCAATCCATCGCCTTTACTCCTTGGGATCTGCATTTTCCCTCTGTGAGCTTCCCTCTGAACATGCCTGACAAAGTGGCCCAGGCTGGGTGACAGAATCTTTTTTCTGGAAGAGGGGTTGGAAGCTAGACTTTAGATTTGCTAGCCATTATTCAGAGAAGAAGTTCTCAGATCTACCATGTTTCCTGCATAGTATGTGTTGTACAGTAGGAGGGAGCGGTACGAGAAGACACTTTCAAACCACACACAGACACAAAGCAGGGATGTTCTATCTCTGTTTTAAACATGGTAAAAACATGTGAAGAAAATCCACAAAGGAAAAGAAAAGCAAAAATACATTTCCTCTGCTCTTTCATGAAACTCAGCCTCCCTCCACACTTAATGGTTCTGAGTCACTCCTTCCTTTTTCCAGAACATTCCCTTTTTGTGTGTGTAAGTTGCAGAGAAACAACTTTGGTTGCTGGAAATAAAGTACTTTGTTCTGAAGTCGTCAGAGCTGCAGCTGAGACCTGTAAAACATTCATCACATCTTCTTCCTTCCACTGAAACCCAAGAGCTACCGTGTTGATGCATTATAGCTTATGAGGCCAGTGAAAGGATAGACCACCTAAGTCTGTCACTACCAACTACTATACAACAGGACACCCGTCTTTATTAATATGGATAATTAATTTTACTTGTGCTGTAATCTATCATAGGAGAACCTGCTCTGAGGAAGTTCAAGGCTGGGCTCTGTCAGGTGATCAAGATGAAGTCAGAGTCTGAGGCTGCTCTCAGAGAGCCTGTGGTCTCAGAGGGGAAGTAAGGTAGATGAACAGATCACTGCCCCAAGGGAATAATGTGAGCACTTATGTGCTAGGAACTGAACTATTAACTACTAGTCTGACTTGCACAGCCCCACTCCCTGTCTACAACCTGAATATTGGGCAGGTATTACACCACCCACTTTCTGCAGGTGATGAAACTCAGACCCATCCCAATAGTAAGAAAATGCTCCATTTAAGGTCCAAATCCTTCTTGGCCATAATGGAAGAAGTTCTTACTAAAATAGAAATCTCTGTTACTTCCATTCCTATTCCTTGCCCCAAGCCTTGTGTTTGATACACTGTGGGGATTGATAACAAATTTACTTTATGAATACAAAAATCCATAAGCGATTAAGCACCTTAGGTACTAGTATTGAACTACTAAACCTAGCATGCACCATTTCACCAATCCTTCCATTTAATGAGAACCCACAGAAGAATGGGAGACAAAATTACAGTTCTACAGGAAAATTAAACGCAAGACCTCTATTGAACAGTGTAGAGACTGCAGTTGCTAACAATGTCTATATTTTTGAAAATTACCCAGAATCTATTTGAAATGCTTTCATCACAAGTACATGGTAGGTAGGTTATGCAATTCATATTAATTGCCTTGATTTGGCCATTTCACAATGTGTGCACATCTCAGAACATCATGCTCCATACCATATAGAGAGTTTGTATTTGTCCATTAAAAATTCAAGACCTCCATGCTGAATATTAAGTGACTAATGCAAATTAAGGTTAGTTACTTTGACTAGTCCTGTGGCCAAAACTATGCCATGGAAAATACCAACCCACCCATCTCAATGGCTTAACAGGTGGTCTTGGCACACATCTAGTGTGCATCGAAGGCATCTGTCTGCTCATTCAGAGACCCAAGCGTGGTAAGGATGCTGAATCCCAGCTCAGTCTTCTTATCTCAATCATGAGGCTTCAGAGTTCATGGAAGAGACTGTGGATGCCCATACCTGCTCCTGAATGCTTTACCTCAGACTGAACCCAGGTTGACTTACTTCATTCTACAAGAACCTGTTTTCAGGGCACAGTGGAAGACCGGGAATGGTACTGGAGACTTGGATGTTTGAAGCATAGTGAAAGTCTCACACAGAAGCTCTTCCAATATTTCTCAGCTACTAAGAATCTGAGAAGAGGCTTAGCCACTTGACTGTGACCTCAAAATCATAGAAGAGCTGTTACATATCCCTCACTGATAATTTAGGAACAGATTTTATCTGAGAACTGTAGCCTCCTTTTCTGTAAAGTCATATGCAGAAGCAAAAGGGGTATAAAACTGCAGCTAAATAGGACAAATGTGTTATTTATTTGCATATCATTAAATAGGTAGTCTAGTATTCTTATAGTACAGTGGGATGACTAGGCTTAATGTTTGTGTATTTCAAAAGAAACAGGAGAGAGGATTTTGAATTGGCCCACCACAAGTATATGATAAGTATTTGAGGTGTTAGATGTACTTACCACCTCAACTGCTTAATGTGTGTGTGTGTATGTGTGTGTGTGTGTGTGTGTTACTATTTCTCAATAAAAAGATAGCCATCTTCTTTAAGGATTCCTTCTTTGTCCCATACATGCTGCTAATTCCGCATACCCAAGACCAGCAAGTCAGAGTCAGGAAACTCACCTTTGTTAGCACAAGCCATCCACTTGAGATTGTCAGCAAAAGCAGCCTCCCGGCCAATGAGGTAAGTAAAGATTCGAACCTAAAAGGAAGATGAACATCCGGTGAGCAGTACTCAGCTTGCGCCATCCTGCGCAGTCCACATGCATGCCTCTCACACATGTGCTTTACCTCTTTCATGCTCCATGCTTCCCATCTGCAGGAACATATTTAAGACATTTGAAAGTACAGTCAGCTAGAAATGTATTCAGGGGGGGGCGGGGGGGCTTTGATCTTTGTAGACATATGGCCTAAATGGTAGTTGTTTCTCGGCGTGCAATGCAGGGCAGAGAAGAAGGGCCAGAAATGTGAGGCCAGCAGCAATGTGGGCCTGGCTTTGTTCCATGAGTGGATAGGGATCTTCCAGGTCTAGACCAAATCCATAACTGTTTTCCTCGTTCCCACAGAAAACCCAGACTGTGCTGTTCTGGAGAATAAAAACACTTCTGTGAGATCCTCAACATTTCTCCCTAGCAGAAGGCACGGGCGGGTGGAGCTCCTTAACTATCTGTAGGGGCTGGCTTGGTTTTAGGTCCTTAACTGAAACAAGAGCCATTGCCTGTGGCCTGGAGACCTATGGCGTCCTGGTCAAGTCATCCTAAGATTCTGGCTCCCAAAGAGCAGATAACTTACATTTTTAAAAGGCTATCTCATTTTGCATTGTTTCCTCTCTCTCTCTCTCTCTCTCTCTCTCTCTCTCTCTCTCTCTCTCTCTCTCTCTCNAAAAAAAAAAAAAAAACCTTCCATCTTTATCATCTCTTAGGGTAGCAATAAACAATAAGAGATGGCTCTTAGGCTGTGAAGTCATGCATTTCATCTTTGCAGTCAAGAACCTGGGGTAAAGCTGCAAAGGTATCAGTGGGTGCCAACCTTTTGGCTATCCAGATGAAAAGGTTGAGCAGAGACTGTCTCCCTCAGAGGTATGGTTAAAACCCAAGAAAAGTGTTTGGGTTGCTGGCAAACTTGTACAATTCCTGATTTAAAATGTGGCAACCTACTCGGAAAGCCAGCAGGATCACGCCAAGCTTCAGATCCGTCATGATTGCTCAAGAATTGTGCTAACAAGCCCTCCAGAAGTGAAAGCCAACAGTGATCTCCGCCATCCCCACCAGTAAGGTCTCTGCAATCAGCACCATCCATGGGTCAGGTACTCTGCTGAGGGATTTGCAGGCTTTTGATTTGTTGTGATGATTTCTATTTTATTGTGCCGCTTATGAAAGGAAAGCAGGGTCATGCTCAGTATTTCGCTTTATGAACAATGCTTGGCTCCCAGTGGGCCGACCTCTTATCTGAGTAGAAGCAGCATGGACCTGACTCGCTACATCTCTGCCTAGAAAATAAACATAATCAGATGATATTGGGCTTATGCCCTGCGTTTGTTCACAGCAATGCCTTTCAACTGAGCACAAAAGGGAAAGCATTGTACTTCAAAGTGTAAAATATTTGGGAGAGCAATTTAACAATATCAAGAACATTTTGTATTTGTAATTCTTTTGGCCCAGTAATTGTACCTCTAGGCCTTTATCTTATAGTCAGGATTACAGGCAACGTGCCCACGAAGGCTAACAGTCAATAGAATTGACAGGAAAGGGAAGAACAGTGAAGAATACAGTTTTGCAAATACATAGTGCAAAGAGTACAAGCACGTTCACCCTCATTACATCAGGGTCAAAAATCAAATCCTACGTGTTTCCTGAGGACTGACTGGCTAATAATCACACGGTAAGGTTTTGTTTTTCTAAGGGAGACTCACGATTTTTACTTCATAAACTTGTATATTATCAGAATGATTGAATAAGTTAAAAAACAAGTAGCTATTGCTTTAGCAAATAAAGCCCATTTTATTTTATTTTCCTATCAAAGGCAGATTTATTGGGAAGCTGCACTTGGACAGGCAAGTTCACTGGCCCCAGGGGCTGAGGTCTGGGAAGTCACTGTGAGGAAAGGGAGGCGGGTGGGGAGAAGAAAGAAAGGGGTGAGCATGTGCAGAGAGAAAGGAGCAAAAGAGAAAAGAAGAGGAGAAGAGAGGGGAGGAGGGGGAAGTGAAGGGGGAGGGAGAAGGAGAAGAGAGAGAAAGGAAGAGATGGGGGAGAGAGAGAGAGAGAGAGAGAGAGAGAGAGAGAGAGAGAGAGAGATTTAAAGCTCATTTTAAATGAGAAGAAAGTAACATAAGGGCCTGAGCAATTCTGAGTGAGCATAGGAAGAATAAAACTGGAGTGAAAGTCAAACAGAAAATGTCAGTACAGAGAAAGGAAGGCTGCCTTCCTCCACCATTCCTTTAACAGAGTACCAAACCTCTAGATGTAGTACAGACAAGGGCTCTTCATTTCCTCTCCAGCAGATTCCCGAGACTGGTGTGTTTGCTTTCTAATTTTCTACTCTCTTTTTTTAAACCTTTGTAATTTTTTAATTCTTCTCTCATATATTAATCCTGACCACAGTGTCTCCTTCCTCCACTCTTCTCAGAAGCATCCCCCACCCCTTCCATCCCACTCCTCATTTTTCCTCCATTTCCCTTCAACAGAGCAGGCCATCCAGGATATCAACTGAGCATGGAACATGGTATATATCAACTTGAAGTATGACTTGCAATCAGACCCTCATATTAAAACTAGACAATGCAACCCAATAGGAAAAGAAGGGTCCCTAAAGCAGGCAAAAGAGCCAGCAACATCACCCACTTCTACTATTAAGAGCCCACAAAATCACCAAAGTACACAACTGTGACATATATGCAGAGGACCTAGCTCAGACCCGTGCAGAGGGTCTAGGATTATTGCTTTAGTCTCTGTGGGCTCCTATGAGTTCTGCTTAGTTGATTCTGTGGGTTATATTCTGATCTTGACACATCTAGCTTATATTTCCACATTTCTTTAGAAGTGTCATCAAATCAATGTTTACTGGTTTGCTGTGAGCTCCACTTTCTTTTTAATGTAGTAAGGCGCTTCAGTAGAGCCAGGTCTGGGACAATCCTGAGAGCCAAGTGGACAGCATATACACTCAAGAAAGGGAGCCCTGGGCTAGACTAGGCTAGCCATCAGGATCAATTTTGACACTCCCATGAGCCAGACCTCTATGTTCCCTAGACACAGGCACAGAAGGCTCCTCTCATTGTCAGGGCCCAAAGGCAGACCAGAAGAGTGCCCAAGTCACCCCACTAGTTAATTCTGAACTCTCATTAAATTATTTTCTACCACCCCAATTAAGCTTAATAAAACCTTTGAATGTGGTCTCTCAAAGTCACTTCATTTCCTCCAAAGGAAACAAAAGAAAGATAATTTCAAGCCATTCTTCCTCCAAAGAAGTTACACTTCTATTTGATATATGCAGACGGATCCCATCAGATGCTCTGAGGAGCTGAGCACAGTGATGCCGGCCTGTAATCCTACTGGAACAGGAGGATTGCAAATTCAAAGATGGCCTTGTGAAGAAAAGAAAGGGGAATGGAAGGGATGAGAGAAAAGGAAAACATTGATGGTCCCATTCCCTGACCATCAGTGAGTCCTAAATTCTTATTTTTGCAGCCATTGAGAGAGAGGGAGGAGAGTGGTCATAGTAGGATTCCAACAGCTCCATGGCACAACCAGAAAGGAGGCTGCTGCCGCCCACATCAACAAACACAAGGATCAGCTTATCACTCATCCGTGCCTTCTGAGCATCTGCTACATGCCGGGGGCCACTCCAGAAACCCAGAACAAACTAACAGCGTGAAGACTACGTTGTCTTGGGAGTAAAACAAAATTCACACATAATGCTCAGATATTTGTTGGATTAAAGGCTTATGGGGAAAGGAGATCAGGGGAAGATAATGGGGATTAAGGGGAGATGCCAAGTTACAAAGGAAGGGAGGGAAAGCTGCCCCAACGAGGTAACACCTAAGCAAGGATGGACAGAAGTGAGGGGGAGAGGGAGTAAGGCACAGGGCTACAGAACAGGATGCTCCAGGTGATGGAGAAAATAGTTCAAAGTCACAGAGACAAGATGTTTGCAGTGATATTAAACTTGCCTGTGTGGCAGGAATAGGGTCATCAGGAGTAGTTGCATGAACTTGCAGAGGCACCAGGCAGGATAAACCCCATAGGTCACTGTTAAAGAATGGCTTTTTTTTTTTCAACAGGGAACTGGGTAGATGTCTAGTACAGACTAGCACAGTATTAAAGGTTCCTTCTGACTATATAGTGTAGGGTATAGGCCATGAACAATTGTGCTCAGTGAGGCTGCTCACTAGTGTTTATTAATGTTCTTACAACTCTCTTCATCCTTGTCCTACCCAAGAACAACTCAGAACCTTGAAGCAGGCACCAACTTTGAAGCTCTCTGGTTACACTGTAATGTGCTATCACATGTGGGAACCACAGTCCAAGGAGGTACAGATTTCAACAAAGACACTAATGACAGGCTTCCTATAGGTTCCATGTGAAAAGGGACAATGGCTTTGGCCAGATGTTTCAAACAACACTGAGTATTAAAACTATGAGAAGCACAGATGGAATGCTTGACTGGCAGCTGGCCACCTGAAACCCAGGTCAAGTGTATCTGTCCTTTTCCTGAAGTAGGTTTGTCATAAAAGGAATCTACCAAGAACTCAGTGGCCTGAGCGATGGGATATAAGTCTGGGAATTAAGAAAATATGAGTCCCTTTCCAGAAAGCCGTGTCTACCAACTGCCAAGTTGTGTCTATCTAAACTCCAAGAGCTCTACAATCCAGTGGGTGCTGGATCAGCATGACATTTTAAAGAAGTTGTGTCGGTCTCAAAGGCAGGAACAGCAGCAGACTTGGCAAAGGGTGAACCCAGCCAGCTGACTACATGTTCTTCTTTCCCAGAAAAGGGTGGGTCTGAGAATAGCTTTTCAAACTCCCTGGTCTCCATGCTCACAGGCTGAGCGGCTCTGTGAGATCACATCAATACTCTATTGCCCCAAGATGCAGTGGGCATAGTAGGAGACAGTCCTTTCACACATACTCAGTCAATACCACCATAGGAAAAAGCAGTCTTTCATCTTACACTGTGTTAAGGACACTTGCTATCAGAACAGACCAGGACTTGTACATGACTACTTTGATAGGTCCTAAACTGAAACTAGGGGGGCTGCAGCCCCTAGTCAGGCAGACGGAATCTCTAACACATCACTTCATTTATGCTCATCTCTTTGGGTTGCTTGAAATGACTAGTGGCTTCAGAATTCACGAAAACCGCCATCTTTCTATCTTAAAGTCAGTTTGATGTTACTGAATGTGTTCTTAATTGGCACCATGGAAAAGGATTTTCTTTGATAACTCCCATTGCTATGTGTCCATTTCTGTAATTTCTGATGCCTCGAAGCATTTCTGAATGAAACCTTTAATCTCTAAGCAGATGAGGAAGGATGGAACTAGATTATTTACACACACACACACACACACACACACACACACACACACACACGAGACAGACACAGAGAGACAGGGAGACAGAGACAGAGAGCCTGAGCCCTCATAAATCACTGCCACTGTTTATCTTCATGCTGTGGGAGAAAAGACAGGCTGAGAGAAGGGTGACTCCACAGGAATCAGTCATATTAGACAGACTCCTTTTTAATCTTGAAGCCATCATGCACATCTAGAGGACAAGAGAGACAACTAAGGTAACATTGCCTGACTGGCAATAAAATAGGATAAATTGAATTAGATTACAAAAGTAATAAAATGTCATCAGATGAATATCATAGATCATTATGAAGAATGGACTGTCACATTAGGGATACTCCAAGTGCCTTCATAATCTCTTTCCAATTTCACCCCCTCCCAACATGTCTGATACCTCATATGTGGTAATGAATATATCTCAATCCAAAATTAGATATCATTTATGGTCTTCTGGCATGGGGGGGGGCAGATCAGATGAGTTTCTTAGCCATATAGTTGGTCAAAGCAAAGGATATACTCAGGCCCAACAGTGGGTTTGCTACAGTGGAATAAGAAAAAGTCAGACTATGACATCTCAAAGGAGGGTCACACAGTTATCAGACTATATAGCTCCAGAGGCCTTATTCTGAGGCTAGAGCCAATGTATTAACTCCAACATGCTAGTCTCAGGGTTTAAACATTTATTTTATACATTTTAGTGTGTGTGTGTGTGTGTGTGTGTGTGTGTGTGTGTGTGTGTGTGTATGAGTGGGTGTACAAGTGAAGGCCATAATTGACCATGGACATCTCCGATGATGGCTGACCTGTCTAGTTACTGAGACAGGGTTCCCTGATGAACCTAGAGCTCATCAGCTTGGCTAGTTCAGCTAGCAACCTTATTTTGAGATCTCCTGTCTCAGCCCTCAGGATGCTGGAGTTTGATGGGCCCTGAGTGAAGGGATATGGGTCTGAGAATTGAGAAACTGCAAGTCCTTTCCAGAAAGCTGTGTCTACCAACTGCCAAGTTGTGTCTATGTAAAGCTCCAAGAGCTTTACAATCCAGTGGCTGCTGGATCAAGATGACACTTTAAAGAAGTTGTGTCAGTCTCAAAGGCAGGAACAGCAGACTTGGCAAATGATGAACCAAGCCAGATGATTACATGCTCTTCTTTCTCCAGAAAGGGTGGTTCTAGGAACAGCTCTCCACACTCTAGCTTTTATGTGTGTGGTTGGATCCAAATTATGCTCTGAGGCTTGTCTGGCCAGTGCTTCATACACCGAGCCATTTCCCCATCTTCAGGGCTCTGTATTCTTAATGCTCTTTATATCCAAGGCTTTACAGACCTTGGAGATAGTAAACAACATTGTCAGTGTATCTTCAACGTGCAAAAGTATATCTTTAATATGCAAAACCCAACCAACCCATCCACAGCCCAGGCCAACACCTGTGCTTTCATCAGGTACTCAACTTATATTCCCACGGCCATTGCCCAACTGCCCTAATCAACCCAGACCCAACAATGACACCTCTTAACATACCCCTGTCCCCCCAGTATCCAGTGAAATTATCTGCATTATCTAATCTTGAAATTACACTTGCCAACCTCCCCCCATTAACTCCAATAGAAGCATCAGTGTTCTGAATTCTTCCTGCCCACTTATCTTGATCTTGCCTCTGTCCTTCTCTGTGTGGCTCTTCATCATATGGCATGCCCCTTTACATCTTGTAGAGATGAAATAAACATTTTCCTTTATGACAACCATTATGCTATCTGTAAATAATAATGTCCCAGGCTAAATGAATTCTTGGTATTCATAAAGCAACCAGACGCTCTCCAGGTAGGTACCTGGAGAGCTTACAGGATTTGGGATCTTGGGCAAGGTAATGAAACCCTCTGTGTTGTGGTTTGCAACTTCTAAGACGTGACTCATTCGCCCACATCTGCCACTATGATCAATAGCAAATTAGAAGTTATGGTAGAAGGACAGGCCAGGAGACATGTGACCTCCAGTAACCCCCAGTTGCACCCTATTTATGCATCAGACAACATACTATAGCAAACTGAACAAAGTCATGCAAACATAGATACCCCTCTGGCTCCAGAGGTTGGCTTGAAGGGGAAATTGACTTTCAGGGATGAGGAAGAGGATTCTTCCCCATAGAGGAGTGTTGCAGCATGCCAACACTGAAGTTTGCCACTACTAAAGACAATAGAATAACATTTCCTAACACTAGCCTTGCAATGACCACAACTTCTATCAACCTTCAGAGAGTCTAAGACATGAGCTACAGACCACCTCTTCCTCCTTTTCCCTTCTTCCTCCTCTTCCTTTTCTTCCTCCTGCTCTAAAACACATTTACAATTTCAGCTAAGGTTTATAAGGCTTGGAACCCTTTCCCTCAAATCTCAGAATCAATTTCTCTAAGGACCCCAGGTTTAGGATTCTCACTTTGACATCTCATATTCTGTAGCATAAATTCCTCCCAAAGTCCATTCTGTGAACAACTAAAATGGAATCTCATTCTGAGGTGCTCACCAATGAGAGTGAGAAGTTCATTGGCTCACATGTCCATTCCTTGATGGCAGAGTGCCAGATGTCTGACATCAGATCCAGAAAAGCCACTGCAAATAAGGGCTTGGTATAAAAGGGACAAAAATGATATTCTAGGACCCAAGACAGGATAGCATTTCTGCAAAGCTTGAGGCTTTGGGGATGCACTTCACATCCCTTAAAGAAGCTGGGATGGAATGGATTTCCATCACATTCAGTTTTGAATCGATGGATACAGCCAAATGAATTTTGATTGGTCAGCAAGCCATCTGATACCACTAAAGCTCCTGAGTCACATCCCACATCCCAAAGTTTAGACTTCTACCCACAGGCATAGCCTAGACTTTTCAGGGTAGTGTGGCCCTTCACTCTTCCTGTCATCCCCAAACTCCAAATAGCAAGCACTGATTGCTAGGTTTTATTTGTCAGATATATACCTGTCATATGTTAAGATCTCAAACATCCTCTCAGAGGTTTGTGATATAGAATTAGTCCCCAGCCTAAGACACAATTCTGAAGGTCTTGCAGCCTTTAATGGGTAAGGTATAGCAGGGGCAAGTAAGTTACTAGGATTGGTGTCTTAGATGGGTTTATTATGGCAAAGACCATGGTCAAAAGTAAGGTGGGGAGGAAAGGGTTTATTTCACCTGATACTCCTTGGTAGCATCCCATCGCTGAGGAAGCCAAGGTATAAGTGGGACAGAGAACTCGAGACGGGAAATGATACAGAGGATACACAGGAGTGCTTCTTACTTGCTTGCTCTACATGGCTTGCTTTCTTATAGCACCCAGGACCACTAGCCCAGGGATGGCACCACCCACTGTGAGCTGGGCCTTTCCGCATCCATCATCAATCAAGAAAATGCACCACAGACTTGTCCCGAATCTTTTCTCAACTCAAGTTCCCTCTTTTAAAATGACTTTAACCTATGTCACATTGATATACACACTAGCCAGTACAACCAGCCTTTGCATACACTTCAGCTTTTGACCTTCTTTCTCCACTTTCTAGTCAATGTCCAAGGGAAGGGCCATCAAACGGAGTGATAGAACTGTTACCCAAGGTAACCATTCATCCTTTAAATTACTGTTTATCAGCAACATTGGTCCAGCTGATACAGAAGTAAGGCCTCTTCTCCACGAAGGATGGCAGAGTCATCACAGGGACAAAGAAACAAAACTCACTGGACAAGGCCATCCTAGTAATTCAACCAGATCAAGAGGGAAAAAAATCTTTACACAATGGTAAACGGTTCCACAGATTCAGCAAGGGACAGTTTTACTCATGGGGCTGTGTGGTCTCCTAGCAAGGTTGCTGGGCCCTGAACTGGAGACAATTGCCTCCTTCTACTTCAGACACAGCTCAGGAAATTGGTCAAATCATTGGGACTGCAGAGTGCTTTGAGCATCCTGGAGGAAACAAAGATACTTCAGCCACCTGCACTCTTGGATGCCCATGTTTGATCCACCTCCCATAAATTCAGGACTGGCAAATGACTTGGCAGGGGAAATACCTGAATTTATTGCCAACAGAACCCTAGCCTTCACTGACCCCTCATTTTCAAAACTCTGTTTTCCTGGCCTGATCTGCTATCAAACGGCTAGTTTTATCTTTCCTATGCTCAGTTCCCCTGGGTTTTTATTTTTAACACTGAAGATTGGTTATAAAATATAAAAAACAAATACAGAAATAAAAAAAATAATAATAATCCTCTGGTCTTAGTTATTACTGTTTCACATTCACAAGTCACAAAAAATGGTGTCTTTTCCCAGGCCTCCCACAGGATGGAAGTTGTATGTTGTATGTCTTCTGAGTGTCGGCATTTGGTTGGATATGGGAACCCAGCAAAGATTAAAGCCAATGGTGTCGTACGTAACTGTCTGCTTATCATTAGAGAAAAGAACTCAACACAGGTGGTAAAGCTCTGGGTATGAGTGGATGCCAGTAGAAGGTGTTATTCTCCCTATGCAGATGACAGGGGGCACATAGAATTATCTTGCCATAACAAGAAGAAACAGGTGACTCGACACATGGATTAGCAGAATGTACAGTATACCACTGGGTTGAGTTGATTTTTCCATACATATGTGCTCCAAACCTGGGATTTGGGCAGCAAATGCTCAACATGATTTTCCTAACTTATGTTTAGTATCACAGAACTCACCCTCGAAAGTTGTTGTTGACTGGGAGAGTAAAGGAAGATACAGAGGGTGAAAGACTGATCCCACAAAAGGCAGCATTCTTTCTGATTATCCCCAAAGCCTCAGCCCTTAGGAGGGAAATACACAGCAGGGAAAGGCCTGGGAGTATGAAATTTAAAGGAAAGGCATGGGTAGGTTGTGGACCGCAGACATGAGAACCTCCTTCTTTAATGGTTTTCTTCCAGAGAATAGGTATCCTTTTCTTTCCTAGGTCAGGGTTCAATACCAAATAGAATCCTTGTGATTTTTCCTCGGGATCTGGACAAAGGCTACAGTAGCAGTAAAATTTGCAGTGTGTCCCCCTCTTCCGTGTGCCATACTGGTGATCAGCATAGCTATGGCTTCTAGGTTGAAGGTATAGGAACCTGTAATTTTTCTTGAATCCTTCTTGGCCCTGCTAAGGGCAGCAGCTGTTGTGGATTCTAAGCTAGCACAGTGGCTTCCTCCCAAGGCTCTTGTCATTTCTAATTTCCCTACCGATCCTCCCTGTCACTAAGAATTAGTTCAAAATAGCAGTTTCTGCTGTCATCTCACCTGCTGCCTTCTGGGGCTAACTGTTAGGAGGAGAGTCAAAGATGTGTCAGACAAGTGTGAAGATACTGATGAAGACAGCACTGCCTCATTTTCCCCATGATACCCCAGAAAGGCAGGCAGGAGCAGAGAGTCTCTGTTGGAATCACTAGGCAATCTATAGTTCTGAGTGTTTGGACAGCAGCCTCTGGCACCCTCGAAAGAAATGGGTACATTTCCCACTATAGGAACATGCTCTCCACACTGACAGCCCTGCTGTGCGGTTGTAGAGAGTCACTACTTGGAGGTCAATGAGGGGGAACAGCAGGTAGACAGGGCAGGAAGGAAGTTGGCGTTTCTTAGAGTTGGGGGACTAACATCTCCTTTAGGGGAAATTCCAGTGGAATTTCACATCTCATCTTTAGTCAGTATAGGTAGTATTTTGTCCCAAGCAACTAGTTGGTCGTTAGTATTGCAGCTATCTAGGGGCCCCTGTCACTGGCAGATACTGGCTTAGACCCCCGCGGCATGTGGTGGTCCTGCCGTGGCTGCCCATTCCTGCTGATCTCAGAATAAATGATCAATAGCATTTGATTTTCTGCCTTACCACCTACCTACTTTCATTATGTTTCATTCACTAGATCCCAGCTCCATCCTTACTGGCCTTGAGGATACTGGAGACACAATGAAGTTAAAATACCTATATGCTCTCCACCATTACAGAACTTGTAAATTGTTGAAATACTTTTCAGAGAATTAAGAAGGCCAAATAATATGGAAAACAAATGTGTGTGTGTGTGTGTGTGTGTGTGTGTGTGTGTGTGTGTGTGTAAGGAAAGGGACAGTACTCGTATTACTGGATGCTTCTATTATCTCAAAAGTCAGTATATGAAGACAACACCCCCCCATCAATTTTTTAATACTATTTTGGTCTCAATTTTGTAATGCACATGGAACTGTTTCTCTTCCTAATTGATTGCCACATGCTAGAGTCCCAGAGCATCATTACCTAGACCTGTGTCTCTCCTATAAACTCATCATCACCCCAAAGGGCTTGGTTTCCAGAATAGGACACACACAGCCTGTAGCTGCAGGGTCTCTGCTGCAGTACCTGAGGACTGTGAAACTGCAAAGTCATCCGTCCCCTGCACTGGTGAGGCAGACACTGAGGAATGCAGGAATGGTTTGCCTTTTACCCTATGTCCCTCCACAGGACTCCTCAGGTATTATTCTTATACATAAGTGGCAGAAGGGACACTGTGACAGCTGAAGACAAGGAAGATCGAGTCATATGGGACAAGGGATCATCTTGACCTCGAAGAACCTTCTGCAACCAACGGAGAAGCAGTGAAACAGGAATTGATATGACAAGCCCAGGGCTGGGGGGAGTCAGTGTCGGAAGGCACCAAAGGCACGGAGAGCACTGAGAAGAGCCACATCCTAGCTAGAGAAGACAAAGAGAGACACAACTTGCCTCAAGAGCCCGTCTCCAGCCTGGACCATCATGGCTTGGCTTGGCTTGGCTTGCTTGTTGGTTATCTTTATGGAGTCTGAACTCAAGATGTCCCTGGTTATCAAGACTTGGGAAAGACAGAAACTCTGTTCTGCAGTTGACCTGACTTCCTAAAGTGTTTGTTTCCCTCTCCTCAGATCCTGGAGACTGGTCAAAGCTAGAAGCCCTGATGGCTCCAGCAAGTTTGAAGTTTCCCATCTTGTGATGGCCAACTATTCTTGGCTGTCAACTTGACTACATCTGGAATTAACTAAAACCCAAATGGCTAGGCACACCTGTAGGAGATATTTCTTAGTTAACTCCTTTGAAGTGGGAAGAAATATAGAAATACAGACAGAAGATACATATATGGTAGATGATAGATAGATAGATAGATAGATAGATAGATAGATAGATAGATAGATAGATAGATTCACTCTATAAATTCTGTTACTCTAGAGAACCTCAGCTAATATAATATAGGATAAATATTATTTTCTGGGAGACTATGTTAGAGAACATGTCTCCCATGTCCAACAGTAACAGAGGGATGAATCAGATTCTATCACAGTCTAGAAACCTACTCCCTTAGAGCACTTGTGACAGCCAGAGAGAAAATGGGATAGAATAAAAATACATATATTTGGAAGTTTTTTTATTAAGGCCAACACTGGTGATCTGTATGCATTCTACCAATACTCTAGTCAAAGTCATGATGCCTTTCACTGGAGATTAATTGTAAGTCCTACATGGCTCCTTCCATAACTGCCCAATTCATGAGTCTCTGTCACACAGCTTCCACCTAATGATCTCCATGTTCCTTTTATTTAGAAAAAAAAAAGATCCTCTGATACACCCTAGCCTGTGATGTATTTGCATCCCCACTCTTACCTCAAACTTTCAGTCAATTCCTTCTTCATCTGGGCTTTTTCTAATTACTCTACATCCTAAAGTTCTTTCCTTCCATGGGGCCTCAGTACATACTGCTCACACCAAAACACACCAGTATGATGGATCTCTTCTTCCTACCCATTAGATCTCATCATCAAACGTTCCACGTCTTTTGAAAGATTTGGGTTTTATTTTTTATTTGTGTGTGTGTGTGTGTGTGTGTGTGTGTGTGTGTGTGTGTGTGTATGTGTGTGTGTGTATGTGTATGTGTGTGTGTGTGTAGATGTATGTGCACAAGAGTGCAGGAGCCCAGGGAGCTCAGAAGAAATGTAGAATCCTCTGAAGTTACAGGGGGTTGTGAGCCACCTAATAAGGGTACTGAAAAATAATTCTAGTTCTCTGCAAGAATAGCTCATCTTAATCACTAGGCAACCTCTCCAGGCCCAAGTTCTCTCATGCTCTTCATCTTAGTTTATTTTATTTTTCTTCCCAGTATTGACATATAGTTATTTTTCACCTAGTTTTGTCTCATTCCTCACATGATAATGCACACACATTTAATAGAATGAAACTTCATGCTGTTGCTACAATATCAGTTTTGTTCAGTGTCTCTCTAACTCCTAATCAAATATCTAGACCCTCTCGGATATCCCCAAATATTTTGCCTGGCAAAGAAATTACTGTGATTACATGCAAACTACAAACAAAGTGAGAATAATCCATCAAGACATGTGGAAATAGAACATTTTTAATATCTATCCTATGGACACAGATAAGATAGCTCTTTCCTCATCAAAGAACTTTCTTTTTATGACAGAAAGCCACAACTGGTCAAAACTGTCAATAGTGTGCCCAATCTCAATCGATAGGTTTATAATGCAACTTTTACACCTAAATCTTATGGAGTGTGGCAGAGGAGGGCAGAGAAAGGGACTAAAGAGTCAGGAAACCTGCTGTGACATGGTGTTCTCTGTATAAGACAGGATGCTACACCCATGGAACAAGATCTCCACAGTGAGAACACCAGCTCATAAATGAATGAAGGGGATGAACAGTTGAATCAGTTTTCTCAAGGAACAAGCTCCCTAATAGGTTACCTAATCCCAAATGGTCAGCCATAAACACATATGCATAAAAGCCCCCCTCAATGAACTCAGCAGGCTCTCTCTCTCTCTCTCTCTCTCTCTCTCTCTCTCTCTCTCAATGTCCCCTTTCTTCTCTGCTCTTCTCTCACAAGTTAAAGACTTTTATTTTGCACATGCTTCAGTAGTTTTAAATTTTTTTGAGAATTTCATAACAACCACTGTATCTACATCATTCCTACTCCTCCCTTGCCCTCTCCAATTCCTCTCCTGTCTCTTCCACTATCTTAAATTCATGATCCCCTCTTTAATTGTCACACCACACACACACACACACACACACACACACACACACACACACACACAGAGAGAGAGAGAGAGAGAGAGAGAGAGAGAGAGAGATCAAATGGGCACTAAATATTAGAAGAAAGGCTGCTGGGATCTTCTCCCATGACCATCCCCAAACACAATAGAACTGCCTTGCAGTGAGCAGTGACTAAGAAGGTGGGAGTGGGACCCCATCCCAAGTCACACACTCTTTTAACCTATATGGATTTGAGAGCTGAGAGATGGCTCAGATGTTCTAAGTTCTTGCTGCTCTTGCTAAGGACTGGAGTTTGATTCCTGCCACTCACATTAAAAAAAAAAAAATTAGTAGCTTGCAACCACCTATAACTCTAGCTCCAAAGGACCCAACACTTTTTCACACACACACACACACACACACACACACACACACACACACACACACAAAATCCCTTGCATATAAGGGGTTTCAAAAACATTTTCTTCATTGTTATACCAGGACAAAAGAACATCATGGTGGGCAGAGAACATGTACCAGGAGATTTCAGAAGCCAGGACACATAGAAACAAAAGCAAACAAACAAGAAACAGAACAAAATGCCAACACTCTCATAACCACAGACATAAATATGAGGCTGGGGTACTGTTCTCTTGTTACTATGGTTATCACATTGGAAGCTGTGCATTAATGGTGAGGGTATAAGTGAATGGCTTTTCTGTTCTAGGAAAAAAAAAACCTTAGCAAAAACGTCCTAAGGATAGCTGGTCCTGATCTGCCAGCTAATCACAGAGCTCTTCTTAAACATGAACACAGCAATTCTGTTTCCTGAGATCCATCCAGGAAAATAAAAATACACTGTGAAATAAAGATTTAACACAAAGGACAGAAGTTTCAGTGTTTCTATTTTAGAAAAAAATGACCAAAATATCAGAATGCCTCACTGTAGGGAATGGTGTTATTACTCTTAGCCAGAAACTTTTCTGAAGCCATCGCAAATAATGGCAAGGCTGATTAACTTACTGACTTCAGAAGACATCACAAAATAAACAAGGAGACTCTAAATTCTCACGCACTCTGAATATATATTTTCATATGCATATACATACATATGCATGAAGATTAATGGCATTTAAAGCTGTAATCTCTGGAGTTCGCGTAACAGTTGTCACTTCCTTTTCAGGATCTGCTTATTTTTACCATAAACACATTTTCTACATTTAACACATAAAGTTCTTTTATACAAAACATGTTTTATAGGAAAAGGGAGAAATTGCCATTCAGTTCCATTCAGCAAGGAGTCATAGAGCATCTCCCATGTGTCCGGCAAGCATAAGTTATAATGGTGACTAAACCTTTATTTCTAGCTGATGCTCAGGTTGGAAACACCGTGGGAGGTTTTATATCTAGGTGTATAGGAACAGGAGCATGGAGTATGAACAAGTCCCACTGACATGTTCTATGAGGACTGAGCAGAAGCAGATACTACTCGTCTACAACAGATGAAGTCAACAGCTTAAGTGGAGGAGGGTTCAGAGCTATGGAGAACAGGCAAGTCATCATCAATACGTATGTTTACAATTGAAAACTCATTTCTGTGGAATTTCAAACCTTTCCTCAATTCACAACTACCTTCTTTGGAAAACATCTAGACTAAACAGACATCTTGAACCCAACTTGTATCTCTGAGTGAGTCTCAGGGTCTGAAGTACCACATGAGAGGTTCCCCAGGGCCAGATCACCCAAAGACTCACCATCTACCTTTCCTGTCCTAAGGAGGCTAGAAAATAAAATGTAGGCCCGCATCACATGTTGGGAGGATTTTCCAGATTCTCTGCCTGTAGAAGACTGGCTAAAAGACAGATCTAACATTTAAAAAATGTCAGATCCAGAATATGATCAATCCCACAACGAGACACCTCTGTGGCTGGCTTGGGTTGATGCAGTATTATTTTTCTCTTCTTTAGGGGTCAAATAAAGGAGAAAAATGTTGGTGTGTTAATCTGTTGATCTCCATGCTAGGGTAGACAGGGATTATAGTCAAGGTCTAAGTAGACCTGACAAGTGTCCTCAGCCCCCTGCATACATAAATAGTGAGTTTGTCAATCTGATAGTCGTTTCTGTATGCTAATCCACATCACAGAACTCATAAGATAGACAGTATAATTTAATACTCCTGATACACTTACTATATGTTCATTCCTTTGATGTGTAAGAGCCCAAAATGAAGTCTAGGGAGGTTAATACTCTGACAACCCTCTATTATCCCCTATAACAGGCATTTACTGCAGTCAAAAGCCATCCTGTAGTACCTGGCAATTAGAAGCCTGCATAGTAGATGGAGGGGAGGGTCTGAGAGCTTACCTTTCCTTTGCACAGATTTGCAAAGATGCTTCAGGGTGTAAAAATGAAACAAGGGCAGTGGTGGCACCACAAAACCAGGGATAGGGGTCAGGAGCTAGGGAGCTGCATGTGGATGTCAGAGTCATCCAACTATAGTCTTTCTATAGTCTTAAGAAACGTTTATTATCATTTTTGCCACCTTCACCTTTTCAAGTTCTTCTGTCTCCTAAGCAGCAGACTTTGATGATGATACAGTGGTCCTGGGGACAATCCTGAATACAGGTGCCACTAAGGATGTTCTTCTCTTTGAGAGGCCTCAGAAGGAAGGACTGGCTTGTGGCTGACTTGGGGATCTCTAACACACACATCCTGACTTATCTGAGTTCCTTTTTAGGAAGATAAACAGAGTTGAGCATGAACAGAGGACAATAATGCACTGTCCTCAGTGTGCAGGAACCTGGTGTTAGCTGTAACAATGTCAAACTTGTGTATCAATACACCACTCCTTACTTAATTGGCCCAGACTTATGAGGGAAGAATGCCTTTTAGGGAGAAGTTTGTTAGACATAAGTCATCTCCTTAAAAAAACAAACAAAAAAAAGCAGAAAAACTTCTAGAACTGGAGAGATGGCTCAGGAGTTAAGAGAACTTGATGCTTTTACAGAGGGTCTTGGTTCAGTTCCCTATACCCACACAGAGGTTTATGACAATTGTCTGTACATTCGGGTTCTGGAGGGCTTAATGCCCTCTTCTGGCCTCTACCAGCACTGCAAGCATGTGGTACACTTAAATAAACTTAGACAAAATACACAAATAAATTACACATGAATAAATAAACAAATAGATAAGATGATGAGTAAGATATTTCCTTAGGATAGTTATCAAAAATACTCTTGCATCAACCAAAGTCTATTCTAAATTCTGAAACATCAAGAAGTGGCTTTTTATGCAACTGTTAGGATAAAATCATTGGGTTCTTTGTACTTTATGAATATACCATAAGTTGCAGCTGTTTGAACTTGGGCAACATGTTCACTGATGGAATTAAATCGACATCATCTCCCTTTATCCTGACAGTTCAGAGAACTGGATGCCATGGCTGCTCTGCCTGTTGAGTTACCATAGTGTGAAATTCATCACACCGCCTTCAAGTTTATCTTTGATTAAAAATTAAATTTAACTTCCCTTTATCATTCTCCAAATTCCAATACCACGTATGCATGTCTGAGTTCCCCAAGTTAAATCAAGACGGACTAAATATTTAATACCCTGTTCTAATTAGCTACAACTGTTACCTGATTTTTCTCTGTAAATGAATTTGAAAGGACCCAGGAGGCCTAACGTTAACCTTCATCCACTCTCGTTATAGGAGAGAAATTACAGGCTCTAATTAGATGCTTCAAATTGCAAAGAAATAGAAATTTCATAACCAGCTTATTAAAATCCTAGGGCCCCTTTGGGATAGGGCAAATTGCTTCTACCCTGAGCCGCTTATCCTGGTTCAGCATGGCACAGAAGATGCACATTGTCTGCCTAACACAGCTCATATTTCTCACAAATTAATGAGTACGCAAATTATTCCAGCTGCCCTGTTGGCATGGGGAAAAATTGAAAATCTATGACTGCCAAGTGATGTGGGAAACTCAGCTGCTAAATAAAATCTGCTTAAGGGGACACAGCTGCCTGCCGAGGTGCCTATTTGCATTAAAATTACCAAATCCATGAACACAGAACAAATGTCCCAAGATAGTTAAGCAGTGTTCAACACTTGGGTTAACTCTTTTATTGTTCTAAGGCCCTCAAGGTGTGAGTGTCCCACACAGTAAGCCAAGACTTGAGGCTTTTAAACCAAATGGCTTTTCTCCCTGGGACAGATCCATAAGCATCATGGTGGGAAAGCTAAGGCAGTGGTCTCCAGGGAGTTCCCACTGTGGGAAGCACTGGTCCCTTTTGCTCCCACTGTTTCTTAGGATAAGTCAGTCAAAGCTCTCATTCTTACAGAGATTAGACGTAGCCGTGCGACCAGAATGGGACATCGCGTGCACCTCTGCCAGGATTTTCTATTCTGGCATCTGACCTTTTTGCTTCTTCAAGAGGCTGCATAAAACTCTGACCTGAGATGAAAAGGCCATGATGCCCTCAAAGTTCAGCAGTCAATGAATAGTATCTGAAAGAGAGGCGCTCGGCCATTCGGTGTGGCTTATGGGGCCTCTTAGTAAAACAGAGTGGTGTTAAAATACAAGTACAATAGGAGTGAGAACAATTGGATGGTAAGTCCTGGGAGAAGTGTGGTTCAATCAGACACTTGTTGTTTTAACCCACAGTAATACCTAAATAATTATCACGATTGCTCACTCCCCAAATTCCAGATACTAAGGGATATTATTCAAATCCCTCTGAAATCCCTGATCTGGAGCAAGCTTAACCCAACATTCAGAAGCTGAACTCTCATTCAGATCCATATCTTATCCATGCACAAGCTTTAGGGACACCAAATATCTCTCAAAGTCAGTCTTTGATCACTAAAGAGTATATTAGTAAAAACCATTTTCTCCTTTTAGGTTTATAAAGGTAATTTAAAAAATATGTATCACTAGATTTATCCCAACTCTCTAGGTAATTATAAAAACCTGTTTTGTTTGCCACCCTAAACATTCTGCCCTGGGTGCTCTGGATTGTCCAGATCGTGTGAAATGGCAGAATGACATCATCAAATAGATCCAGATCAGGAGAAACAGATGATGGTTCTGTAAAGACTTTTCACCCTCCACCATGTAGCCTAAACAGAATACTTCCTCTCCCTATAAGAGATGGCAACAAATGAGATTTTAAAAACAGAAAGGGACATGTGAACATCACCCACAGACATTTGAAGATGATTAAGGAAGCAGAGACCCAAATGAAGATAAGAATGAGAACGGAAAATATTGCTTTGAGAGTGGAAAGAAGGGGGCCCTTGACATTGAAGAAACCCAACACAAAGTCAGTTTCAATTACACGGTGATGCAGTTGATCCACGCCATTGCTTGCACATTCTTGCTTCTATGCAAGTGTTTGTCTAAATACCTGAGTATTTCCTTTCCAAGGGAGACATTGCTTGCCTTTGAACAGCTGCCTCAATTAGAGTCTGAAGACCGAGACATTTAATGCATAGTTCTTCAGTCATGGCTCTGTCCAGATGCAGACACCAAAAAATTGAAGGGGTGGCAATCCTAGGCATTTTCACAAGGGTGAGTGTCACACTCCCCCAACAAAGAATCTCCTGAATCCTTCTCTGTCACTTTTGTTATGGACCCTTTTGATGCTTTTAGGGTAACTGAGCCTTTGACACGTTCTGGGTTAAAGGTAAAGACAGCACAATGTGACCTCAAAGAGAGAGCAGAAGGTAGGAATGATGGAAAAAGCAGACTGACATCTTATCTTGCCTGGGATGGTTCAAGGCAGGAGTACAAGTACAACAACTTGGGCATACATGGAGTCTTTAAAATTAGCTCTGAGACATGAGCTCAGAACAACCTGTTTAACCAGAAGTATATAGACAAAAACATTGATTAGCATTCAAATGATGGGCGAGGGGCCAGCATCAATGAGTCTGTTCTTTTCAGAAGGCAACATGAATTCCATGTGGGCATATTTTTTTCTGATTATTTAGAAGTTATCTTAGCCTGTGAATATGAGACAAATGTGTATGCAGGCATAGGCAGTCATTTTGATATGTAGCCACCAAAAAAATCACATAAATGATTCTCAAATCTGTTCTTTTCTTTGTTATCATATTGGTCCTTTCAGAATAATTACCAACGAACTCTGTAAGGTAGATCAGATGGTTGTACAATCCTTAAAGCATCTTAATAGTTCTATTTCTTGATCTCTTGACAACTTCAATTTAGAAAATCAAACCAAAGGACATGTTTAAAGAAGATTTCAATTACTTTTGATCCTGTAACGCAGCAACGCTTGTCAAAAGGTGTGACACTGCATAGTCAAGGGACAGTCTTGCTATGGTCTATTAAATATTCTCTTTTAATCTAATCTATTCTCCAAAGGGGAAAACTCTCCAGTGTGACCACTCCAATTAGGGATGCTCTCACATCTACATGTTCCAGCTGACCTTCTGAAGAGAGCCACTGGACACTGAAAGCTCTGGTGATGCTCCACAGGGCAAATCTTCCTCAGTATTCTACAAATACATTCTATATTGAGCATGGCCATGGGTTCTACTCATGTGGATTCCATGAGAAACTATGGTGGTTTCAAGAGCTGCTTCTAACTTGCTCATTGTGGTATCTTCGGAACTGAGAAGAGAAAAGCTGAACACTTCAGTGCAGAAGGTACTGGTGGGTCTTTAATGTGCAGAAAATGAGTGAGCTGTACACATTTTCATTAGGTAGAGACTACGACCTGTACGATTCTTCCACATATTTAGTAAGTAAGTAAATAAATAAATAGATTAATGCCTCTGTGAATATTTCTTTGTAGGATAAAAAAAATGTAGCTATAAATCTGCATTTATAGAACTTCATGTCCTTGGGAGAACAACTTCAGGACCACTCTGAGAAAGAGGCAATGTTCCTACTGATAAAACTTAGACATGGGAAAGCATAGAGAAAGGCATAGCTGTGCCATGTACTTCATTAACATAGTTGTACCTGGAAGCTTCCCACCCAGTGACTCTGCACAGACAGCACTGGCAGATGGAATCCAACTTTCAGAATGACACATTATCTTTTTATTTAAAAGAATGAACTGAAAATAATACCATTTGTGGGCAGAATCAATAGCCTATCCTTATATAAAGGCTAATACTAGGGACATCTCTTTAACATAGACTAACAGACAGATAAACATATAGACCAATGAACAACTCTTGAGTTAAGACACCAAATCGCAAGGTTGGAGAGATGGCTCAGTGGTTAAGAGCACTGACTGCTCTTCTGAAGGTCCTGAGTTCAAATCCCAGCAACCACATGGTGGTTCATAAACATCTGATACCCTCTTCCAGAGTATCTGAAGAGAGTGACATTGTACTCACATACATAAAATAAATCTTTAAAAAAAAAAAAAGACACCGAATCCCAGCATGAAGAGAATGACAGGGAGAAAATCCAGCATCCATTGCCATGAGCTCAATACAGAATTTGCCATTTTATGGAACAAGTAAAAGCTAGATTGCAAACTAGAGTTAGTAGGGGAAAAAAGAGAAAACTGAGCTTGGGGCTATAGTTTCCCAAGATAAAAGGAAGTACAGAGAATAAAGTCATAAGCTGCTCTCCCCTTAAGACACTTGGTAATGTCCAAGTTACATACGTGTTATGATGCACTCCATAGCCAAGCAGGAAGTAGATGCTAAGAAAGATTGCCAAGAATCTGGCAGACACAATATGCTAGGGAATAAAACCCTGACATTAAAGTCTCATTGAGGAAGAGCGGGCATAAGTAAAACTCCAGGATTTTGGTAGAAACTTCTGTAAAGGCTGTGTCCTATCAGTAAAGAGAAATTATAAACTAAACTGGTTATAACTAGATAAAGATAGTACCTGAACTCTATAGATCTAATGTGGAATTTATTCAATTCAAGAGGAAGACAGAACCTCCAAAGCCTCAACACTTTTTCATATACATTGTCAGTGAAGCAATCAGGAATTACTGAACACACTAATAACCAGATAACTGTAAAACAAGAGGATTGAAGTGATCCAGATACTATAGGAATCAGACATGAACTCTAGCTATTATTTCAATATTAAAATGCCTAGCTGTAAAACATGAAATACAACAATGACCAGCAATGCAAGATATCCACAAAGGTGTGGTAGTGGCACTTCTATCTTGGCGGTAACCAACATCTGTCTAATTGGACTCAGGCCTGGTTCTGCAAACATATTCCTGCCTGGCAAGACCATAGAACCCAGAGGAAAATCAACTACTGCCACTTTCCCAAACCTATAAGTATAATACCTAACTGCATAATGAATATTTATCCTTAAACCCAAAGACAAGCATAGCTCTCGACTGTCATCAAAGATAATTCTTTTTGCAGTAAATAGAGACCATTATAGAAAGCTACAACTGTTCAAAATGCAGAGAATGTTTGATCATGTAATTTCCAACCCCAACTGATATGTCTATAATGCAACCCCTACACCTAAGACTCAGGGAGTCACAAAGAGAGGATGGAAAACATTTAAGAGCTAGAGAACCAAGATGTCTGCAGAGAGTCTATGTTTTCTATATAGGATGGGGAAGCTGCACCTATAAATTTTAATAACATGTTGCTCTTACACCAGATGACATATGGTGAAATATCATAAGGTCCTACTACTAGATGAAGGGTAATTAATGATTGCAACAGACAATTAATGATGGTTGACTGAGGGAGAATCAGTCTTGCCCAGGAATGAGACCTTTAATTGGTTATATAAACAGTGATCATCCCTAAGACCATAAACATATGGGCAGTGAATGTTTTAGCAGGTGTGTGTGTGTGTGTGTGTGTGTGTGTGTGTGTGTGTGTGTAAGTAAAAGCATAATAATAAAAGAGAAAAGAAAAAATAAAGATAATACATGAGAGTAGAAGGAGATTGGCAGTAGAGGAAGGAGAATCATAAGAAGAGGGAGCAGAACATATTAATAGAGAATAGGTGATGATCTTACAACCAATAAATCTTACTAAAATAAAATAAAAATGAATGAAATTACTAGACTTAAAAAAACTAGTCACAATAAAAAATTCAGCATATAGAATTAATAAAAGACTAAGTAACAAAGAAGAGAATGCAACATGTTCTGGAGGGGACATCCGTAGACAATTTGGAGTAAAAATAATAATGCAAAAGGAAGCCTGGCACTCCCTCAATAGGATAAGCTCATAGTTCTCACAGCCTGAGCCCATTCAGGCTTCGGGAGACTGTGACTCCTCTTGTATGGAAGGACAGCAGTGGAAAGGATTTTTTTTTTTTTTTATTATTCCCCAAATCTTAAAGGGCTGTGATAAAACACCATCTTGAGGTAGAAATCCATTCTTAAAGAATGTGATAGAATAAGGATACCCAAAACAGATAGTATCAGACTGGGGAGCCTGGGGAAAGTCTAGCAAAACACTAAGATTAGAGACAGACACAGAAAGCCTGGGCACCAACACACTATAAAATTCAAGAGAAAGAATCTTGGCTTGGGGAGGGAAGGCTTCAGTGAGCTGCAGCCCCCACCTTTGGGGGCTAGGAGCTGAGTCCATCGCCTAAAAACAAAGCTGCAATCTCCTGAGCTGAGGCAAAAAACCACACCATACCACACCACACCACACCACACCACACCACACCACAGGAAATTCATGCCATGAATATATAAAGAGCTTTAAAAATTCAACACAAAAGCCATCCAATTAACAGATGGGCAAGAGGATTGAACTAGTACTTCTCAAAGAAAAATGAATGACCAATACATATGGGAAGAAAACATTTAACATCCTTAGCTATCAGGAAAACGAAAATTGAAACTTTATTAAGATTATATTTCATCAAGTCAATATGGCTATCATCTAGAAAAGTCCAAATGCTAAAAGATGAAAGGAGAAAAAAATCTTATGTTCTTACTGCTGATAGGAATATAAACTTGGCAGATACTATAGAAATCACTGTGGAAGTTACTAAAAAAAATCTGAAAATAAAGTGCTGTATGATTTGGCTGTACCTACATATGCATTCCCACAGAACTCTAAGTAATACTATTCCAATGATTCCTGCAGATCTGCGTTTAACACAACATTCACAGTAGCCAAGATAGAGAAGTGGCATAGATGCCCATCATCAGAAGGATGGATGGATGGGTGGGTGGGTGTGTGGATAAAGGAAATATAAGATCTACACAATGGAGTTTTATTGAGCCATAAAAAAAATGAAAGGATAGCACTTTCCCAAAGATAGACAGAACCAGAGATTATTGTGCTAAGCAAAATAAAGCCAGACTTAGAAGAATGCTAAATATTTTAGATTTAAAATTTATATGTATGTAGGGTTTGAAAGTAGAGGAGGAACTAAGTGACGGGAGGGGAAAACAGCATCCAAAGGGAACGGGAAGAACAAGAAAAGGTATGGAGAGAACAAAGCAAACATTCTATATATTACTGCAGATTTATATATGGACATCATGTTTATAGATACGTATGCATTTCTTTATTCATAAGACATGAAAGAAAAGGGAGCTTGTGGGGGTTAAGAAATGGACCAGTAAGTGGTGAAAGATAGGAGAAGGTAACAGAAGGGACAAATGTGAGCAAAGGATAGATAGACATAGACATAGACATAGACATAGACATAGACATAGACATAGACATAGACATAGACATAGACATAGACATGGACATGGACATGGACATGGACATAGACATAGACATAGACATATACTGTCCAATGATAAAGTGAACAAAGCATCAATAATAATAGAGATTTGACTATCACAGTAAGTTCCACCCCATTGTCATATGCAGAACATCACACTCACCAGCTGTTAAATGCCTTTTGTTTACTAATGTTCAAGAGTCATCACCCGGAACCCACCATATGCTTGTCATAAAGCAAACCCAAATGTATTTGCAGGAGTTATTAACACACAAAGGGTATATACTGTCTCTGTGGAATAAGCTACAAGTTATAAAAGAGAACTAGAAAAGCCTGGTGTTAAAACTGCCTATGAACAGAAAGATATGCTTTAAATGATACCTGGGACAAAAGTCCACAGTGAAAATTAGAAAATAGTTTAAAGTCAATGAAAATGAGAGCGTGATCTGTAAAAGTGAAGCACACTAATGCAGCTGGAGAGAAAACAATGTCCCTAGTTAACAGAACAAAAGAGAGGATGAAAGTCAATTATCTGATGCTTCATGCTTTTTGTTTGTTTTATACATACACCTATACTTATACATATACATTAAACATACACATACATACCATATATACACATATACACATATACATGTACATGTAGATGTATACATGCACACTTATATATGCTGGAAAATGTCAAACTTAACCCAAAGGAAATGAAAAGAAGGAAGTAAAAATAATAGAAACCAATAACAAGAGGAAACATAAAAATTCCAAGAAAGTTCCAAATTCTTGAAGAATCACAAAATAAATTCACAGCAATAGATATTTAGGAAAGGTTAGAGAAAATGCTATTAGCTGTATTAGGAATGAACGAGAGGACGGTTGTGCAGATTTCAAAAAACAGCAAGGAGACTGTGAGAACATCTCTAGACCAACCAATATGAGAATTTATGGGAAATGGATACTGAACAGTGAGTACAATATCCTACCCCAGCTAGTTCAAGATCGAAAATTAAAATCACAATAGTCTTATATGAAGTGAAGTAATTGAATCCGTAATGAAAAATAATCTCGCAAAGTAACTGCAGTCCCCTGTGAGCTTACCATTGGATTTTTCTGCATGATTACGGAAATAGTAACAATTTTACTTGAGTCTTTTCAGAAAATACAAAAAGAAGACATGCTATGAAACTCATTTTTGAAGTCAACACATCTTAATAAAAACTGGAAAGGAAATAGGTATCTTGTTCCATATAGATAATGCCAATAATAATCTGCAGGTGCAGGCAGGAAAACAGTGAGAACTAGCTCAGCCTGAACTACACAGTGAAGCCCTCCCTCAAAGTCAAATATACGCACAAACAAAAAACTCAACAAGGCATCATAAAACAGGATATTTCTCAACATGATTTCCCTCTGGCATAAACATACAGATCTGAAAACTGTAGCAAATTAACTGCAGTAAGACATAAAAACTTAACATGTTCTGAAAAAATGTGATTCCTGCCATGAAACCAAACAATGTAATCACTTGCATTAAAAGATGCAGAGGAAGAAGGGCTGGAGAAACAGTTCAACAGTAAAATGGTTGTTTCCAGGCATGAGAGCCAGAGCTGATTTGCCTAAATCTGGGTGTGGTAGTACACACTTGTGATTATAGAGCCATGGAGACAGAGACAAGGCCGGTATTTAAGGTTCTTTAACCAACTAGCCGTGTACATTTGGATAGCCTCAGGCCAATGAGTGATACTGTCTCAGTATAAAACAGAAGAAAACAAACAAACAAAAAGACCAGGTATAAGCTCCCTAACAAGCATGCACATCAACCTGTATATACATGAATGTGCAAGGATATATATATGTGTGTGTGTGTGTGTGTGTGTGTATGTGTGTGTGTGTGTACATACATATATACATATATGTATATATATGCAAACATAGACACCAAAAAATATATAAGAAGTTTAGTAGATTCAGAAATGCTTGATGGAATCAAACAACAGAAATATTTCCAACCTGGAAACAGGATTATACCTCCATAGCTCAAAAATGACTCCTGCTTTCCAACAAAGCAAAACAAAGGAGGTGACACAGAGATAGCTTTCCCCTGAGGTCACACAAGATGAAGACAGTCCTGTCTTGAGCCCTGTGCTGGGAGATACAGGGAAGATAAAGAAACAAAAGCTATGCAGGTGGGAAGGGAGCTGGAAGACAGCAGCATCCCATATATTGATTTTTTGAGACAGGGTTTCTCTGTATAGCACTGGATGTCCTGGAACTCACTTTATAGACTAGGCTGGCCTTGAACTCAGAAATCTGCCTGCCTCTGCCTCCCGAGCACTGGGATTAAAAGTGTGCGCCACCATGAGCAAAACATATTTTTAACAGACCATAATTTCAGCATACCTTCTACAATACATGGAATATAAGCTCTCTAAGCTTGAACTATAAAATACAAAAGAAAGAAAAGATATAAACACACAGTTCATGGGTTGGAAGGTTTAACATTGGAAATATATTTCAGATTTCTTCTAGCCAATTTTTTGCTATCAATTTCATCTCAAGGTTCTAGGAGAAAATTTTATAGAAATAAATTGTTATTCTAAAATGTAAATGAAAAGAAAGTATGGGATCTTAGAATACTTAGTGTCCGGTAGCGGGATGTCTTCATCTGGGGCTCAGGGAGCTATGCAGAGGAGGCTGGAGACTGTCCCAGCTGATGGAGATGGATGTCACCATTAATGGGACACATGCACAAGTGAACTTACAGCGATCATGGCAGTATGCACAGAGGCCACCCAGGTTCAAGCCAGGTGGGGTCTCAGTGCTGAGGCGAGGTCTAGACCTAGGCTCCTGTCCCTAACCAAGACACTAGCTGCAACTGACATTCGCTTGCAAAGGAAAAGCTGGTTTTCTCCAGTGGAGTCTCACTAGATACGTAAACCATATTTAAGTAGATGGCTAACACAAAATGAACTCAGTGGCATTTTGTAGATGTTTTGTCTCATATTTCATTGTTTGGGCACTTTTTACTGGTCTCTTGCTTGTATATTATGGTTTTGGGTTTTGTGTGTTTATGGGTTTTATTCACCACCCCCACTCCAGCTTGTGTGTTTGACGTGATTTTTTTCTATATAAAAAATCCTGTATTGTTTGAGAGAAAGAGAGAGAGAGAGAGAGAGGCAGAGAGAAAGAGAGAGGGAGAGAGAGGGGGGGTGGGGTGGGGTTGGATTGGCGGGAAGGTGAGAGATCTGAAAGCAATTGGGAAAGGGCAAACATTTATGAGAATATTGTACATAAAATATTTTGAAAGAAAAAATATAATAAACAAAATTGGGAAACATCGACTCACTTGGTATATAGAAAAATATATCTTGAAATGAAAATAAGAGAACAGTATCAATAAAGAAAATATAACTATATGAACTGTAACACAATTAAAAATCTTGTGTTTATTAAAAGAAAGACAAAAGCAAGTGACATAATGAAAGAAAATATTTTCAGAATCTATTCATGTAATAAAGAGTTAGTTTCTAAAGCAGATAAAGAACTATTAAAAATTAATTAATAAGAACACAACACCAGACTTTTGAGGAACAAAAGATGAGGGGTGTGTGTGTGTGTGTGTATGTGTGTATGTTAAATTTTAGTTTGTGTTTTCATAATGATAATGGACTAGTGCTCATCAGTTTTTTTCAGTCCATTGAACATTTCTCTATTCTCTCTTATTTTGTGCCTTGCCTCAAACCTGTCTCCCCTCTTCATCTCTATTTCTCTCTCTACTCTCTCCCTCTCCCTCTCTCTCTCTTTCTCTCCCTCTTTTTGTCTCTCTCCCTCTCCTCTCTGTCTCTCTCTGCCTCTCTTTCCCTCTCTCTGCCTCTCCCCCCTGTGTCTCTCTCCTTCTCCCTCCCTGGCCCCTCTCTCTCTCTCTCACATATCATTTCCTTCTTTTATCATTAGTTCACTGTTGGTCACTTAGATGATTTTCAAGCCTTGACTACTGTGAATAGGGCTGTAATGTGCCTTAGAGTCCTGGTATCACATCAAGCCTAGTGAGTTCATCCCTGCTAACCTAGTGATCACCTAACCCATGACTAGGTATGAATGATCCATGAGTGGGGAAGAGCCATGATAGTAAATGAGTTCAAGACTTCAAAGAATGGCACTGGCAAAATGTCACTGTTGTCTCTGGTCACCCAGAAAGTCCAGTGACCACCATACAAGAAGTCTCAGCAGCTTTTACCATTTATGCAAAAGTCTGAATGCAAACTATTAGCCTCACCAATTTGTATGTTCTAACCATGATCCCTGCTATCAACATTGAGGAGCTATAGACTCTTGGGTTTTACTGTTCCATAAAGGAACCTTGGGGGTGTAGGTGAAGCTGACCAAGGTGAACTGTTCTCTGGGAAAACTGTACCACTAACCCTGCTAGCTCTGTTAGGATGCACCACACACAGAGTATAGCTCCATGCACCTCTATTTAGAGTAGAAAGAGTTTGGCTTTCTTGTCTTTCCTCTAAACAAGTCTTGAATAAAGCTTTCACCGGTCTCACACAGATGAACATGGGCTGTCTGCAGACAATAGAAGCCTTGTTCCCAGGCAGAGTGACATTACAAGATCATCTTGTTTTTCATCGGCCTTTTCTTTATCTGCAGTTCTTCCCGCTGTGGGATGAAAACCATCCAAGACAAGATATTCTTCCTGATGCCTCTAGGGCCCATAGCATATTTCTTTCCAATCAAGAAACCACAGCTTTCTTCTCTCTGTTCCTTTGGTCTATTTGTCACAATCCACTTCAAGCAGCAAACCCAGCCTCCTCACCACAAGGATTCAGAAACCATTGTTGCTCTGTATAAGACTCGAACAATGGCTACATTCTCCAGACATGTTCATCTCATGGTTATACATGATGCAATCTGGAGGAAGATTTAATGGAGTAAACATCCACCTTAAGATTGACCTGCATGACAGCAGGATTTTGAAAATAATGACCAGAGCCCACACACTTCTTGGCATTTGACCAGCAGGCAAATAAAACCCTCAGCTGTGATCACTTCCAACGAGGTCTTCTGTGTGTTCAAAGGACACTGCAGCTGTCCCTGACCTACAGATTGCTGAGCCCTCACTATGGGCCATGGACTTTAGCTGTAGCAGCTCGCCTCGCTTTCAGTTCTCCTTTAGATACATGTGGCTTTTATCTATATCCGATGAATGAATAACCAAAATATGAAGTCATCTTTCTAACAGGAGCAGAAAAATAATTCAGTTTGTCACTCTGACCACACCCTGCATTTCTTCTCTCACACAGGCAAACCAAAGGTGATGCAGGAAAGGTGGCTTGTAAATCTTCTATCAGTCGTGTTTCTATGAGGATTCTGCTTCATTCCTGTTATATGTAACAGTGGCTTTGAGCAAGCCACATTTTCTAGAGGAGAATCAGATACTTTCAAAGGCATCTCAGACAGTGAACTTGAGCTTCTAAAAGCAAGGTGGAACTGCCTCTGCTTTTTCTGAATCCCTTTTATCATCCCTCCTAGCAGTAGGCAATATAGCATCCGTTGGGACAGAACTACCAACAGCCAAACCACACACATGAAAACAAATCTGTTAAGTCACAAGACACATGGATTCAGTTAGTGAGCATCTATCTGATTATGTGACCAGCAGTATCCCAAAGCCTATAGACACTGTCTCATTTAGGTATCACAACACTCCCATGGAACATTGTTAGGTATACTCTGTATCCTCTCCCCTGTAATGTCTAGGAATTTGTGATTATATGCTACATGACAAAGAGGGACTGATGATGCTGGTAGAATTAAGATTGCTAACCAGAAACCTTAAAAATAGGTCCAATAATCCTACCAGGATAACTTAGCTACAGGGTGATGCAAAAAAGAAGAGCATGTGAGGGTCAGAATTGCTGTTTTCTTGAAAGATTTAGCCATTCTACAAATTCTCCCTGAAGAGACTCCACCAGTTTCTTGATCACGTCTTGACACTAATTCAGGTTGCCCCATCAGGTCTCTGACTAAGATCTAGAAGACAATAAACTTGAGTTGGTTCAAGCCACCCTACAGAAGTCTATCAGTCACAACAGAAAAAAGGTAATAAATAGAGGTAGATATCATAACCATCTCTATTCTGTAGATGAAGAAATGGGCTCATCAACATTCTGGAATCTTGCCTGAGGTCAGCTAACAAGCAAGTGGCAGAGTCACAATTTGAGCCAGGGTATAGCCCCAGATCCTGTATATTATGTATATTATGCTTTCCTCCCTTTCCTCCAAATATTATGCTGATCATTTTTTTTTTCATTAAACCCAATGTTTGGAGGTTGACAAGATGGCTTGGTGGATAAAGCACTTCCCTTCACAAGCCTTTGGACCTGAGATGCATCCTTGAAACCAGCTCCACAAAATTGTCCTCTGACCTCCATACATTATATGACAAAAGTGTTACCACACACAACACACCCATCCTGATAACAAGCAGTAACAAACAAATAAGAAAACCCAAAGGTGTAGCTTCCTAAGTTGTCACACTGATGGTGTAGCATGAAGATGGAGGGTGGGAGAGAGTAATGGCTGACCCCTATGTCTAGTGCTTTATATCCTCCTTCACAATCTTTCCAAGTAGCAGGCTTGTCATCAGTATCTAGCTGATGGACCAGCACTTGAAGGTAATTGGGAGCATATAAGTAGGGTCCTACGTGCCCTCCTTCTTATCTCACTGTGCTGCTGGACTACTAGTAACACACTGATTTTCATCCCATCTTGTGTACAGATGTCCTGACTCCTCCATGCCCCACATAGGAATCACGATTGGTCTAAGTTAACCTTGGAAAATCTATTTTATTTGTCAGCAGGTGGTGCTGCCATGATCATGCTACCCATTCCTGGTCAGTGAGGTGAACAGTGGTACTTTGTCAGGAATGAGATAGAAATATATAGGAGGTGTCTACTGCTAGGTCTTCAAACTGCACCAAACATCCCCACCTTGAACCATGATGATGTCACCATTTTTATGGTGAGAAGGACAGAGTATCTACTGTAAAAACACTGAGCTGGGGAGTCCTCTAGAATTGTTGGAATTGGAAGAAAAGTTAGGTCATCTTAACTTAAGCTATAAGGCTTTGTGAAAACTTGTTACTTGACTTACCTAGTGAGATAGATAACAGGAAGTTCTCATGCCTGAGAATTTAAAAAACTATAAATTTCACCCCTAGTACCAGTGATCGGCAGCAAACCAAATGCTTTTTTTTTTTTCTTTTCTCAAGAGAATTATGCCTTCAAGGGATAAATTAGCTTGAGAAAAATCATGTTACTTTATGGCATTAGAATTTTGCCTCCTGTGAATTTACAGCTCGGGTTCTTTCCATCAGACTTTCCTGTGTTCATTATGTTATGGCAAAGAATTCAGTTACCTTGTATCCAAATATGTTAAGTAGTCACAGAAGGATGGCAGACAGTTAACCACTTGTTCAGGTTGCCTAGATTGCAGTTAAATTAGCTTCTCAGATGTGCCTCTGAATTTTAAGCATGTTCAATTGCAGGTAAGGAGATTTAACTAAATATTCTAAGTAACAGCTTCCCAAATGGTAGCAAATGTGTAGTAATGGCTGTAAGATTCCTGAACGTATTTACAATGTTCATTACACTTTTAATGTAGTTAGCAATTAATATTCTAATTACTGGTTAAAAATTACCTCACTACAGAGTTCCTACTGGAGCCTTGAATCTAAATGAGGTCTTCAATTAAAGTCAAGCTGTTGCCTGGTATATTACCTATTCCTGAAAATGAATGAGGAAGACGTTTCCCAGCATCCCTTGGAGATATGTTGGGTCCATGTGGCTGGGATCTGGCCAATGAAATGAACAGAAGCGATACATGTTCTTCCTAGCTGGCCAAGAAAACATCTGTATGAAAGTCTGAAGCTTCTGCCTCTCTCCTGCCAGTTATGAAGTGCACATATTTTGGATGGTGACATCAATGGCACAAGGATCCCCACTTATGGATAAAATGACTCAACCTGCACCTTATTGCAATGTTTAATGAACAAACCTTTTCAAAGCCATTTAAATGGTGTTTACTGTTGTTGTTGTTACTCAAAAACAGCTCAACCTTTTCTTTATAGCTCTTAAACAATTTGCTATTAAAGTCTCCTTGCAATTGGCTTGCCAAACCTCTGCATCTTCAATAATCACTGTTGACCTGTGCTACCTGCCCACTGGTACCAACAGTTCATTGACTGGCAAATGATATATGTTCCATAAATACTTGTTTAATGTATAAATAAATGGAAGAGACATGCATGTGTGTTGTCTTTTCTACTATTGTATGCTAAGTAGTTTTATATAAGTCAAGCAATAAGCAATCTAAAACCTAAACGGTCTCAAAGAATTGGACCATCATATTAGATCATGCACACAGAAAGTTGTAGTCCACTGTCCATCTAGGCTTCACTTTTGTCTCATATCTTCCTTCCAGCATCCCATTCATTTGTTACCTTAAGTATTACTTTGTGTGCTTGGGTGTGTTTGTGTTTGCCTAAGTGTAGTTGCATATACATGTGTTCAGAGCCGAAGGCAAACTTCAGGTAGTGTTCCTAAGGAGTCCCCATTGTTGTTTTAGGCAGGGTCTGATTGACCCATGTTTGTCAGGAACTAGGCTAGGTGGAAAGAAACTCCAGATATCTAATGTCAGTGACTTTTCCTTGTGACCAGAGACCTGTGATCTGGAATAGAAAATGTAGTAAGCCACAAATACAGAAGTTTCATTGGTTGGGTTTGTCTGCTATTTACCTGATTTAAAGCCAGGAATATAAGGCCTCTGGGCCTCTTAAACTATGATATGTTCATAGCTCTGAGTTTGGGCTTTAAGCGAAAAATTTCCTTGTTAGGCCATAACCTTATCTATTGTTCAATGAAGGCAGTGCCTCACATGTTTAAACAAGGTGTGTCCATAGTCTCTGTGGATGTGGGTAAACCTGGTGTCACATACCTCAGTCATGATGACTGGAGTGGTCTGACTTCAAAAGGCAAGGGAAGATGAAATCATTTGGAGGAGCTATCCACTGAGTGAACAGTCCCTTTGACAAACAATAGGCATGTCACATTTTTTCCCTTCCCTGGTGACATCAGCAAAGCAAAAATCCAGGAGAGATGGGCCATAAAACCCCTCTTCCTTCCAGCATTCCATGTGGTAATATTCTGACTTAGGCAATACACCTTAATGAAGGGCTTTCTTTTGTTACCTTAATTATGACTTTATGTGCTTAGGGGTATATGTGTTTGCATAAATGCAGTTGTATTTACACGTGTGTTTGGGTACCAGAAGTCAACTTCAGGTGGTATTCCAAGGAGCCCACACTGTTATTTTAGACAGGGTCTGACTGGCCTGGATTTTGTAGCATGAACTAGTCTAGCTGGTAAGGAAGTCTAGAAAACTGCCTGTCTCTGCCTCATAGCTCTACATTATAAGCAGGGCCATCAGAGCCAGCTCTTTACATGAGAGTTATCAAAATCAGGCTCTCTTGTTTAGACAACAAGGACTTTGTCAACTGAGCTCTCCAGCTCCTCAAGGGCTTTCAAACCACGTGTGCACATGCGTGTGCCAGAGTATAATATAGTCCAATTCACTATGCATCTAAATGGCTTTGAACTATCAAGGACCTCTTATGTCATGGCTTTGGATAAACCTTGGAAACATCAGTCCCATACTAATGAAAGGACTGACAAGAAAAGCTCACAGAGGAAGAAACTAGAGCCCTCTTCCATCCACAGAAACAATACCCAGAATCCTATTTCCACTTATAACCATTCACATCCTAGGTTTTTCTTTGAGCCCTAGACATATGTCAGATCAAGGATATATATATATATATATATATATATATATATATATATATATATATATATATAT
>LR749831.1:37061-53464 GCA_902729485.2 Mus minutoides | reverse complement strand
AAATGACTGGACCATGGCCAATGAGGTCTGAATTCATTACATATGTTTTGGGGGTAGGGTTTTTGTTCGAACTCCCACTAATGAATTGTTCAGCCTTCATGGAAGTACAATAATGACAATAATTCTCAGGAAGTTGTTGGTTCTTGCTGTCTTTCATTTGCTAGCCCTAAACACACCTTCTATGCATTACTTAGATTAAGGACTTTGTGAAGGAGGCCTTTGAAAGAGAAAGAAGTTGGGCAACAGTGCAGCAGGGCGTGAAATCCCAATCTGGATGGTTGACTGTGTTGTAAAATTCATCCAGGAACGGAGAAGCCCAGCACAGAGGTAGGGAATAGAGCAGTGGAGTTCACAGTAGCTGATGGAAAGTTTCCCAACCATATCATGACAGTTGGCCTATGCAGGGCTCCGAATGAAATCCATTATGTTGCCCACAGAGCATGGGATTCTGGCAGACTTTGAGAAAAAATAACGTTTCTCTCTGTGAGCTTTAAAAGTTATCAAATGGCCTCCCACCGATCCTCTCACGGAGACTAAGAGCCTGCAGCTTCGGAGTGTTAGTTCCCAGAGTGGACTCAACAATCAGTTATAAGAGCATTTTGAGAGGGAACTGAACACATACTAAAAGATAAAGTAAAATGCAAAGGCTACTGGAGTCTGTTTGGCAACCTGCAAAAAAGTCCTAGCACAAAATTCTGAGAATTGATACCATTTTTAAATAATGACAGATTTTTAAGCATAGACCGCTAACATTACCTACACTATACACCTCATGGGATTTTCATGAGTGAAAAGGCATGGATGATGGATGTTCAACTTTTCTTGGCCAGTACTGGCAACACAGTGGCTTCACATGTTGACTCTTCATGGTGGGCAGGCTGGCTGAGAGCAATGACTTTGAGAAGAGCATGTTCATGTGGACAGAAAGGTACCTGGCCTGTATTAAACTTCTGCTGAAATGTAAGGCTGGGATGGACTTATTGGGCACATGGCTTTATCTGAATCTACAGCTCAGAATTTAAAATTCATGAAGACAGTCTACTGCTACTAAAGGGAAGCTTTATTTTGACACAAGAGAGCAGCTCACTGGTGTGCCTCCTTGGGTATTCATCCAAGCCAAAAGAATACTCGGCTAGTGGAGGAACCAGACTCAGATATAAGAATAAGACTACAGTTGATTTAGTCTTACTGTGTGTGAATAGGATACTGTCTCACAGGAGACAGCGAAACCACAACAGATGGCTCTATCTGATAAGATCTCCATGAAAAAGACAGCCTATGACCATGATCTCCAGCACTGTATCATCCCTAGCCATGGCCATCATCCCCAGCACTGTATCATCTCTAGCATGGTATTAGTCATGTTTATGTTTCTGTGATAAAAATCATATAACAAAAAGTAATTTGTGGAACAAAGAGTTCATTTGGTATATGGGTCCATTGTAGTGGGAACGGCTTAACAACAGGCCACAAGAAACTAGCCAATCATATTGTATTCACATACAGGGTACAGAGAGGGTAAACAGGAAGTGGGGTAAAGATATCACTCTTCAAAGATTGCTCCCTTAATCCCAGCACTTGGGAGGCAGAGGCAGGTGGATTTCTGAGTTCAAGGCCAGCCTGGTCTACAGAGTGAGTTCCAGAACAGCCAGGACTACACAGAGAAACCCTGTCTTGAAAAACAAAACAAAAACAAAAACAAAAACAAAAACAAAAACAAAAACAGATTGCTCCCAGTAGCATTCTTCCTGACAAAAGCTAGATCTCCTGAAGGTTTTGTGATGTGTCCAAATAGCACCACCAACTGGCCACCAAGTGGTCAAATACATGAACCAATGAAGACATATCTCATTAAAACCACAACAGCATCACTCAAATTAGTAGGCACAAAGTCCATTGGCAGCTATGAACAAGATAGGAGGCTTCAGACATAGCCTCATCCCAAGTCAAAAATCCTTTAGTTACACTTACATAGTATTTGAAGCAACTTATTTTCAGCTAACAAAGAAAACATTTTGGAATTATGTCAATTAACTAAGATAATGTTCTATTGTTCTGTAATTATATCAATATAGTTAACTTAATGGTTTTATGAAAGATTGTTTGGGAGGCTCAAACTGTTGAATTAAATGACTATAATTCCATTGAAATACTGATTTAAAATTAGGAATAAGGGTCAATAAGTCAGCCTGATGACCTAAGTATGACTGTGGAGCCCACATGTTGGAGGGAGAAAACCAACCCCGACATGTTGTCTTCTGACTTCTACATGCATGCTATGGAATGCGAGTGCCCACCCCCTAACACAATACATGCATACACACATACACACAGTAACACAAAGTAATACAATCATAATTAAAATGTATTAGATAATAAACACTAATCACCAGGGCCAACAAGATGACTTGGTAGGTGAAGGCGCCTCCTGCCAAACCTGATGACCTGAATTTAATACCAGAGACACATATATTTGAAGGAGAGAACCAACTCTCTCCCCAAAGCTGAAATCTGTCCTTCACATATATATAGACCATAGCATGCATTTCTGCAGGAATACACATATAGAGCAGTTGAATGAATGAATGAATGAATGAATGAGTAAATAAATAAAAAAAAATCAAACAGTAAAGAAAGTATATTAAAAACATTACATATCAATGAGAAATCAGATTGTCTAGTTTTTATTTAAAACCCTTGACCTCTGACTTTTCTACTATGATGGCATCTACTCACTAAAACCAAATCATAACAACAAAAGTTGGCGCAAGGGGCTGAAGACAAACACTGTGGAAAAAGCCAAGTTGGAGTTCTTAGAGAGTCAGGTATCTCATGGGAGCAACAGGTAAGTTGCCTTATCTTTCTAGTTCAGTGACATCATTCCTAAGACACCACCAGCATCAGTGTCACGCAACAGCCAATACACCTGGGAAAGGAAACCACAAGAGTCCTGGGGGTTGGGGGGGGAAGGAGGACAAAGAAGTGAGGACTGAAACAGGGTCAAAGACATCAAATAAACATTGCCTCCTAAGAATATTCCTGCATGCTGGACAGTGTGTGCTCAGTATATTTAGAAGATTTTAGCAAAGCCACTTTGACGGCACACCACGGACTCTTTTTGAAGACTGAGCCGCCTAGGGAACAATGTGCGAGGAAGCCTTGTACAGCGGACACTGCATGCTTGTGCCTGCACTTCCACATTTCTGATGCCTGGCAGAAACCGCTCCTGGTTGTTTTCAGTTCCATCCCCCTCGGGGATGCTCCGCATTTGAGTCCAGGAGCAAAGTGTCTGGGGATGGGGAGTGGAGAAGAGGACTCTGCCAGGCATATATATCCACAACTGAGTTTGTATTGTCTCTCTCAGATGGTAATTATGCTCTGAGTTCTATCCCCAGTAACACATTGAAATACGAGACATGAAAGGCCAGCTAGGGAGTAACAGGTTTGGGTCATCGCTTTCAGTTAGGTGGCTTTGGTTTGTGTTTCTTGGCTGAAGCAGTGCTTGTTGAAAGGTACCCTCCCCAGGATGACCCGGTGCAATTTTTGATCTCCACCATGTGAGTGGTGAAGAAGACCATTCTCTGGCATGTCAGAAAAGAAAAGCACTAGCTCAACAAATTTTTGTAATGACTCCATAACTCACAGAGGGTCCCTCAGCCTGCAGTGATCTACAGGCAAAGACCTACTTGGCAGGTATCAAAAACTCAGAACAAAGAAATGCAAACTATGTATGGGTTGGGCTGTGGAGTCTCCCCAATAGGAGATCTTAGCTAGCCTTATAAAAGTCAGTTAAAATGTTTAAGGAGCATACTTGGAGTACAGCATTTCTAATGTGGCTGTCACACTACATTTAATACAGAAAAGATGTATTTTTAAATGATCCGGTTACTCCAAGGGCTTTGGCTTATAAAAGCCTTTTTTATTGAGATTCTAAATTCCAGTCTGAATAACCTTTCAATTTGTTCCAGTAATTTCCCCCCCTCCTACATTAGCATTGGCAATACAGCTGGAGTAGTTTCAAAGCCAGGCCCTAAGCACTGAGCCTTTTGTACCACGCATCCCCCTTCAGCATAGACTGTGGGTGCCAGACTTGACATTTCTATGAAGCTGTTTGCACAAGAAAAACCACTTGCTTTTCAAAGATGAGATTAAAGAGAGCTTAGCAAAAGAAAGAGAGCATGTAGTGTTTTCATCCCTGTGGTGATTTACCTGGGGGTTGAGGTAGGGGGTTTGAACTGAGAATTAAGTCACTTCAGGTTTCCAGGACTTGTTAAAAGCATTGCAAAGGAACATGGCTCTCTCCTAACATATCTATCTACAACCCATATCCTCTTTTTTCTTACTTAATCATTAATCACTTTCCTTGGTTCTCCACTGTGTGTTCTCTGACTCTGTTTTCCAACATGACGTGTTGCATGTCAATGCAGAAGCAGACCTGGAAATCTATTGCTCTTCGGGAAGCAACTCCTCCCAAAAGACTAATAGGAAGTGAGACTTGGCAGAGAAAGCAGGTCTATGAAGGGATTTTGGGTCGCACAATGAAAACCTGGTAGGAGGAGTGTGGATATTTTAGTAAGCTTCTTTTCAGGGTGCAAACCAAGTAAGATACTTTGGGGAATACTGAAGGGAGCCTATGAATAACAAAGCTTAGATGGCATTTCACTTTTAAATACGCAGTAATTCTTGGGACAGCTTAATATAGCTCAAGGGCTAGAGATTAGTTTTACACGTTGTTGAGATAAGATTGAGTCTATAAAAATCACGATTTTATCTTTAGTTTTTGAGATGGGCTACATTATGTTCTCTAATCTAGCCCTGAACTCATGAACTCTCCCTGTCTCAGCCTGCCCAGTACCTGGGACAATAGCCCTGTGCCACCACCACCACAGCTAACTGAGCCTGTAAAAGTCTTCATGGTGTATTCTAGTCCCAAACGTGTACATTACTGTATCATGTAGATAAATAATGTATACTCCTTGTTAATTTGTCCAACCTAAGATGTGGTGGAATTTTTTGAGATGGGTTCTCACTAGCAGTCTGAACTCTCTTCAAACATATGACTCTGTTGCATTTCCTTACAGAATACTGGAATTCCAGGTGTGTGCTACCTTGACCAGCAAAACCAAAAAAGGTTTATAAAGCCCTTTCAAAGTTGTACCTATCCATAACATATTTACATCATGTCAACACATCTTTGTGAACAGCAGGTAGGTGTGCTGGGAAGAGAGAGTACAAGAAGAAGGACTCTTGGCAGAATTCCTGAAAAGCTCACGTGTAGCTCTCAGGTACAGGTCCTTTCATTTTCATGAAGGTCATGAGTTTCAAAGCCATGATCATCTGAAACAATTTCTCATGTAATTTATTTCTGGTCCATTTGTAAACATCAAATGGCCTCTTTTAGTAGGTTACACACAGCTCAGTTGGGAAAAATTACAACAGCTTGTAGGTCTAGGGATGTTTTTTAATGGTCAGAAGGCAATTTTTATTTTTATATTTTGTGATTTTCATTAATAGACAAATTGATTTTCTCCTACGAGTCACAAGGACCCAATAAAAACCATGAGTAGAACCCAGTTTTCTTCATCAGTTTGGCTCAGTTGCATCCTGCTGCCTGTTCTTTTGGGTTAGTTATTCATCAATAGTTCATCCTTTGGGAACACATGCCAGGTCCTTGAAGAGGCAGCCCAATGGCTAAGAGCTACAGCATAGAGCCTAATATACCTGGGTTAGATCTTGGGTTCATCAGTGACCCACATCACTGGGTCACTAAATTTATTTAGATGAGCTGCTGAGATTGCTTAGTAATCAATGTTCTTCCTGTATTAGCATGAGTTCAGATCTTTAGAACCCATAAAGAAGCCAGGCATGGTGTCACATGTGCAGGAGGCAGAGACAGGTAGATTCCAGGAGCTCAAGGGCCAGAGGATCTAGCAAAAATCTCTGGACCCTAAACTTGTGACCTTGTCTCACAAAATAAGGTAGAATAGTGGAAGTCACCCAGAGTTGACCTCTAGCATCCACATGTACATGCATAGGTGAGTGTGTTCACATACATACATGTACATTCATGTATATACCACATATACATGCCCCCAAATTTACAAGGTAAATCTCAGAAAGCATGTACATGGAACCCAACATATAGGACAAAATCAGCTAAATAAAACCACTTTGTGGCATACTTATCATTTTTCTACCAATGGCTCTTTATTCAATATCATATCCATTAAAGATCTGGAATCCTGAAGGACACTTGAGGCATTCTCTGGAACAGTGTTCTCAATAGGATTGTTTACCCTGGCAAGATGTTTGTGTCACAACAGGGAGCCTAGGAATACCTAAATGTGGCCAGTGGGATCAAGGAATTGAATCTTTAATATTTTTTAATTTGAAGCAACTTGGACTTGAATTCAAATGGCCACAAATGGCCCATAGTCACCTTCTTTAGATGCAGCCATTCTGGGAATAATAAGAAAATGGGATAATGAGCATAAAAGTAAGCATAATAATAATAATAATAGCAACAACCACAACCCATGGGAAAGGCTAAAAGTAAACTGACTGCTTAGCCTTTCCCACGCACATTTGAGAAGGTGCGTGTGACTGTGAAGGGGAGGCTGAGCAGGGAGTCAGGCTTTTCTGAGTTCAATGATGCCCTCTTACAAACTATAGACCAGGGGAATCTACTTCAGCCCTGGAGCCTTAGTGGCCCCTGACTGTGCACAGGCAATGCTCTGGCTTCCTAGGTGCTAGGACTGGGTAGCTTCCTAAGGAAATCCATCAGTGCCAGCTCTGTGTGAGCACACACTCATAAACACAGGATTTAAATTTCACTAAGTTGGTTTAATTTGCTTATTTTATTCAGCAAGGATATAAACTGTTAAATAGAGCCCTTACTATGTGACAGAATTCATAGGAGTAGGAAATAAAGCCAAATTCACGTAACTTAGTGTACCTTCTGTGCCTTCCATCATCCATATACTTTATCTTTAATCTCATGGAAGCTCAGGGCATAGTCATTATTACTATTACTTTATGCAGGCTATGTTCATTCATGTTTACATATGTTTCATGTGCCTAAACAGTTCACACAAAGGATAGCATCAGAGCAGGACCCACATCTAGTGTGCTAAAGTTTCAAATCAGAAGGCCGCTACCATGCATTATAACAGCCAATAGACTTGTAGGCTTTTATTAAGAAACAATGCTGTGAATCAAATCAGGAAGGTTAGACATAAACATAGGGAACTAATAAACAAAGTAAAAGCAATCACAGTGAAAAGAGAAATGTACCTAAGGGAAAGCTACCTTCAAGCAACTTGCTCAAGTGGACATACAGGATTGGTTTCCACCGAAGAGAAAGACTTTAGATGGTAATGGTGAAAATAATCCCAGGATGACATAAACCTGCAGTCTCAGGTCACTGAGGGAGTGAGAGCTGAGGCAGAAGGATCACACAACTCCAGGAGGTGGAGGCAAGCCTGGACAACGTAATAAGAACTGATCTCAAAATAATAAAATCAAGGGGCTAGAGAGATTGCTCAGTGGCTAAAAGCATGCACTGATCTCTCAGAGGGCCCAAGTAGTTGGTCACAACTACTCATAGTTGCCTGATTCCAGCTTTGGAGGACCTGATGACTTCTGGACAGCATGAGCTCCTGAATTCACAGAAAAAAAAAAAGAGGTGTGTGCAAACATAGATTTTAAAAATAATAATTAAAAAAACCCAAATATTTAGAAAATAATAGAATGAAAATAAGATACCAGTAGGGTGCTCCTCATTAGAGGAGGAGCTTGAATCTCTTGACCTGTGTTGAAACTAGAGAGAATTGGGATCCCAAATCCTCAAGCCCTTCCCCCTCCATTTCCTCAAGCTCCTGCCCAGTCTTCTCCTCCTCTCTGGTTTCATCCCACCTGCTAGGGTCTCCCAAACATTCCCTTCTCAGATGGGCCAGCATGGGACTCAAAGAAGGAAGAGTGTTTAAAGTGGCAGCAGATGCCACCAGCTGCAAGATTCTTCCATTGCTGCTGTATTTGCACCCTTGAGTTTGGTCCTGCTTGGGTGCCTTGGTCTTCTTTCATCTGAAATGCTTCAGGCAGGGTCAAGTCTTCTGGGTTTCTAGTGAAGCAGACTGTCAGCACATCGTAAGCACGGAACAACATAGTAATTATGCCCTCTTGCCTACAAGCCATTATGGTTTCAACAGTCTTCTGCTTTGGTTAAAACCCTTGCTGAGCTGCCTATATTTGCATGGTCTCTGGCAATTTGTACACATTTTTTTTAACCAACATTCACAAATATCCTCTTACTCTATACATGGACATCCTTGAGAGACAACACACACACACACACACACACAGTAAGAGAAAATTATATCTGAAGGCCATTGACCATGCATCAATGTATAAAACACTTCACAAGAGATGAAAAGAGTCAGGCAAATGTTATTCTTTCCGTGTTGTTCACATTTCCCCCAGTCACGTTCCATCTCCTTCCGCAAATGTTCTCGTCATGTTTTATTCTGACTATGCGAATTCTGCTTACTTGAACATTCTCTCCTCTTCAAAGACGATTGCAGGCAGGAGGCATTCCATTTTAATCCTTCACTTTGCCCTCCCGAATGTCAAGCATTTGTGTGCAGTGTCTTCAAAATCAATAGGGACCCAAGACATATCGCAATGAATATCAGATTGTTCCGAGCAGAATATTAAGCGTGCTTTATGTTTTTCTAAGGCGGGTTTTAAAAACAGGACTGGCAACAAAAGCAAGTTGAAAGTTTATGAAAACAGACAACCCTAGCTGTATTGCATTTCCCTTTGTCTGGAAGCCAGCTCTTTTGAAAGAGTTCAAAGCAGAAGGGAATTGTGGCTCCTCTTCTAAGCAAACAACACTGTCCCTGCATGTCAGCGAGTCTCCCTGCTGCCTCCCAGCTCCTGATGGCCTACCTCACTCCTTGCAATTTGCCATCCACATTCCCAAGACTCTTCCTCGGTTACAAATCTGCTGTGGATGCCATTGCATTCTACATCCACAGGCAGTTTCCTGGGAAGCAACCGCGAGTAATCGATTTGTCACTAGGATCTGACAATGGCTTGAAAATATTGTTATTTGGACTGTGTGCCGTTGATTACTTTAAATGCAAGTAAGGGGAGAGAGCAAAATGATAGTGACAGAGGGCTCCAGAAAGGGACAGTATACTTGATTTTCTGTTTGTGCAAAGTGCTGCTATGATAACATGTTGAGTATAATTTTAAAAAATAATGAATGACAGGCCAAGAGGGCTGATGACCATGCCCACTGGCAAAAAGAAGCTCTGGAAAATAAGGAAAAAGAACAACTATCTGGCAAACAGAAAACTGGAATTAACTGCTCCATCTTAAGGATATTTAGAAAAGATGTGCACCACCCCCACGCCCCTGCCAACACACACACACACACACACACACACACACACACTTCCCAGAAATGGCTTTGGCATTCATTAATGGCTGGTTTGAATGCTGGGAAGGGAGCAAGGAAGCCTGGCAGTCTCTTGCCTACAGTCTTTCTGCTTGGCTCCCTCTCCCTGGAATGCATGAAGAATAAGTTAAGTGTGCACAGGGTTTCACTCCCTTCCAGACCACAACAGTGAGGGGCACCTTGCAGCCAGGATGGAGGAGAAGATCCTGGAAGGGCCCAAAGCATGGGTTATAGTGCTGGGTTCCTTCGTTTCCCAGAAGGGCCAGATGCATGCTCCTCTATACACACTGGAATCCCTGGGTTGGGAGGATTGGAAGTTATCATTCCCCAAGAGCATGGGCAACAAGAATCTTCTCGATGGACTTGCCATGTGGCATATAGATAACTTTGTTTTTGCATATGTGATGTGTATGTATATATGTATGTATGTATGTATGTATGTATGTATGTATGTATGTAAGAGTGAGCATGTGCTCGTGTGTGTATAGTTACGTCTGTGTGTGTGTGTGTGTGTGTGTATGTGTGTGTGTGTGTATGTGTGTGTGTGTGTGTGTGTGTGTGTGTGTGTGTGTGTGTGTGAAGACCTGGGGTTCCTCTGTTGACTTTGAAGAGTATTGAAGTAGTGTCTTTCACTGATCGGAGAGCCAGATGTTTGAAATAGTGTGGCTAGCCAGTTTGCTCTATGAATTCCATACCTCAGCCTCCATGTACTGAGACTGCAGGCAGGCTCTCACACACATTTGCCTTTTCTGTGGGTTTTGTAGATCTGTACTCTGGTTCTCACTCTTGTACATCAAGCAGTTTCTCCTCAACCCTAGAAAGTAGAATTCTTATTGCTCTGGGAGTCTTGGTGGAAGTCACAGATGATTTCAAGTCATCAACACCGCCCCCCCCAACCCCCATGCAGCTCCTAGTCACTTGTTAAGGTCATTTTTACTGCCACGTCTGGCTTCACTAGGCAAAGCCTAGGCCAGGTGGAGAGACGAGCAAGGAGTGTGTCATTCATCAAGCTGCACCCTCACATTGTGCCGAGACAAAGAAGGAAAGACTGCTGACCTCTGAGGATTCTAACAGTTCTTTCCTACCAGCCCTTACTCCTCCAGACATTCAGCATCCAAGCCAACACTTGCCTTTCATCCTTTCTCAGGAGCCCTTTCTAAGCAGGAAGTAGAAGAACCACACACATTCGAATGTGAAACATCCCAGAGTCTGAGAGGCATGGGAGACACACTGGTTACTGGGAGCGGGGAAGACTGTTTTAACTCAAAAACTTCTTGATTGTTGGTGACTAATAAAACCATTCTTGGGAGTGCTAGCCTAGTGAAGGCTCTCTACTGCGGTGGGGCTCAAGTTCTGCTCTAGATGAGAGACTCACCTTGGGAGTCTCTTCATGAGTAGACTGAACCTGCAGATGCCTGGAACTGATCCCAGGGCTACCGAGAAGACAGCAACGCTGATGGGATCTGAGTGGAGCTACAGGACATTCTTACCTTCACTGGGCTTCCAGAACAGAGGAGCTCTGTCTCAGCCTCTATCACCATAATGCTGCTTAACTCGAGGGACCGTCTCACTTGAGCATCATTTAAAGTTTCCTCTCGAGGACTAGCGAGCTGGCTCATTGGCTAAAAACACTTATTGCTCCTAAAGAGAACCTGAGAAGGGTTCATAAAAGCTACATGTGGATCACAACTATCTGTAACTACAGTTCTAGGGAAACAGATGCCCTCTTCTGGCCTCCATAGGTACTGCATGGACATGGTGGATATACATGCATGTAAACAAACATGCATGCACATAAAAGAAAACTAAATTAATCTTTTTTAAAAATGTTATCTAGAGAATTTAAACTTGTGATATGGACAGTGTCTTTGATGACCTGGAACAAAAATTAAAACCCTGAAATCAAAGCAAAACTTTAAAAACCTTTCTAAGTAATATGAAGTGTGAAAGACAAAAAGCATCTACTGGCAAGACACATGCAGAGGGCAGTTGTCTGAACTGAGCCCATTGTCCCTTGGGAGATTTCCCACACCAATGATGAACACTTTCTTAGTGGTGAGATCCTGTACAAGTGTTGTCTACCCAAGAAGCAACAGTCTTAATAAGGCACCTGCCAGGTCCAGAGAAATAAACAGCAGGAATCACAGAATCAGGGGATGAAGGATGTTAACACTGTTCCTATGTAGTGCCAGCTCCCCAAGGCCTTTCAAAACTCCCCTGAAGTCAGTGCAGGATCAAACAGCCTCTTCCCTGGCCATGTGGAATGTCTCCCTGGCTAGTTGGCTTGCCAGACAACTCCAGATGACACATGAAGGTTGTGGGAGCCCTCCCAAGCTGGTGACTGAAGGAAGCATTGGCCTGAATCACAGATACACTAAGAATTATTTGTGACCTTACAGCTGTCAGCAGCTCCAGTTGAAGCTAAGATTTTATCTAGTTATAATGGTGGAGCTTCAAGATACTAAACAGGAACACACTATTATTCAACTTTGACTGTGACATCCATCCCTCTCCTTATGCCACCCACCGCTCACCCCTCCCTAGGCTACTCACCCCTCTCTCTTTGCACCCACCCTTCTCTTCATGCACCCACTCCTCTCCCTATACACCCACCCTTCTCCCATGCTACCCACCCCTCTCCCTATGAACCTACCCTTCTCCCATGCTACCCACCCGTCTCCCTATGCACCCACTCCTCTTCCTCTTCTCTCACTCCTCCCCCAGGTCTCTTGGACCACAGGGAGGGGAGATGTGAAACAGAACAAAGGGAAAGAGATGCAGAAGGAAAGAAAAATAAAGAACACAAAACAGTCTCCAGAGAGGCACTAGCCAACACAAAAGCCAGAGAGGAAATAACGGATCATCCAACTTCACAAAACTTCTAAATTTTGACATGGCCAAAGCCACCATAAAAAATCAGAAGGCAGACAGAAAGCTGAGAAAAACATCTGTGGGCAATGACAAAAGTTATTTGGATTTCTTGATCTAAAACCAGAGGAAATGAAGAACTCAAGAGTCATTTGGGGAGAATGATAGAGGACCAGTGAGAGAACTGTGGATCAAGAGGACCATGTTCTTGTGCCATCAGCAACCAGAAGGGCTGAAGTTTGATACAGTTCATCTCTAGCTACAACTATCAGGAAACACACTGATATGGGTGGGATGGGGCGGAGGGGGGCAGGCTTCCCTTGAGTGCCATTTGGAAACAGGCATCCCCAACTCTACAGTTTGTTCTGGGCTCTGGTTCCATGTGTGCATTTCTTTCTGTATTTTTTAGAGACAACTTGTAACATGCTTTAAAAGATGAGTTAAAAAACAGTAAGCTCCCAAGGTTGACTATAACTCAGTGGTTGAAAAGTATATTTTAGGAGCCTAGAGAGATGGCAAAGTAGTTAAGAACTCTCATTGCTCTCCTAGAGGACCTTTGTTTGGGTCCTCAGCACACATATTGGACAACTCAGAACCACCTATAACTGCAACTCTAGGGGTTTCAGTGCCCTCTTCTTACCTCCTTGGTTACCTATAGACACGTGGTATACATAAACTCAGATGGATACACATAGTGGCATAAACCCACACAGTTACAAGCACATAAATAAAAATGTCTTAAAATACTTTTAAAAGCACATTTCCAAGATGTATTTCATGGCATGTAAAATCATAACACACAATGGAAAGAGATGAAGGATCCAGACGTGAAATTATTTTCGAGATTCTTCAAGTTTTATAATGCATATGTTTAAAATAAAAGGGTAAAAACCTAGAAATCATCATGTAAGGTATATGTTCCTCAGGAGACATATGTTTCTAGCACAGTTTTACCTATCATTTTTTGAAGAAATGGAACAAACAAGGCAGAAGTCAAAATAAGAGGAAGGAAGGAAGGAAGGAAGGAAGGAAGGAAGGAAGGAAGGAAGGAACTAGGCAGCTGGGAGAGCTGAGAGAGGGGAGCTTATGGGGAAAAGGGAGGACCACAGAGGGAGGGGGAGGGGAGGATAAGCAGGTAGGCAGCACAGAGACTACCACAGGGCACCAAGCACAAGAGCCTTGAGCCTTTTCTCAAAGGAGCTCTCTGAACACAACAACAAGGACTTATTCCCAGCTCTGATTTTGAGGTTTCAATACCTTCGGTCCTAAAGAAGAGTAAATACAATAGAAGAAGATATGTTGGGTAGTGGGAAGCTTCACCTAAGTTTTATTATAAGGTATTATTATGCAATTATCTTATTTCATCATGCATTATTATTGTTACTCTCTTACTGAGACCAATTTTTAAGCTAAACTTGATCACTGTGCATGTATAGCAGCGGAAAAGTGGATTTGGTGGTTCTAGGCACCCGCTGGGCATCTTAGAACAAATGTCCTAAAGTAAGGGAGTACTAAAATATTTGAATTGGGGCATCTGATTTATGCTGAGCATAAAAAGACTGGTTACCAGATCTGAACAGCAGTCTGGACAGTGTAAATCTTCTTAACCAACCATGGGCCTAGATCGTGCCATCGAGGCTGAGCATTGGTGGTGCAAGCCTTTAATCCCAGCACTTGCGAGACACAAGTTGGCAGATCTCTGTGAGTTCAAGGCCAACTTGGTCTATAGAGTGAGTTCCAGGACCACTAAAACTATACAGAGAAATCCAGTCTTGAAAATCACCACAACCACCACCAACAACAATAAATAAATTTCATCAGAAAGAGCAGCCCACCTGAAAACAAGTCTTCATACCAAGGAGAAAGGACTGACTGGGCAGTTCTTATGACGTTACATGTGCTTGAGTCCTAGGATCATCTCCTTTTAGGACTTAACAAGCTTCATTGCTTGTTAAGATGCTCATTCTTCTGTGAGATGATAATAGGATGGATCAGAGTTGTTCTGTTTGTTTCTTTTTCATCCTGAACAAGCTAAATGAAAATATGCCAATCCCATACCATAACACATGCCCCACCCCTCCCTTTCAATATTTCACTGGTCCATGAAATCCAGATATCTGATAGCTGAATCTCTACCACATCAGCCTAAATTAAAGAAAGCCATTTCATAAGACGAAGCAAAAAGGAAATGACTTTTTCCTTCAGGCCCCTGCTGGGTAAATTCTCAGCCCAAGATGATATTGTAGATAACTGGCTCCAGTTGAGCAGGTCTGCCAAAGCTGAGGCATCTGTAGGGTGAGAGTATTCCCACCCCCTGCCCCCGCCCCTAAAAGCTGCTGAGATGTGCAAATCTATCTGCAGAGACAGAAGGCATGGAGCACCCTGGCTGAAGCTCACACCAGCACTGGTGAGCTGAGACCCACAATAGGTAGGACTCTGCTGGTTTCCTAATGGATCACTTCCAGAGCTGAAGCCTGGAGTTTGTAAATAATATTGACAGGACCCAGAGGTCAATTCAGTTCTAGCTCTCTCTGGGCAGGTATCTAACTATGGCAAGGGAAGAAATTGGCAAGGGTCATATGGCTTGCAGTTGGACATGAAGGCTCTATATAATATGATGGTTACCAGATCTGAATAGCGCACCAATGCGCAGGAGGACCCTCTTGCCCTTCAAAATCAAGTGCCCAGGTGTGTGGCATCTGCCGCAATCCCCCTTTCCATAAAGGACTTATTTAAAATGCATTATCAGAAGTGGAGAAAGAAAAGCAAGTCTGACCCCAGGATGTGTAGAAATGGACATTGCTGGCTGCTTTAGCTAGCTACTGAACACACCTTTGTAAGGTGTAGGCCATTTACTGAATCAAACTAAAATCAAGAAAGATAAATGGAGAATTCCCATTGGGGTTTTCACCCCTAGAAAAACAAAATTGTCCACAAATTTCAATATTTTAGATGCACACAGAAGGTGAATTCAAAATTTTACTCCACAGGAGAAAACAATTCATGCTACAGCACAGAAACCCTATACCTCCACAGCCTTGGGAGTCTGAGGATTGGTATCTTTGGGCAGGCACATGGGCTAAAGTCTGGGTGCTAAATGTTTTCCCCCAAAGACCTGTCTGTAAAGGCTTGATCTCCTAGTGCAAACATTTAGAGGTAGGAAAAACATCTAGGGAGTTAGCGTCAGGCTGAAATTCTTCGGGTGATTGGAAGATGCCTTTAGGGGACTGTGTGACCGGCATCTTCCTTTCTCTCTTTCACTCTTAGTCATGAAGGGAACACTTTGTTTCACTGTATTCTCCTTACCAGTATAGTCTTATCAGTTCCCCAAACACAATAGGTTTTCCCAAGGATATATGGAACCCTACAAAGGATGGTCTGTGAGCTGACCTAACCTTTTCTCTCTTTAAAATAACGTTCTCAGTCATTTTATTACAACTGAAGGTAGACTAGCAGAGAAGGAAGGGAAAGAAAAGAAAAGAAAAGTAAAACAGATAAAACCTATGCTTTCCCAACATTTGTAGGTCATGTACCACCATGAAACAAAGCAAGAAGCCACAGGATGAGAGGCAAACAACATCTTTCTTAAATGAGATACACTGCTCTATCTCTAAGAGCTAAGTGTCTCTAGAAGATTCATCTTGATTAGGTTAAGAATTTTTATTTTCTTGTAACTAGTTGAATATGATCAAAGCATATCACATGCAATTCTCAAAGAACAAAAAGATTATTAGTCCTTTTATTCTAGAACTCAAAGGGGTAATTAATGACAAAACTCATTGGTCATGGTTTGTCAATGCATTATATTTTCCCAAGTTGTGTGGAATGATCACTGGTCAGATAGCATGCTCTATAAGATGTGGCTTTAATGACCTGGTCACAAACTGATATGCTAGATAGGTTTGCTATTGCTGGTTTGTTTAGAGCATGTTTACTGACTGCAAGTAAATGACAGAGGACAATTGTCATCTTTATATCCTAAAATTGTAAGAGAGAAGATCAAACAATGAACATTTTATATATATATATATATATATATATATATATATATATATATATATATATATATATAAAA
>LR749831.1:0-36764 GCA_902729485.2 Mus minutoides | reverse complement strand
TATATATATATATATATATATATATATATATATATATATATATATATATATATATAAAAGCTTGTGTTATGGGAGAAAATAATTAATAAAAAAAATAGTAAGGGATGTCTCCAGTCTGTCAGCCAGCCAAGATTTGCATCACAGTAGAATTAGAGGAAGCTGAGAGGTGCTGGTGTCATCCAGGAGGTCCTGGTGCTCCTCATGGAGAAAATGCTGTTTAGTCAAAATTGATTGATAGTGAGAAAGTTGGCTGTTTGAGTGTTTGGAAGAAGTTTTTCAGGAAGAAAGTAAAATCAGTCTAAAGGCTCCAGGAAGGTGTCCAACTTCTCCATGGATTGAGAAGGATGTTGGAGACATATGAATGAAAAAGGAGATTTGAAAAGAAGATAACCCATAGATAGATAAGACAGGGCAAGAAGAGGCAGGTGGATTTCTGAGTTCGAGGTCAGCCTGGTCTACAGAGTGAGTTCCAGGACAGCCAGGGCTACACAGAGAAACCCTGTCTCAAAAAACAAACAAACAACAACAAAAAAGGACAGGGCAAGAAAAGATGAAAATTATGTATAGGAATTGGATTTGAGGCCACCAGAAGATCTTGTGGGAGAACAATTACAAACTGCTACTCATTAAAGAAACAAACAAAAAAAACCTTTAGCTATTAGGTTGAGCATAGGAGAAGAGATCTCACACAGGACCAGAGGCACTAGAGGTGGTGCATATGTGTATGTGTATGCGTGCATATGTGTGCACATGTGTGTGTGCAAGTTTATGTGAGTGTGTGAGAGAATGAGTTTTTGTGTGTAAGAATGTATATATGTGAGTATTCAAGTACATGTGTGAGTATGTGTATGTGTGTGAGTGTGCATATATGGCCATGTAAGTATGTATGCATGTGTGTATGTGTATGGTGAGTGTGTGTGTCACAGGTGGTATTTCTGAAGGCCAAGCCTGAGGATTTAATGAGAATCTTGATGACAATTATGAGATACAGAGGGTCTGAAAGCATGATCTTGGCTTTAGATTTGTGTGACTTGAAGGATTAGGGCTATCATCAGATATAATAAGCATCACAGGGTGTTGCAGTAAGTCTCCACCCAAATATGCCCCGGGCAATGAAAACACAACTCAGTTAATATGATGATATGTTGTGCAACTAGATTGGGCAGATCTACCCCTACATCTTCCTCAGCTTATGAGACCCTTTAGCACTTTTGGACTCTCCAGGCCATGTGCTTCTGCTCTGCTTTTCTTCTTCCTCCTCCTCTGAGTCCTCTCCTTCTTGTCTCTCCCCACCTTCTACCCTTCCTTTTTATCTGCTCAATCATCAGCTCTCCTTTATTTTACAAATTAAGGTGGGAAACAGGTTTACAGAAAATCACCCGAGTGCTGACTCATTTTTTTGTTCGAAACCACTCACTGGAGAATGGAATTAACATCAAATATAATTAGCTCCAGGGCTATCCACAACAACAGGGTACTCAGGATGGGGAGGTAACTGAGGAACAGGGTTGGGTTTGAAGGTCTGAGATACTGTTAGTCCCCTAGCCAGAAAGGGCAGGCATGAGCTGCAGGAGAAAGAGATGAACCTTGGAAAACAAAATCCTGAACCTAGGTACCCATCATGAGGAATAAGGACAGACAGAGGGACAGTAACATCCAGCAGTGTAGCTGCATGTATCTTCTGTGGCCAAAGAGAGAAAAGAAAAAGAAAAGGAGAGTGGAAAGAAACTGTAGGGAAACAGGCGGAAGAGATGTGTATCCTGGAAGACTGGTGAAGGAGCTGTGTGGAAGAGATCCAAGAGGAAGGCAAGACAGAGCCACATGCCAGTGGCTGGACCAGCAATGAACACAGTGCTGGGATCTCTCATGTTCTTTTCTATGTCTGGAACTATACCCAGTGTTTGAAGCATATGACCTCATTCGAATTTTATAGTGAGCCTTAGAGGCTGATTCACTGCCACTGTGAAGCAGAGGTTTGAAGAAGTGCAGAGTTCTCAGTCATCTGTGAGGAAGCAGATGTGTGTGTGTGTGTGTGTGTGTGTGTGTGTGTGTGTGTGTGTGTGCCCTTGATAGCACACACATTTGCCTCTCTCCTGTTTCCTTCCATCCCTTCTTTCTTCTTGCCCTCTCTTCTGCTTCTAAAGCACTAGGTAAAATTTCAAAATTGTTGGTGATAGAGAGATAGCTCATTTGTAAAATGTTTATGGGACAAGCATGAAGTCCTTGTTTTGGATCTCAGTATACATATAAAGGATCAGGTATAGTAGCACATCCCTTTCATCCCATCTCTTGAGAGGCAGAGTCAGAAGGATCTCCAAATTGATTGCACATCCAGTCTAGACAAATCAGTGTGTTTTAGAGTCACTGGGTGGTCAGTCCATGAGATGGCTCAGTGAGTAAAGGTATTTGCTGCTAAGTCTTATGAACTGAGTTTGAGTTTCCCGGACTACCTGATGGAAGAAGAGAACTGACTTCTGAAAGTTGACTTCTGACCTCCACATGTACACACACACACACACACACACACACACACACACACACACACATCATAAAGACATCTATTTTTTTTTCTCTTTATTAGATATTTTCTTCATTTACATTTCACATGTTATCCAGAAATTTTCCCTTACCCTCCCGCGTCCCCGCCCTGCTCCCCTACCCACCCCCTCCCACGTAATGGCCCTGGCATTCCCCTGTTCTGGGGCATATAGAGAGTGATGTAGTCATGCCCTGACCCCATCCCTGCTTGTCTCCCAGGAGACCTGCTCTAACCTGGGGCACACAGCTCCATTTGCCTCTTGGGAGGCCTGAGCCAACCCAGGACACACATACCAGCCAACACTGGAAACAACCAGATGGTGAAAGGCAAGGGCAAGAACATAATCACCAGAAGCCAATGCAATATGATACCATCAGAACCCAGTTTTCCTACTAGAGCAAGCCATGGATATCTTAACACCTGAAGAACAAGATTGTGACCTAAATCCCATCTCATGTAGATATTAGGGGCCTGTAAAGAGGATATAAATAACTCCCTTAAAGAAATACAGTCAAACAGATAGAAGCCCCTAAAGAGGAAACAAATAAATCCCTTAAAGAAATATAGGAAAACACAATCAAGCAGGTGAAGAAAATGAACAAAACAGCCCAAAACCTAAAAGCGGAAATAGAAACAGTAAAGAATCACAAATGGAGGCAACCTGGAGATGGACAACTTAGGAAAGAGAACAGGAGCTACAGATACAAACATCACCAACAGAATACAAAATATGAAAGAGAGAATTTCAGGCTTAGAGGATATCATTGAAGAAATTGATACATCAGTTAAAGAAACTGTCAAATGTAAAATGTCCCTAGCTCAAAACAGCCAGGAAACTTGGGAAACAATGAAACCATCCAGGAAACAAATGACCAAATCTAAGAATCATAGAAGAAAAGAGGGTAAAGACTCAAGGAAGAAAAGAGGGTGAAGATTCCCAGTTCAAAGGGACAGAAAATATCTTCAACAAAATCACAGAAATAACTTCCTTAACCTAAAGAAAGAGATGGCTATGCACATACAAGAAATCTAAAGAACACCAAATCAATTTGACCAGAAAAGAAAATCTTCCCACCACATAATAATCAAAACACTAAATGTACAAAACAAGGAAAAAATATTAAAAGCTACACGAGATGTCAAGTAACATATTAAGGCATGCCTATTAGAATTATACCTGGCTTCTCAACATAGACTCTATGATCCAGAAGATCATGGAGAGATGTCTTGCAGATCCGAGGAGACCACAAATGTCAGCCCAGACAACTATACCCAGTAAAACTCTCAATCACCTAGATGGAGAAACCAAAATATTCCATGACAAACAAAATTTAAACAAGATCTTTCTACTAGTCCAGCCCTACAGAGGATATTAGAAGCAAAACTCCAACACAAGGAGGGAGGGTAATTATACCCAAGGTAACACAAGAAATTGTTCATCTCACATTGAAACCATAAGAAGACTACACACAGAACCAGTTCCAATGACAAAATAACAGGAATGAACAATCATTGGTAATTAATATCTCTCAACATCAATGGACTAAATTCACCAATAAAATGACACATGGTAACACACTGGATATATGAACAGGTTCCATCATTCTGCTGCATACAAGAAACACACATCAGCAACAAAGGTAGACACTACCTCAGAGTAAAGGGATAGAAACAATTTTTCCAAGCAAACAGACCCAAGAAACAAGCTGAAGTGGCAATTCTAATATCTAATGAAACAGACTTTAAACCAAAAGTAATCAAAAGAGATAGGAAAGGACACTTCATATTCATTAAAGTAAAAATCCACCAAGTTGAAGTCTCAATTCTGTACTTCTATGCCACAAATGGAGGGACAATCACATATATAAAAGAAACTTTACTAAAGCTCAACATACATTGAACCCCACACAAGAATAGTGTGCGACTTCAACACCTCACTCTTACCAATGAACAGGTCATTGAAACAGAAATTAAACAGAAATACAATGAACCTTTTACCCCAACACAAAAGAATATACCTTCTTCTCAGCACCTCATAGAACCTTCTCCAAAATTGACACAAAACAAGCCTCAATAGATAAAGGAAGATTGAAATATAGTCTTGTATCCTATAAGATCACCATAGATAAAGGCTGGAGTTCATCAATAACAGAAACAACAGAGGGCCCACATATTCGTGGAAACTAAACAACACTACTCAATGATCACTTCATCATGGAAGAAAGAAAGAAAGAAAGAAAGAAAGAAAGAAAGAAAGAAAGAAAGAAAGAAAGAAAGAAAGAAAGAAAGGAAGGAAGGAAGGAAGAAAGAAAGAAAGGAAGGAAGGAAGGACTTTCTAGAATTCAATGAAAATGAAGGCACAACATACCCAAACTTACTGGACACAGTGAAAGTAGCACTATGAGGAAAATTCATAGTACTAAGTGCCTTCATAAAGAAATGGGAGAGATCTTGTACTAGTAACTTAACGCATACTAGCAACTTAACATGTACTAGCAACTTAATGCACACCTAAAAGCTCTAAACCAAAAAGAAGCAAACACATTCAAGAGGAGTAGACAACAGGAAATGGTCAAATCCAGGGATGAAAGAGAACAATACAAAGAATCAACAAAAGCAAGAGCTGGTTCTTTGTGAAAACTAACAAACCCTTAGTCAAACTAACTAAAAGGCATAGAGAAAGAATCCAAATTAACAAAATCAGAAATGAAAAGGGAGATATAATAACAGAAATTGAGGAAATTTTAAAAATTATCAGATCGTTCTACAAAAGCCTATATGCAGCAAAACTGGAAAATCTAGGTGAAATGGGTGATTTTCTGTACTACAGAGCAATTGTGATAAAAACCATGTGGTATTGGTACAGAGAGAGACAGGTTGAACAATGGAATAGAATCAGAGCCCCAGAAATAAAACCCCACAATTATGGACACTTGATCTTTGACAAAGAAGCCAAACCATACAATGGAAAAAAAAAGAAAGCATCTTCAAGAAATGGTGCTGGTCTAACTGGGTGTCTGCATGTAGAAGAATGCAAATAGATCCATATTTATCAAGTATAAGTTGATCATGGACCTCAACATAAAACCAGATACTCTGAATCTAATAGAATAGAAAGCAAGAAATAACCTTGAATGCATTGGCATAGGAGAAAATTTCTTGAACAGAACACCAATGAATTGCTAACGTGTACAACCACTCTGGAAATGAATCTGACAGTTTTTCAGAAAATAGGAAATAGTTCTACTGAAGACTCAACTATACTGCTCCAGGCCATATACCCAAAAGATACTCCACTATACCACAAGAACATGTGCTCCACTATGTCCATAGCAACTCAGTTTGGAAGCAACTCAGATGTCCATCAACCAAAGAATGGATACAGAAAATGTGGTTCATTTACACAAAGCAATACTATTCAGCTATTAAAACCAAGGACATCATGAATTTTGCAGGCAAATGGATGGAACTAGAAAAGATCATCCTGAGTAAGCTAACCCAGACACCAAAGAACACATATGATATATACTCATGATCAGTGAATATTAGTCATAAAGTACAGAATACCCACAATATACCATACAGACCCAAAGAAGTGAAACAAAAGGAAGGCTCAAATGAAGATACTTGAATCCCACTTTGAAGGGAGAACAAAATGGTCATGGGAGGTAGAGGGAAAGAGGAACCTGGGTAGGAAAGGGGAATGGGAGAATAGAGGGCAAGATAAGGTATGGGGAGAGAGGCCCAGAGGGCCAAGAGAAAGAATGAAAATATGGAGCTGCAGGGGGTCGAGGGCTGGGGTGAATCTCTAGGAAGTCCCAGAGACCTGGGATGGGCAATGCTCTGAGAAGTCAATGCAGGTGACCTTAGCTGAAATGCCCAACAGTGGAAAGATGAAGAAACCACCTCTAGTAGCCAAACAGGACCCCCCAGTGGAGAGACAGGGACACTAACCCACTTATAAAACTTTAGATCCATAATTGGTTCTGTCTCAAAAGAAATTCAGGGATAAAAATGGAGCAGAGACTGAAGGAATAGCCAACCAGTGACTGGCCAAACTTGAGACCTATTCCATAGGCAGGCACCAATCCCTGACACTATTATAAATGCTATGCTGTTCTTGCAGAGAGAGGCCTAGGGTGGCTGTCCTCTGAAAGACTCTGAGACAGATGCAGATACCCACAGCCAAACAATGGACAGAGGTAGAGTATCCCTATGGAAGAGTTAAGGGAAGGGCTGAAGGCCCTGGAGACAATGGCAATCCCACAGGAAGCCCAACAGTGTCAACTAATCTGGATATCTGGGGACTCCCAGAGACTGAGCCACCAACAAAAGAGCATATGCAGGCTGGCCCAAGGCCCCCAGCACATAAGTACCAGAGGGCTACCTTGTCTCACTTACTAGGAGAGGATGTGTCCAGACACTTGATGCACCGGGGTAGGGAGATACCTAGGAGGGGACACACTCTCAGAGGTGAAGGGGAAAGGGGGAGAAACACTGTGAGAGGGGATCAGAATGGATGGCGACATTTGGGATGCTAATAAATATTTTTTTAAGGGGGAAGTAACTGAGGATGACAGAAAACATTGATCTTTGGCCTATGCATGCTCTCAAATGAACACCACACATATGCATACAAAATTTGACAGCAAAATTTGTCCAGATATGGGCAGCTACTCAAGATCAGGAAAACAAGTTTCTCTGTTCAAATGCTTCCTAGAGCTTATGTGAACACGTGCCTCTTTGGGCAGTGTTGTTTCTCTAACATGCAACGAACATTCAAGTAGTTAGCAGCCAGGAGACTCTTATTAATTTGGATAGTAAATCCCAAAGTTCTCAGCAAACCAACCACTTAGGGCTAAGACGATCAATTTCATGTCTATCTTTATTTTGATTTCTTAAAAAAAAAAAAAAAAACTTGAAAGTTTTTCCTAAGCAAAAGAAAAGTTTCAAATGAATGTCAGGATGAATCAAGGGATTCTTTTTGTCATTCAGATGTGTCACGATCACTTACCAGAGCTTCCAAATGTTTCTCAACTCCCAAGGACTCAAGGCCAAAACAAATATCTAATAGTGTCTTTGATTAACCTGTTGTGCCTCAACGACCTAGGAAGTATTTTAAAATATTTTATAACATTCTGGTTTTAAATTTTACTTATTGTATGCTTGGGTAGAAAGGACAATGCACACATGTTCAGGCACAGGCATGTGTGTGGGCACACACACACACCAGGTCACGCATGTAGAAATCAGAGGACAACTTTCAGGAGTAGGTTTCTCCTTGTTGAGGCAGAGTCACCCCTACCATTCCTACCATGCTGTGGAAGTTGTTGTGTATGCCTACCAGGCTAGCTAACCAGACAGCTGCCAGCCCATTTCCTCTCAACATCCAATACTGCCTTAGCCACGCTGGGGAAATAGATGCATGGCCTTACGTGTAGCTCTTTTAAAAGCTGAAAATTCCAGGGATAGAACCCAGTCATCGGTCTTGCAGAGCAAGCACTTTTACCCCCTGAGCTATCTCCCATCTCCATTTATATCATTCTCAAATAACCATATAGGGACCTCTGCAGATTGGGCACAAGGTCTTCAAAGCCAGGAGGTCAGTTCAACCCTCATTCCCTATTCCACATTACACTCATTTGTAAAATCACACAGCTGCCAAATGTCCCCTTGACAAGGAGATCATATTGCCGAAAGAACTTGATCCTCAAAGCCATCAGCTCATGCAGTGTCAAAAACTGTACAATCTACAACTTTCCTCCCTTGCAGCAGCCCACTTGGCTGTCGCTGTACCCCATGGTGCCTCAGTACAGTTTGGGAAGCCAAGTCATGAACTAGCCTGACATCACAGTGTCTGAAACATGATGCAATGTAAATTGGGAAAACATTTCAAGTTCAACTGAGTTCTTGAAGATTTCTTCTATTCCCCACCGGCTTGTTGACTCAATCTTGATACTGCTGTAACATTTGACCATGCATCTTAATGAAGGCTGACAACTTCTAATCTTGCCTGTCCGGTGTCTGCCATATGCACTTTAATGACAAGTGTGTGTCAGAATATTATTGAATAATTTAGCTCAGAGACCAAGAAACTTTCTCTGTAAATACTTTAGGCTTTGGGGGCCATGTGATCTCTGTCAGAGCTACTTAACTCAGCCACTCAGTGAAAAGTAAACCACAGACAATAGGCGAACAAATGAGAATCTCTGCATTCCATTAAAATGCTATCTAACAAGACTGGGCACTCGGCCAGATTTGGCCCTAGGTGGCACTGTGGCAAACTGTGATCTAGCTAGGCAACGGGATGGCTCGATTGCATGATTGGTATAAACACAGGCTAGTAAGAGAGACAGGGCCATTCAGAGCATCACAGTAAAGAGCATTTTTGTAATAGTAAGGCAGAGTGGTTAATCTTTACTGTCATCTTGACTGGCTGTGTGATCATAAGTGGCATGCCTCGGAACAGGTCTATGAGGGCTTTCTTGGAGAGGTTTGATTGAGAAGTCCTACCCTGAATGTGGGTGATAACATCCCATGAATTGAACTACTGTGTTAAAGAAAACAGGAGGGAAAGAGCCTACTGAGTGCTTCTCTCTGATTCCTGACTGCAAACACTGTGGGATCAGCCACCTCATGCTCCTGCCTTTGTTCCTTCCCCACTATGATAGACTGTATTCTGAAACTGAACAAAAAGATAAACTTCTTCTTCTTCCCTAAGCAAATTCCTATCAGATAATTTGCCATAGCAACAAATGTACTGGGTAATTGGGCAAATGTTTGCTGACAGCTATTGGGTACCAGTGTGGAGTAGGGTAGGGAGATGCAGGTGGTTCTTGTTTTCATTGGAGGCCTGGTGAGTGATGGTTCTAGTGCTACATCCACTCCAGTAGTGACAAGCGCGACAGGCCCCCAAACCTGGGCGCTGTCCCAAGGTGAAAAGTTCATGGAAACTTAGTCTCCTGGAATTGTGGCATCCTGTATAACAAATGCTCCAATGTCCTTGCTTTAGTTGGTAAATGGATCTGTGTGCTTTCCTCTAAGAAGCTTTATTATAAGTGCCTCTATTTGACATATAGCTAAGTTAGATTCTAGGCAGTCAATCCTTGAGCTGACCCTGGGCATGGGTAGCTAAGTCACTGCCCTACGCAGTAATTTATCATTATCTAGGAAGAAGGAAGTTTGTGATCTAAGGAGGAACCAGAGTAGATACTTAGAACTATAGGTAGCTGAGTTACACCCATACACAAGTATTTACAATGGCTTAGGGGGAAGGTGGACTATACAATAGACTAGTACAGGAACTATATGGCAAGGGCACGAAGCCCTTGCCCCTGACTTCTAAAATTAAGTGGACCTTAGGTGGCAGTGCTTTTGATTCCCAGTTGTTAACACTGAATTTTATCCCAGTTGGTTCCTGCCAGTCCTTCCGTGTTTGTATTCTTCTGTTTTATGTAAGCATCTGGTAACCTCATTGTATCTTGCTGGGTGTGTCACCAAACTTCCCTAATTTCTTCTGTATAAAAAGTTTGATGCTCGATTTGAAAAATTACATTCAGATGCATACTCTCTTGTGTCGAGTCTGTTTGTCACCCCAATTCCCGCTGACTTTATGCCCATCTGCTGGAACCCCTGATTCCCACGGATTGAGGGGGGCTGACAAGGCCCGGTCTGTGGCATTCTCGGAGGCCCATGCAGAGGCCCTACATAACAGTACAAAAGCAGAGGGCGGAAACTAATGACCTTGACCTGATGAGGAAGGACAACAAGACAGTAACAAATAAAAACAAACAAAACAACCCTCAAAACACAAAAGGACTAGGGATGGACTTAAGGAACCAAACATCTTTCTCCAATTATCTACGGAAATAGTAAACTACCATGGTTACTTTGTAGTGCTCAATTACATCATTTTCTGAGATAAGAAACTAAAAGAGAGTTATGTTTTGCTGGTCAACAGCAGCAGCAAGAAAAGTGTTCTTTCTCTAGGCCCTTGGTCAATGAACTATTCAACTTCAAGAGACAGGGCATATGAAAGAAGAGAATCATCCTTGATGGACCCATTCATTCCCAGGGGCCAAATTTTCAAATAAAGTTTTATTGGAACAGTAGTATGCCCAGCCTGTCTATTTACACATTGTTTACAGCTGCTGTGGTGCTGTAATAAGTTGAGACAGAGGCCTGTAAAGTCTAAAACATTTACTATCTGGCATTCTGAAGAAAAACTTTAAGGACCCACTCATTCAATTCATGGGTTTTCCTTCTTTTCCTTTAAAATTTACCATTTGCGGCTATGTTTGTTCTCTCTTACTTTCCAGAGCCTGCCCATGACATCCTGTCTGCGCTTGTAGCTGCTCACTGGTTCCCTGTGACACCACCACAGGCTTTTGTTCTCTGGAGAGTAACTGATTTCTACCATTTTCAACATTTCCCCTGACTGCCAAGCTATATGATAGGCTCTGATAGTTTGTAAGTTCACATTTAACCAAGGTCACAGTCTTTAAGTCTTGCTGAATTTGAAGGTAAAGAGATGTCTGCAGATGCCTGCACTCCACGTAGTGAGATGCCTGCTTCAAGCAGAAGTTATGAACTTAAGGGTGGGTTTGTAGTCCTCCTTATTCTCAGCTATTAGGCTGAGATCCACACCAGCCTACGAATACCCCCAACTCCAATCATACTGAGTCCCCAGCTACTCTTCCCAGTTCCATGAGCCACGAGCTTTTTTTCTCCCTATTTGTGTAGACGTGTGATCATCAACCTTCCTAATGATGCAACCCTTCAATACATTTCCTCACGTTGTGGTGACCCTCTACCATAAAATTAATTTCATTGCTACTTCATAACTGTAATTTTGCTACTGTTATGAATCATAATTTAAATATCTGTGTTTTCTTAGGTGACTCCTGTGAAAGTGTTATGTCTTAGGGTTTTACTGCTATGAACAGACACCATGACCAAGGCAAATCTTCAAAAGGACAACATTTAATTGGGACTGGCTTACCGGTTCAGAGGTTCAGTCCATTATCATCAAGGCAGAAGCATGGCAGAGTCCAGATAGGCATGGTACAGGAGGAGCTGAGAGTTCTCCACTTTATCTGAAGGCTGCTACCAGAAGACTAGCTTCCAAGCAGCTAGGACTAGGGTATTAAAGCACATGCCCACAGTGACACACCTATTCCAACAAGGCCACACTTTCTAATAGTGCCATTCCCAGAGCCAAGCATATACAAACCATCACATTTGACCCACAGAAGGATCACAAACCACTGATACAGACTTTTCTGAACATGTCAAATATTTAATAATTATCTTCAATGTTTCATTCTTGTTCCTAGCATCACAGGAAATGAGGAAAGCAAGGGCTCCTTCTTGATCAGATTACGTTAATCCCAAAGACGGGAGGAGAAGACCACTGACCTACATGATCATGACCAAATTAACTAATGTAGGCAATTGATTAAAACAAGCCTTTTACTTTGTGTGCATGGGCTGCCTGCCCATAATGGGCTTGAGAGGTCAGCATTAGATGTGAAGAGAACAAGGTTTTCAGGGTAGTGAGGTTTCTAAATGGGGGACATGTTGGCAAAAATAGGCAGGTTTAAGAGAGCAGAACATAAGCACAAGTCAGTCATAATGACCTCTTGAAACAAAGACATAATCGGTATTCATCGCATGGTAACCATAACAACACTTTTGAAACAAAGGTATGGTTGCAAGATGGTTATTAACTTTTTGAAGTGAAGACATGCTTGCCATTCCTGGAACAGACAGTACGGAACCATTTGTAATTAAGGTTACAGGTGGGATATAGCCCAGTCCTTGAAAACCAGAGGTTTAATCATAAACAGGAATAAATTTCCCTTGCCTATTACTATAAAATGGCTTTTAAGCCTAAGATGGAGTCAGACTTGGTATTCAATACTGATAACACCATCTACTAGAATCACCAAATATACTAAGGGAAAGGTAGCAGAAGGCAGGGAAGTGATTGCTAAATGTTCACTGACTAAAAATTACTCTTGTTTGCAGTGTCTAGGAAGGGATGAGTTGAGGACGCAGCAGTCAGTGAAACAGGCCATTTCAGATTGTACCTAGTCCAGGTCAAAGCAAAGACTCCCTGTGAGGTCTATTCCTGGTTGTCAACTTGACTACATTTGGAATGAACTACAATTCAGAAATGGAGGGGTACATCTGTGATCCAGCTCTTGAGGCATAGTGGTCATGAAAACTTAGGTCCAGGCAAGGTAGTACAAGCTTAATTCCAGGAGTCTGAGGCAAGCAGATCTCTGAGCTCAAGGCCAGCCTGGGACAGAGCAAGTTCCAGATCCAGGTGTGGTGGCACACACCTTTAATCTGGGCCACACCTTCTGCTGAAGGCCTGCATAAGGGCATTGGAAGAAGGAAGACTCACTCTCCTTTGCCTGCTTGCATTCACCTGCCACCACATCCACTGGAACCTACTCTTTTTTTTTTCCCTTGGATTTTTTTGAGACAGGGTTTCTCTGTATATCCCTGGCTGTCCTGGAACTCACTTTGTAGACCAGGCTGGCCTCAAACTCAGAAATCCGCCTGCCTCAGGATCTCAGCTTATACAAAAGACCAGCTGAAACAACTGGCCTCGTGAAACCGAGCAACCACTAGATTATTGGACTTCTCATTCACAGCTGCCCATTGTTGGGTTAGTTGGATTACAGACTGTAAGTTATTACAATAAATTCCCTTCATATAAAGAGACATTCCATAAGTTCTGTGACTCTAGAGAACCCTGACTAATGCACATTCTTCTGGACAGGGCACAGCTGCTGTAGCCACAAACTTACAGTTGCTATACTTACTGGCATAAATTCTAGAAAAGGGTGGGCCCACCGGCAGTCTTTCGTGTATAGTGGAAATCTTTTTTTTTTCTTTTTCTTTTGATGATTCATTTTTTATGCATATTGGTGTTATGCTTGCATATATGTCTGCTTGAGGATATCCGATCCCCTAGAGTTGCAGTTAGAGACAGTTGTGACCTGCCATGTGTGGTGTTGGGAATTGAACCGGGGTCCTCTGGAAGGGCAGCCCAACGCTCTTAACTTCTGAGCCATCTCTCCAGCCCTGGCATTGCAAATCTTATGAGGCTCTCTCTCCTCCCTCCCTAAAGAGCTATAGGCAGTTAATGGCTACTGGGGTTGGGAACATATTCCTCTGTGTAATCACTAGTAAGTTGCCCTTGCTCAAATAAGTAGACCCTCAGGCAAATTAAGGGAAACAACCTTAATTAAATACAGATAGTTACACTCATACACAGAAGACACAACGTGCAGAAGAATCTGGGAAGAGTTCTGAGGGAGGGAACACGAGATGGAAGATAACGGAAGAGAATAGGATCAAAGTTTGTGATTGTGTATGTGTGTTTACAAATAAAGATGCTATCTCTTATTAGTTGAATTATGGTCCTGCCTTCTCGATATATGCTTAAGTCCCAACCCCACCTCCCAGGAACTGTAAGTGTGGCTTTAGCTAGATTTAATCAAGTTAAGATTAGAACATGCTGGATTACAGAATCCTTCAGCCAACTTTCTTAGACCAATGACAGAGTTTTGGAGAGGGGGGGGGGGATAACTATGTGGCCCCAGTGTAAGCATCAAAAGGAGGCAGAGGCTGGGACTGGGCTGCCAGAGCTGAATGAGGAGAGCTCAGGGCAGCCTGCAGCCACAGAGGCTGAGGGCAGCGAGGCCTGCAGCCCATCTCTAGAGCCCTGCTGACTTTCCTTTTAGACTTCTAACTTCCACAACTACAAAGAGGATGCATGTGTTGTTGTTCTCAATTCCTAGCCTGTCCAGGATACTCTAAGAATGTCACAGAACCAGAGGTGGTGGGCACAACAAGCTAAGGTGAAGAAGAAAGAGCAAGCAGAGGGAAGGGAGATCTTTCCATGTCCAAGAGCACGCAGTGGCACGTGCAACACTTTGGTGCTCACCTTTGTGACTGGAGTTTTGGCAAGTCAGTTGATGGAACTGCTCCTGTTGGGAGAACCAGTCTGCTGGCAAAGGGCCTTCCAGGAGCAACGGCTGGTTTCCAGAGCTGGTGCAGTGACTCCATTTACTCTTTGCAATTTTCATATATTTAGTATATTGATCATATCCATCAATACCTCTCTCTCTAACTCCTCCCAATACTACTCCACCCATCTCCATCCTAACTTCATGTCCTCCATTTATGTTTTGAATTGTCCTGGGCTCTGAGGATACTGGCCACTGGTTTAGGGCCTCTGATCCAGCATGTCCTTATCCTGACTTGATCACATCTAGCTAAAGCCACCACTTACAGGTCTTGAGGGGTCACTTACAGGACAGAACTTACTACTGTCCCTGTGCACAGGGGTGTGGGGTCATCTTCTCAGGCATGAAGAACCTATTCACAGCAATGTTTATGATGGAGAATGGTCCTCCCTCATCCAGCAACCGCTCACTGTCAGTTGCACCTCCAGCAAGAGCAGAGCTGGAGGCCCTTCCCATGCATGTTTGAATTCTGGGTTGATATGGTAATGCACTGACTCTTAAGCCAAGCCTGTAACCACTGGTTCACCCTGCTCCAGCCCATGCTCCGATTTCTCCCTCGTATCTATTTCTGTATCTGTATTTATCACCTAGAGAGCTGGTCCATGTGAAGCTGGTTCCTAGTGCCCTTGCTCAAGGGCACTAAAGGGTTGGGATTACAGCTATATCTCATACAAACTCTCTCCCAGCAATTTGAAGCTGGCCATGTCAGCTGCCACAGAAGAAACTCATTAGTCCTATAGCTCTGTATTTCATATCAGACATGAATTTCCCATTTTTTTTTATTTTTCTTTTTCTTTCTTTTCTTTTCTTTTTTTTTAACTCCTGTCAGAAAATGGCTGCAAGGGACAGAGTGTAAATGAAGGAAGAGGAGATGATCTATAACCCTTTGTTTATATGACCCTTTATCTAGTTGCCTGCACAAGATAACCAGAATCCAATTTCTGCTTTTCATATTTTCATGCCCTGTTTTGTCATACAGTTTAATCAACTCAGAAACTAAAATTAATGGCTCAGCTTCAATGATGCCATTCAGTGATGACCCAGCTCCAGGAAAGGCTGTGGATCTTGGTGTGGTAAGCACACACTTTGTTTGAACTCCCTCTTCCCATGCGCCCCAACCCTTATAATCCTAAAGATGTCCTTGTGAAAGGTGATTAAGTCTGCATTTTTATATTTACCAGAATTATTGATGAAAGAGGGTTTTATTGAAAGGCCATTCTGAGATCAATCGGCATATTTAATTTTGAACACATAATTTGTTCTCCGGTATTGATTTCATCATGAAGTTTCTAATAATAGAAGACATAAAGAAGAATTTTGTCCACCCAATAATTCCTTCTCATATTTATATTCTAGTAGTTTTTCTTTATTGTCGAGATGCTATCAGAGTATTGCAGTCTGTATGGCATTCTGTTTTTCTATAAAACAGACCCAGCAGAAGGTAGCATGAAGCAATAAAAATACATTTGGCTAGCAAGCCAGTATGAGTGTAAATTCAAAGTCCCTGGCTGCTGGGATTCTTGGGCAAGTCTCTGTCTTTATCTGAACCTAAATTTACAAATCCAAACTCAGACCCAGAGTCATTTCACTTTTGCCAGCTGTTGGAGTCTGGAACCAGCATCCCTTAAGGGTTCCTGTATTGAAGTTGTCATACCCAGCAGGTGGGAACTTTAGGAGGTTATGCCTAGGAAAAAAAAAATGTTGGTCTGGAATGATGCTACCCTGGTACTTACGCTGTGTATTCCTCCCTCTCTTTCTGCTTTCTAGCCACCGTGAGGTGAACAGCTCTCCTCTGCCTCCTGCCCGCATCACCACACACTGTCCTTCTGCATCTGCTGTCCTTTTCTCCCTCACCATGGACCCAGGATAAATGGAAAGGGAGCATGGACCAAACCCTCTGAAACCAGGAACCAAAGCCTCATAGTAACTGTGTCTCTTCTTAATGTCTTCCTGTCAGATTTCTGGTCAAAGTGTTGAGTTATAAAAAGGTAACCTCTCAGTCAATCCAACCTTTTGCAAACTTCTATGTATTACCTTGCTTAAATCTTAGCAGGATCTCAACCTTCCTTTCTCACAGCATGTGATGACAGCAGTATGAGTTCATGTCTCTCCCCCTCACCTTAGAGAGCATTTTATACTAAAATAGTAAGTAAACACGTTAAAGCAAGAATTCCACACACCCAGATGTCTTCAGAAACAGAAGCCATTAAACAGTGATCAAACAAACAAGACTGGGGATGGTGCTCAAGGGTACAGTGCTTGCCAAGCATACACAAGGTCTCCTGTCCCACGTCTAACATTTACCAAAGTCTCTGGAGTGATGAACATTCTCCCGAGCATCCAGATGCCCTAAGTACAATTTGGAAATGAACATTTCTCTCTGCAGACAATGGGACAAGTACTGCATGGGGAGGCTCCCTGTATTGGGAAAGGGTTTTGTTTTTTCAGATTTTGTAAAGATTGTTCTCTCTCTCTCTCTCTCTCTCTCTCTCTCTCTCTCTGTGTGTGTGTGTGTGTGTGTGTGTGTGTGTGTGTGTGTGTGCACATGTGCAAGTGTGAGTTAATACTTTCCCTCTCCTATGTGGGTGCTGGGAATGGAACTCAGGTCATCAGGCTTGATGGTAAGGGTTTTAACCTGAAGCCAACTTGCCAGCCTTAGGTTAGTTCTTGCCATGAGAGTTAGTTACCAACCATCAACAGCAAATTAGCTTTTTTTGATCTTAGGACTAAGTCCATAAATGTGCCCCTGCCCCTTTTTGCCTTAAAATATCTTAGTTTTAGTAGAATGTAGAGGCACAGCCAGAGACTCCTGAGATTTCTTAGATGGTAGAATAAGTTCCTTTAGAAAGGACCAGGGTGGGTGTGGGGGCAAGCTAAGGAGTTTACATATATTTTTACTATCTGAAAGCTGCATAGAAACTCAATAAAAACTCCATTCATCAACACAGCCTCAGAAACTTGCAAACATATAAACACACCCAGAAAAAATGAGAAACATCTGCGTAGCCAACAGCACAAAGCCTTATAATCTGGAGGAAACAATGAGCTGGGCAGTTATCAGCTCATCCTTTCCCAAAATGATGAGAGTGTAGATCTTTGGAAATATCTATCCATTTAGTCCAGGGACATAGTTGGTGATTTTCCCCCCAGCAAAGTGTTTTTAGCTTCTAAATGAATAGGGTTACTTTAAAATTCCAACTTTTAACTTTCAGCAGTTGCCCCCTACCAGCCACTCTTGCAAGAGTTCTCTGCATAAAGAGATTAGCTTTTGTTCATAAATGCAAGCTGAAAATCTAAGAGTGTCTTTGTAGATTGTTGTTGGCTTTCATGAATATAGGCTTTTAAGTTAAACTAACAGCAACAAATATGTTCATTCAGTTCTATTATATAGGTTCAGAGTCAGAGAGACTACAGTAAGACTGAATCTGGATTTTAAGAGCTTCAATTTTTTAAATTAATTTGTGAATACGGCATCAACACAAAGGTTGGCTTTTGCTTGTTTTTATTGTTTGCTATAGGAAATATTTACAGTGTCTGGCATTTTATTTAAAAACAAGAAATATTCTTTCCATTGAACTCTATTCACCAACATAATGGTGATCTGTTTTCATATCTTGCTGACCACAAACCCACTGTGGAGCGCAGCTTCAAAGAATGGAATGCACAGCCTCCTGAATCCATTTCTCAAGGCATCCACTGATCAAATGAAAGGCAGTGCTGACTGAGTAAGGTCTTTACTGATGAAGAAGAGTTAGAGGACTAAGGTATCATCTTAGGCAATGGTTGTGGCATTCTCCATCTCTGAGGCTACTTCTTAGCTGGCTAAACCAGAGTCTTCAGTTATTATCCATGACACTATCCACTAAGTATAGAATTTTCCCTAATGTTGAATGTGAGTGTGTGTGTGTGTGTGTGTGTGTGTACACATGCAAACCAATCAATCACACAGTATGACATCATCTCATCACTCTTCTAGATAGTTACCTTCCAAATAAACTGAGGGGCACTAGGTAAATTGGAAAGGTCTGTGTAAAGCAGACTTTTTTTTTTTTTTTTTGAGACAGGGTTTCTCTGGATAGCCCTGGCTGTCCTGGAACTCACTTTGTAGACCAGGCTGGCCTCGAACTCAGAAATCCACCTGCCTCTGCCTCCCGAGTGCTGAGATTAAAGGCGTGCGCCACCACGCCCGGCGTAAAGCAGACTTTCTTAATGTTTTCAAGGTCTCATTGTCCAGCACCTACATCCTTAGTACTTTTTCCAACCTCCTCAGATGCAGAGCCTTATAATCAGCAGAAGCCTTCAAAATAAAACCCATCCACAACTACCTCTAACTATTCCATATGAATGGAAAAAGTTATCATATTTCCCTCAGGCTTTCATCTTCAGCTTTGTCTCTCATCATAAACGTATTACTCAAGGGTCTAAGGGTAACTCAACATTCCCTGTTAATATGAAAATGCCTCCCAGGTCCCCCTCTGCCTTCTTTCCCTCGCTCTCTTATGGCTTCGTAAGTTAAGCCATGTTCCTGGGGTCACTACATTATCCTAACTTTCTCTTTGGTTCAGAGATTGGCTATTTTTCCCCACTGAACTAATGAATGGACAGAGGTAAAGGCAATATGATTTAGTAAAGGGAAGAAGAGTAAAGGAAACAAGAATGGCCCCAAAGACAACTCTGTCAACACTATGACTGTTTAACACTATTTTTTTTTTTGAGACAGGGTTTCTCTGTATAGCCCTGGCTGTCCTAGAACTCACTTTGTAGACCAGGCTGGCCTCGAACTCAGAAATCTGCCTGCCTCTGCCTCCCAAGTGCTGGGATTAAAGGCGTGTGCCACCATGCCTGGCTGTTTAACACTATTAAAATGGTCATTTACTTGCTCTGTACTTGTTATGGCTTACCTACCCACTTTGAAGGGTTACTAAAGCCCAAAGTTTTCATATGAGCATCTCGCTGTCCTTAAATGGAGGCCAAATCACAACAAGGTACCACATCAAGAGGTAGGTAGAAAAGAGGGGACAGAAGGAAGGAAGGTGGGGAGACAAGGGTGGAGGGCATTGTAAAGTAAAACAGATAAGTTTTGTTCTCTAGATGGCTACTTGTACTCATAGACATGGGTATATCAACTCCTTGCTAGCTCACAAGTACCACACTCTGAGGTTAAAAACAGAGGAAAAAAATGCCCCAACTAATCCCAAACTTCTAAGACAGGCTGCACTGTAACTAAAGCAATCCCGTTTAAAATTTTATCCTAGGACCAAAATAATTGCATGATCTCAATCATTTTGGGCATCAAAGTTATTCCAAGGACAATGACATCCAAACTCCTAGCCCAGGTCAATTTATTTTGCTTGTCTACAAGAGCCACTCCTCCTGAAGCTGATTTTTAAATTTAAAATAGAATATAGTCTGCTAATCCTCCTTGGCTTATGACATCTGAAGTGCTTCTTCATTGAAGAAATGGGTTGGCCCTCTGCTCCCTGGAATCTTTGCAAGCCCACAGGAAGTTTGGTTCCAACCATCTAGGCTATTAGATACAGCAGAATGGAGATGCAGACTCCTCTATACTGCAAGCAACTTATCACATCCTGCTGGTGCACACCCATGCCCCTGACTTCACAATACCATTCTAACTACATGTGGTCAGGGTCTGTCAGGGAGTTCTCAAGATTCAGGAACTGTCTTGAGTGTTGAAAAAGGTGTTAACTCATGTGTAAATATAAGCTGGCAATGACCCCAGTGTACCTACATTCCTAGTACCATTTACCGTAACTCTAGTCTCCCAACAGATAGAGTTTGCTCTTTTAGTTCTAAGGTCTTTGACTCCAAAGACCTGCTTGTGAAAGGAGAAGGGTGCTAATGTTTCTCAAGGACCTGCTGCAAGCTGAGCATCCTGCCTGGGATTCATACTATGTTAGTGCCCAGTGTCCACAATCATCTGCAAGGCAGACAGATTTGGGAAAGTCAGCTCAGGAAGGTAAAGGAAATAGAGCTGGGAATTGTGCCAGAACAGAAACAGCACTTGCAGGAACATGCTCCAGAGAAGCAACCCCTGCTGATTATCACTGGGTTCCACAGAAGGGATGAAATGACCCCAAGCCTAGTCTATGACTATGGGAACATGAGGCTGATATGGAGCAGAGAATACCATCATAGGAAGGACGTTATTAGGATTTGGGAAACAGAAGAAAACAACTCTTCCTTGCTACACTGGCACTAGACTCAAGGCCAGTTATTCTTCATAGATCCAGCCTAGAGAACACATCTCTCAAAGGTCACTTGACCACTGAGACGGTTTATTCCTAGATCATCTCAAGCAGGAGAAATGTAGAACTGTGAAACCTATAGGCACAGTATGGCTAGGAGTAGTGTCCCCATGAATGGTCAAACAACAGCGCTGATCCTCTGGAATCCATCTATTTTAGCTTCTCCCTTTATCTGAGCACTACCACTGCACAGCCTTACCTTCTCTCTCTCTCTGTCTCTGTCTGTCTGTCTGTCTGTCTCTCTCTCTCTCTCTCTCTCTCTGTGTGTGTGTGTGTGTGTGTGTGTGTGTGTGTGTGTGCCTTGATCCTCAGAAAGACATACTTCTGGGGACTATGGCTAACCTTTCCCCTAGATGCCAAGAGAGCCTTCAGGCATTGTTCTCAATTGCACGGAAAGCCAAATCATCCCCAAGCTATTGCTTAACACCCAGCTCCTTAATCTCATATGCTCTCTTCTGATGATCCCTTGTCCTAAGCATGTCTACCCCTCACAGTTGTTGAAAGTTGCTTGTTTGTACCTTTTGCCATTCCTGGTCCAGTTTCACAAAATCCATCTTATCATCAATGTCTCAATATGACATTCACTTTTATGCACCATCTGTCCCTGGAAACTTCTTTCTCTTCAACTCCTATCTAGTCATAATTCTGTGCTTTCGACACTGAAAACTTAATAGGGCACCTTCCTGGAAAATCCAAACATGGTTTCTTATAAAAAGTCAAGAGTATACAGCCTCAGTCAGGATATCCCACCCATGTTCCCCTTTATTACTGCTACCTCCTAGCCCTCTCTACTGGCTGATTTTGTGTGTCAACTTGACATGAGCTGGAGTTATCACAGAGAAAGGAGCCTGCCTTGAGGAAATGCCTCCTTGATATCCAGCTGCAAAGCATTTTCTCAATTGGAGATCAAGGAGGGAAGGCCCATTGTGGGTGATGGTATCCCTGGGCTGGTAACCCTGGGTTTTATAAGAAAACAAGCTGAGCCAGGCAGTGGTGGCGCATGCCTTTAATCCCAGCACTTGGGAGGTAGAGACAGGCAGATTTCTGAGTTCAAGGCCAGCCTGGTCTACAAAGTGAGTTCCAGGACAGCCAGAGCTACACAGAGAAACCCTGTCTAGAAGGAAAAAAAAAAGAAAAAAGAAAAGAAAAGGAAAAAAAAGCAAGCAAGCAAGCAAGCAAGCTGAGCAAGCCAGGGGAAGCAAGCCAGTAAGGAACATCCCTTCCTGACCAGCTTGAGTGCCTGTGCTAACATCCTTTGGTGATGAACAGCAATGGGGAAGTGTAAGCTGAATCTTAAACAGGACACAGGTGGAACTGCAAAACCTACAGTTGCCACACTAAGGCTGACATAAGTAGTATCCCCAATAATTTGCAACTCAAGAACCTTGATCCACCAAAGTGGGTAGCCCCTTCCAAGGTAGCCCAGGTAGAAAAGGATCTTAGGGAGAAAGAGATTATATTTGCCTATCACCTTCCTCCTTGCTGGTGAGAATCCACCCTGTTTCTACCTCTGCTGCTATCAGCCTTTATGGAACTGGAACCCTGTTTCTTTGACCTTCTAACATGGCCTAAAGACCAGCAACTCTTCAGGAATCCTCCAGGGCTTCAGCACATGCTTGAGGCTCCTGAAGCATTCAGCTTCACTGATGGAGAGCTATCAGGTTCTCATCCTATCTGGTGTCCAATGACAACTGAGGAACTACTCAGCCTGTATCATGTAGGTCAACTTAATGATCCCTTTGCCATATATAGCCAATTTCATTCCTCTAGAGAGCCCTAACTAATATAATTTCCCCTCATCCTTCTAGATCCTTGCCAACTGCAGTCTCTGATCCTCCTTCCTTTTGAATCCACATTCAATTCACTTATCAGTGCTCTTCCCATCTAATTGGAGACCCAATTCTAAGTAAATGCAACTCTCCATTTCTAAACATTTAAGTATGGCTGGAGTGAAATACAGCTGTATTAGCCAGTTTCCTTTAAATTTATAATAAAATATTTCAAACATCTCCTCCTCTTATTGGGTACCCTACAACTCTCTTCTGGTCAATCTTTTGCACCGCTGTCCTGGGAAAATAAGTGAACTCATTCCTTTCTTCAAACCACCATCTTCTCCTTACTATTAACCTTCAAGACTCCCTCCTCGAGTTTAATGCAATGATTTAAAAGAAGGAACGCATGAGGCTAGCACTTGCAGGACCTCTTTAAAGGAAGAACACTTCCTCATCATTCAGCCAAACAAAAAATACTAAGGACCCAGTCTTTACTCTGAGGTACAGCTGTTTGGAAGAGACAGTTACTTCTCTCTCTCTCTCTCTCTCTCTCTCTCTCTCTCTCTCTCTCTCTCTCTTTCTTTCTCTTTCTCTCCCTCTCTCTATCTTTCCTTTTTTAACATAGTACATAATTGCTAAGAGGAAAAAAAAACTAGTTTTAACAGTCCTCAGGGGTGACAGCCGACAAATGTCATACATGTAGAATTATTTATTAATCACAACAAAGAAAACAAAGAAGTCAGCAAACCTTTCTGGATTGCTTACTCATCACAGGAGATGTGCATGTCTTCCCTTGCCTCTTAGGTAGCCAACAGATGACTGAAGTCCAAGGTGGGTGGAAAGAACCGAGTTCCTTCCCCCAATAGGTTCTCTGTACAGACCGGTCCAGGGAGACAAACAGAAGGAAGAATCTTGCTAGCTGGACAGTGGACCCAATCATGATTCACCACAGAAGCTGGGATTCTGAGTAGGTACCATCAATGGTACAATATTAGTATTTTAGCAAACACTGTCAGTTTTCAAAGTTGTTCCAAAGAAGAATCATCATTTAAATATGACCTTTAAGAAGTTTCACTTTTGATAAAATGTGAAAAGTTCATGGCTCGGGGGGGGGGGTGAGACTCATTAATCCATTGGAATTGTTGAGACATAGACCTCTTGAGAATTTGAAGAGAAAAAAAATTAAAAAGTACTATGAGAATGATCTAATTTTTCAAAGCCCCTTCTGTGCTCTGACTAGATTCCCAAGTTGCTCTCTGAAAAGTTGATGATCAGGTTAAGTTTGGAAAGACTGACATGCTTTCTTCTTGGGCTTTGCAAGTATGCTGGAGATGCTCAGAGGTCCTACAATGCAGAAACATGCCTTAACTCATTAGGCTACACATAGCATCCCCAGTCCTACCCAACAATCTCTTCTGTTTCCACCTTGAAGACCTTGAAGCATGTAAATGTTCCATAAAGTTGGGCCTAACTTTCCCAATTTTTTGCATTGATGAAATAGATTCTAAGACACACAGACATATCACTAATTTTGCAGCAGTTAAGAACAAGCCTCTATGCCACTGCAAAGGAGAAACTCCTAAGTGGTTAGAGTGCTCCAACTCTGTCCAATTATAGCCTCCCCATCTTACACAACACAGTCACTCACTGTTGATGGTTTATACTGATCTCTAGGCATAGCTGTCAGTAGCTTTGTAGACTAAGTGAATTGAAGAGGAAAGACCTACCCCAGAAATTAGACCAATTAGAGAAGAGAAAGTGAGCTGAGTGTTACCATTCTACTCCATGTGCTTCTTTGAAGTAATTTCTGGTTTCCTTGGAGGCTCAGTTATGTCATGTGATGGTTTGCTGAAGTAGACACAGGTGAGATGTTTTGCTGAAGCAGACAGGTGAGAGGATGTTTTGCTGAAGCAGACAATGGAAGAATGTCTTGCTAAAGCAGATATATGAAAGGTGGCATGACAATTGGGAAGAGTATGAATATAACACCATATACAGTATGACAAGGCTCTAGAATCAGTTCACCTTACACCAAGTAGCTCATCTTCGCTTGTTGTGACTCACCAAAAATTTCCTGTAATATTTCAGTTGCTCTGCTTTTGTGGACTTGTGCCAACAGACAGGGTTTCTTCATGGTATCTTCTGGATCGAGCTGCCACTGCTGATTCATATTTGGTGTTTTACTAGTGAACTGGACTGCTCACGACTGAAGATTGGAATGGCCCCAAAGAACTATTTCTAAACAGGTCCACAAGCCCATTTCCTATTAACCTTTCTTCTCCCCTACCTCTCTGGGGTAGTTGGCTAGAAGGGAGGTTGAAGTGTTGAAGAACTGCAATGAAGTAGGTTTTGAAAACTCTAAGCTTGCACTTCTTGACTGTGGATGCACAATGACCAACTGCCTCAAGGTCCTGCCACCATACCTCCTCGGTCATGATGGACTGTGTTCTGCAACTGTAGCCACAATACAAGTAACTGATAGCTGTCATGCTCTAAAGAAGCTGGGATGCAAGTTTATATTTGAGGATCAGCCTTAAACTAAGTTGTAAGCTTTGCACTATGGATTTCTCTAGGTCGTTGTCATCATAGTCATCATCATCACCTATCATCATCACCACCATCATCACCATCACCATCATTTGCTTTGTATCAGCTCCTATGCCCAAACATCTGTGCATCCTGCTCTCGTTCCTGCAACTGCCTAGAGAGAGAGAGATCTCAGATAACCAACTCTATTCTATACACAGCAAAGCCTAGTTCATCATGCCCATGGTCTCCCAGCAAGAAAATAATCTTGGCAGGTAGGCTAATAGTGCCAAGCAAGTTGCCCCAAAGACACAGCTTCAGTCCTGACCAGACGGTAATTTTACCCTGAGTTAAACAACTACCAGGACTGAATAATACAGACTACTCACAATCATCAGTGACCAAAACCTATTTGGTCTTTAATTTTTATTCTGGAAACAACCCCTGAGATGAAGCCAGAGGTCCCATAAGTGCACTTTAGGAAAGAGTGATATGGATATAAGGAGGGGGTCTGAGGTCTACCTAGGAACCTATGAAAGAAAAGGCAGAATTGGGGTTAGAACTTTCATGGTGGGGTGAGAAGACACACAGGGCCCTGAGCCAAGGGTTGTTTTCTCAGCTGGACTGTGTGCCAGGACACAGGGCATCTCTCCTTCTCTTTAACGCCTCCTTCTCCTCCCAGAAACTGCAGAGCAGTCAGCATGATTAAGACACTCTAACCAATAAAGGCAGCATTGACTGGCTCCTAAGGCTTCTCACAGGTGCTAATTACCTGAGCTGGCTCTGCCAGCTTCAATGGAAACCTTAGAAAAGCAGCCACGTACTCAACATCCTGTACCAAATGAGGTCTCTTGGTACTCAAACACTCTGCCCTACAGCGAAAGGACCCTACAGGGAATCTGCATCATTCAGGACAACAAGAGAGAACTTTTAGCCGTTTGGAAAACCTCTCTGGATGCCAGACTCATTTTTCCCTTGGCAGAGCCCAGTCATCGTGGTGAGTACATTCCTGTCCCTTGGAGACCCCCTCTCAAGTCTCACTGACGGCCCCATTACAGCAGGAGCCGACAGGCAAATGTAATAGTGCCACATTACTAACTCCTGCAGGATTTAATGCTTCTCTGAGTCTTGGGGTACTGGGTCTTGGCAATTCCCAATCTGCAAGCAGAACTTGGCTTTCAGTCTCTACTTTCACTGCTGTTTCTGTCATGAGGTGAGTCCCTCTGCAGACTTTGGCTCCTACTGCTGCGAGAGAGTCTACGGGTCTCCTATGCATGCCTACTGGAGCAGCTGTATTATCTGAGAGTCCCTGAACCTCAGCAGGCCATCTGCTGGGGGAAACTGGAAGGTCAGGCATTATATAAATAGGAAGGGAACTGAGGGCACAGGCAGGCACTTGGTCTCCTTGTCACTTCTGATAAATCACATCCTCTCTCACTTGCTCTCTCCTCTGCCTTCCCTATAGCAAAGCGATTATTGAGGAAGCACCTTCCAAAGCCTTGCAGAATAGAAAAGGACTCAGCTCAGGGCAGATGTTCTCCACTCTCGGGGCACGTCCGCCAAAAGTCTCTCTGTGCCTATGAAGCAGCAGCCCAGAAGCCTCCTGAGCTCCTGCACAGCTCTCACAAGGGCAAGAGCCCAGACCAGAAAGTGAGGAAAGGAAACAAACAAACAAACACGAACAAACCAGACCAATATCTATTTGCTTCTAAGATGGGGATGGGTGCTCTTGTAAAACTGTATAACACAGATTCCTGACTTATCCCTAGGTGGTTTATTTTACATGATTTGTGCCCTTCTTCAACCTTTATTTTGTAATGATCACTAAGCCTTCACTAGGAGAAGGTTGATTTCCTACCAAAATAATCCATTTCTGGCCAATATCACCCCCATGAATAACGTCCATGCTTACTGGCTTTCACCATCCTTCCACTTGCATAGTGAGGACCAGCAGGAGAGAGCATCCTCCTGCTTGCATATGTAGAGTCCCCCTTAGTCTACTGGGCCACTATGTTCAGTGTAGAGCAAGCCTCACCAGGAAATGGAACAGAATACAAATTAAAGCGGTTCGCTCCCCTTTCAAGGTGTGTCTGCTTGCACAGCTTGCAAGACAGCAAACAAGTCTGCAAATTAAATGTGGGAAACCAGGGAAGACTGTAACCCATCACAGGAAGAGAGAACAGGACCCTGACAGTCCAGCTAATGCCTGTAATCACAGTGATAAAGGCCTGCAAATGGCTTCATTCCACACTGTCACTCACAGCCCTAGCTGTGCCCTCACTCCTGACACCTACGGTGACCTTTGTGATGCTTGAGAAAACAGCTTCCCGCTGTGCGTTCTCTTATAGCACATCCAGATGGGGCAGTTTTGCTCCATTATTTGTGCCTGTAGAAGGAAAATGCCAACAGAAAGATTCATGATGATCCATCCCATCTCAGCAAAGCGTCTCTGATTTATTAGGGCATAAACTGCTGTACAAGCTGTGATGAGTCATGAATGTTCTGGAAGGCCTATGAACTCCAGGGGGAAATGCCCGGCATCACACTTCTGTGCACCTAATTTATTAGCAGTTTATGCCAACACAGCCTGCAAAACCTGCCAACCTCACAATCATGGCATCATTTTTGGGGAGGGGGGTGGGCATGGGAAAAGCATAGGAAAAGGTGTTCAACTAAGACAAATGACAGAAAATTACTGGCACACTGCATATAAGCATGAAGGCTTACAGTCTCCACAGGAGACCCATGGTCATGCTTTCTGGGGGAAAGGTGAAGGTGTGAGGGGTAGAGGAGACTTCCCCAGCTGTAAGATAGACAAATCTAACTGGATATTTTATTGCACCTGTGTTCGTTGGTCCTAGATGAACATGGGGAAGAGTGGATTAATTCCACTCGATTAATTCTAAATTTGGGGGATTTAGGATGGATTCAGAAGAACGTCTGTCACTCTAGAACAATCTCAATCTCTCTCTCTCTCTCTCTCTCTCTCTCTGTGTGTGTGTGTGTGTGTGTGTGTGTGTGTGTGTCCATCCTGAGGTTTACACCTATTTCTTTTCCTTTCATTCGTGTGTGTGTGTGTGTGTGTGTGTGTGTGTGTGTGTGTGTGTGACTTTAATTCAGTCCTAGCTTCCTTTGTCAAACATCATGAGAAGAATGAGATGGAGGATTCAGTGGCCACGAGAACATGCAGTGTTCTGATGTGATATTGAGCATTTGGCACTTTATGCACTGAGAAGATCACCTTTTGTCACTCTAGCCTTCATTTCCACAATGTCACCCAAGCACATGGCGTGTGTTGGAAATCTAGCAGGAGCAGGCATGGTCCAGACAAGGACTGGCAAGGTGATTGGCAGAGTCTGGTGCAATGATTTCAAGATGAAAGGGGTAGGCCAGCCAGCCAGACAGACTCAAGTTCTTTTCTAAGCATGGTGGCCTGCGAGTCTGTGCATAAGCAGCATAGTAGCACACCTCAGAAGCCAGTCCCGACCCTACCCTTATGGAGCTTGGGCTAAACCAAGGTTAAACATTCGGACGTTGCCATTAACAGACAATGCTCTGGGGAGAGCAATGTGGCTATTGAGAAATAAGGCAAAGGCATATAAGTCCAGCTGGATGTGGCGGGCAGGATGGAATGCCTGTGTGGAGCTGTTCTTGTGCCTGGGATAATAGAAGCCCTGCAAGGAGGAGAGAGGCTTAAGCAGATGCTTCAAGGAGAGAGCCTGCAGCTGGGAGCAGAAAGGAACCAGCTCTAACAAAATGGCTGAGATGCCTTCTCCTCTGCCAGAGGCTTGAAAGAGGGAATGCTGGCTTCCAGAAAGTGCTACAGTGAGGGCATTGCTGCTGCTGGGGCTCTACCCACTTCTGAAGGGGTACACCCTGCCACATGAGACTACCTTCAAAGAGCAAGAGAAAACATAAGTGGAATGCCAAAGCTAGGAGGCCAAAGGCTACAACGATGGGGTGAACAAGACACTTAAAGATTGTCTACTGCAGATGGAGATGTGTGTTCTGTAGGGGAGCACCACTGAACCCCAAGAGGATGGTTGTTGCAACATCCAGTTCAGAGTGAGGATTTCAGTGATCAATCATGAAACAATTCTGCTTTCATAAGCTGTAAAACAACAAAAGAGATCTGAGGGGGATACATGAGAGGTTGCATGTAAGGTACTTCCCCTCGGTGACTTGCAGGCTGTGTGGGACTCCTGTTGGAACAATGTCAGAGCTCAGGACTGAGTGATTTCCCATCTGTTCTATTGCCAAGAGAAACTTCAATAAGCCCTCCAGGTTCATTTGGACCTGTAGATGTTTAATGGGCCACTAGAACAGAGTGAAAAGGCTTGGCAACCATCTCCCTCTTGGCTATCTCACTTTTTAGGCCAAGTTCTATTAACTCTCATGAAGAATGCATATTGCCCAATGTAACCTTGGCTACGCTTATGCTCTTGCAACAACCAAAGCAACTTAAGCATATGGAGGTTTTTTTTTTTTTTTTGACAATACGACAGCCACCTGTTAGCCCCAAAGCTTTTGATCAGAGCATGATTTCATCATCGGTCAGTGGGCAGTGGTAGCAACCTTCTGCTCCTGAGCCCAGAAGCCTGGCCTGTCCACCTGGCTCTCATCTACTGCTTCTGTGCCTCATGTCCTCATGTCTCCCCAGACAGTTAGTACCTGAGTCTTTTTTTTTTTTAAGGTCCTCATTCCTACTGCTAAGTGGCTGAAATGATAAACCCACACCCTGCTATAGCCATCCTTGCAGGCTGGTGAAGAGATTTACATTTGCAAACACTGGAAGGATGAATAGGTTTTTAATTGAAAAGACAGTGACCCACCCCCACCCCACCTTGGTGCAAAGCAAATGTCAAGACAGAGTTCTGGGTACATTCACAGCCTGAGCAATATGCCTGTGTCAACACTGCCTGGGATGCTGACACTGTAATGAAACACAGAGAAAGGCCTAGAAGGCCTCCAGGCCCAATAGTGGAGCCCTTGAGCACATTATGCTTTTCTTCAGTCCTTGGGTATGAGACCCAGCACCCTAGCAGAACTGTTGGCAGCACTCCTAGTGCCTAGACTCTGCCAGGGAATAGGACTTGAAGAGTAAAGTCTGGGGATTACTCCTTGGTCACATGCTAATGGGTAATTGCAGATCACAGAGAATTGGAGACACTGCCTATTAAGGACATCCTTGTATAGCATCTCATTTGTCACTAACATTTTAGCCATTCTCTCCTGTGTTCAGGGGACTTGTTTTTTTTTTTTTTTTTTCATTGTTTCATGAGGCAAGTTGATATTCGATCTTAAACTCGAAGTGTTCCTTGAACACAACCAAATTAAACAGTCCTTTGGACTTTTGAGAAAGGGCGTGTTTTCTTTCATAATGCTATTTATGTTAACTTAGTTCCCCAAATTACACACGAATCTGCAGGTGCTTAGATGCTACATCTAAGATGCTGAGAGATCCTGCCCGAAGTTGGCTTTGATTGTTAAATAAAGTTGCTGATGGCCAACAGCTGGGCAGGGAGACAGACACAGAACCTTTAGGATTTCCAGGAAAAGGACTGAGGAAGAGCAAGAAAAGGGTTAGCCACCAAGCTGGGAAAGGAGTTCAGAACTAGGATATCATTCACTCCTCTACAGTAACATCAAATCCTGAAGTTCAAGGGTTCCAACTTTAAGTTTGAAAATGTTTATCAAAGAAGGGTCTTTTTCCTATAAGGAATAACTCATGAATGAATGCTACTAGGACTTCTGAAGCTGTGTCCGTGTAGCAAATAAGCTACCCCAGCCTGAAAGCAGAGGAAGGACTCAAAAGAGAGACGCAGACCTGTGGGTTGCCTCTGCTAACATGAATGAGTGAACTAGCCTTGGAATAAGAAGAGTTCATAAGAAGCATGTGGTTCATGTGTACACATTCATAAGTTCACATGTGGGCATGTACATACAGGTGTGTATATACATGCATTTTCATGCATGGAGGCCAGAGTTCAATGCCAGGTATTCCTCAGGATTATTTGTTGAGGCAGAATCTCTCACAGAACATGGAGCTCACTGACTCTGCTAGACTGGCTGGCAAGTGCTTTCCAGAAATCCATGTATCTCCATTTACCGCTGAGGTTACATGTGTAGCTTTTGATATGGGTGTGGGGCCCGACTCAGGTTCTCATTATTCAGCAGCAAATGCTTGGTGAGCTACCTCCTGCTCTCCAGAAACAGCTTTTCTGATGAGAGAAAATCTGCCTTTAGATCCAGAGACCTGACCATGGTTGTGGCCTTGGATTTCAATCCCCAAGCCTATGGGCAGATTCTTCTGAGAGAGGACTGAGCCAGAAAGAGGTGTCTAATGAGACCAACTGTTCAGACCCTGCTGGGGATAACACAGTTCTGGTATCCTTCATACCACTAGGCCATCCCTGAATCAAATGGCACAAAATATGATTGTCCTTCTATTCAAGAAAACTCAGTTTCACAGCTTTCAAGGCCTTCCTGTGTTTGTCTTGGGGCATGCGTTTTCACAGTAGGGGGATTTAGAACAGAGCTGCCTTTAATACCTACAGCCATCACAGGAGACACAAGAGTCCTCCTCATGTAATGGGAGGGACATGAGAAGATGCTTGCACTTTTTTTCCTGCTGTCTCACGTTGTGATGGAACAATCCCACACACAGCTTCTACATAGAGACATGTAGAATCCGAGGGGGCAACGCCCCTTGAATATTTCTCCAAAATGGCATCTATTTGGCCCAGTTTCCACAAACTAATGCATTATGGAAAAGGCTACTTCAAAGGAACATTCAAGCAAAATTTTGTTCTAACTCTGGGTACCAAGGACTTATAAAGAATCCATTTTATTCTCTATTCTCTTATTTGTTTATTTTTTTTAAAGAAAAGTTATCTATGGTTTCTTCAAAGTCAACTTGCATCATTAATCTGAAGCTTCCTGTCTATTGAGGACTTAAAAGAATCTCAAGTTCCCCTTTTTTAAAAATAAGAAAAAAATATCCCATTTTTTTTACCCCATTTCATCTACTATTGAAAAACAGAGTAATATCTCCAAAGGTATATTTTCCTGAATTATGTCTCTTCCATTTGCATCCTCCTCTCTCTAAATATTCATGTATCCATTCATATATTCATGATCCTTTCCCTGCACCTGCCCACTGACTTTTTCAGAAACTCATCTACTTGCTCATTCATCCAACTCAATTGAGTACTACTGCTGCAGCTTAGAAATCCAAGGGCAGTGACCTCATCCCCTTTGGCTTCCATCATTTCTTCCGATTGCTGGCAGTCCTTGCAGTATTATGTCTTACTAATTCTTTTGGGGAAAACCATTACATATTGGGATTAGTAAAGCTACTTTATACTTGGCCATTTATCCAGTATCTGAAGCTAAGGAAAATGGAATTTCTTGGAATTAAAAAGAAGTACCTCATAAAAAAAAATAACTTGGTGTTTCATTTCCAAAGTCTGTGACTATAAAGAAAACTTCTTGTTGAACAAGGAGGCAAGCCCCAAAGGACTGCGCTAAAGGACGGATGGAGGGCCAGAGAGATGAATGCGTTTCATGACCTTGAACTTACTCCATAGGCATAATTAGAACTCCTCTGAGAAGTCACCTAATTATGTAATATCCAGCAAAGTATGTGAGCATTTCATTTTGGCATTAAGTGGAATCTGTCAAAACTCCCTTTTAATTTAGGATTTCATATGTGAAGGGGAACAAGCAGGACAGGCCATTTCCATGGCAATGCTTTCTGATTAGTAACCCTAGCTCACGTGGAGGTGGAAGATACATCTTCCCCTTGAGGCATCTCTAGTGAAGATCATCCTTGTATATTATTGGGTGTCCCCATTGTCCTAGAGAACCACAGCTACAGGTTTATTGGTAATGTAGAGACAAGAAGAGATATCCCTTAACTAGGTGAGTATGTCCTTTACAATGCCTAGATGGGGAAGGCCACCTGGGCCCAGCAACAGAGGTTACAGCAGAAGCTCCAGGAGTTCTAGACCATACTGCTACCTTCACCTACCAATTATCCCAGGCTGCTTTTGCCTTCTAGCATGTGGTCTAGAAGTTTCCTCCACTTCACTGGCCTCCTGGAAGGAGCCATTTGCTCTGCCTCTTCTGTCACTAACAAGCATCCGCCATCCTCCCTTCCCACTGTAGGCCCAAGAAATGGTCTTGATGCTTTTCAAGAAATGTCTCAGTTGTGTCAAGACAGACACAGACATCCTTCAACCAGAGGACAATGCAGGGCACAAATAGCATCTATGTGTGCAGGAAGCTTACAAGACAGAATGTGACTCTGCCCAAAATATTCTGTAGGTACAATTAGACTCTCTTGAGACATCAACAAACTATGTAATATCCACAAAGCATAGGAGTGTATAAGTTTGACATTTAGATAGAATTTATCAAACTCCTTTTAAGTTAGGATTTCATACTGGAAGGGGAACAAATGGCAGAGGTCATCAGATTTTTTGAGATTTCAAAGGACAATGTCAGAACACGCAGATCTGTCTTTCTGAGTTCTCCCTTAGGACAAGAGGAAGTACTGGGGGGAGGGGGGGAGGATGGCTAGTTGGTGGCATTAGGCCATTGTGGACTTCTTGAATGGGCAGACTCTCTTCCCTGGCCACTCTTCATGGTCCTTTCCCAGGAAGTGCTACAGAATGTCACTTCTCAGGTCTTCAGTTGGCCCCTGGGATGAGAGACAGTGTGAAAGTTGATAGTATCTTCAATCTCATTTGGGATGTGAGGGGACTGTTTGAACCATGGTGTCTACCTCGTGCATATCTTTCTGCTATGTAGGATTCCATGCTGGGGATCCAGCTGGTGTTCATGAAAGAGTGAAGATAACTTTCTGCTCCCTGATTATGTAGGGTGACTGTGGTGATAACTGGGCTATGTTAAGGCAACTCCGAGGAATGGAAAGGCTCTATGTCCACAGACACAAAGGCCAATGCAAACTGGAGACAAGGAAGACAAGACAAGCTGCCTCGGCTGATGCCATCAACCACAAGAGATAACAGATGCAAGAAGAGGATGGCGGTGATGTGGCCATCTTCCTAGATACAGAAGCATGCCCCTCACTCCCCCATCACACTCCATCCTTGGGGTGCTGGTTCCAGGGCTGGTGTGCACATGTCGAGGAAAAGGCTCAGCCTTTGCACCTTATGCATCTCACAGATATGTCAGCTGGTATGAGTTATCCAACAGTGACCACATTTTGGGGAGAAATCATCCATTGATTTATCACAGGGGGCATAAATCATAAATGTATTTAGTTGTCTTCATCGCCTCTCTTGTCATCCTGCCCCTCTGAAGTGAAATTAAGAGGCAGATGTCTTATCTGGGATCAGTTCCAGATCCCATTTGTGTTTAAAAAGGAAAGCCAGGAAAGGGTTTCATACAAACCTTCCATCACAGGTTGATCAAAGTACTGCTGCTTTGAAGGCCAAGTCCCGTAGTAGCAGATAGCTTTGAAAGGTCCAGATATGCACGAGGTAGACACCATGGTTCAAACAGTCCCCTCACATCCCAAATGAGATTGAAGATACTAACAACTTCCACACTGTCTCTAAGACAAGCTACCCTCCCCACCCCCCCAACCCCCTCCCACACATATATCCTGTGGCTTCCAGCTTCTGAGGCCCACAGAGATTCCTGCACACAGGGGAGGTCCCAAATGCTATCTAAGAACAAAGACTGCTTAGCTGTAAATTTTAAAATGTAGGCTAGACCACAGCAAAGACAGAGAAGGATCCTTCCAGAAAGTTCTCAAGAGCTCATCTTAAACACTTGTACTTTCTCCACCCTCAAATTCCAAGGAGGTTTCTGGAAATCCTGCCTTGTTTTCCCCTTGCTTTCTTTCAAGACTCTTGCCTATTTTTCCTTCCTGCTTCCAAGTACAGAAAGATCCTGCCTGTGCTGTTGATGGTCCTCACAACAGAGAGGGGCAGGGTGCTAGCAAGGCTGTTTTGAGGATTGAAAGTCAGAGAGACTGAGCAGCTGGTTTAAGATCACAGAGTTGAGGGTGAAGTTGAACTCCAAGCTCAGCTTTACTGTTTTTCAGATGTAAGACTCTCTAACTCTTGGTTACTCTGCTGGGTTTCCTATGTACAGCAATACTAAGAAATCATTACCCTTTCTAGAGTCTTCGGAGTCCAATCATATATTCTACCAAGCTATTTATTGCCCATGAGGAAGACAACACATATGGTGAAAGTGTATGGTACAAAGAAAAGGGGTGGTCAGGAGGGGCTTTGTTGAAGGTGTAGATGGATATATATTTGAATATGCATATTAAAACACACAATTCAGAACGATGACTTACAAAACACTGAGGCAAGCTCTATAGCCATTACCCTGCCATGGCAGCTCTTCTCTGCCACTCAATCTTGTGGACACAGACAGAGAGCATCATCAAGTGTGCTGTCTATAAGAGGCACACTCACAGACCTCTATCCCAGACTGTACCCCATCCCATTTTCCTCATGCGTCTGGTAGCCAACTGTCAAATGTTTCATGATTTTTCTGCTTATTTTCAAGGGAACCCAAACTTTATAAGAAGAAAAGCTCCTAAAGGGTTGTTTCCTACATTGAGGGGAAAAGAAAGAAGCCTTGCTGTGGATGGAATAGGGAAATTACTCTATGCAGAGGAAACAGATTTCAGTAAGTGCTGCTTGGCTCATGCACACATCCTCCCCTTTGGAGTCCTGATCTGGAACAGTCCTCCTTTGAAATTCTAAAACCATCACATTTCATCCTGCCCCACCGAGGTACAAAATAAATCATGGAAAAGCAAAACTGGAGCGATCCAAATCTTAAAAGCCTCAGAATTTCTGCAGGTTGTGAGGGTCAAAATCATAGAAGGAAGAGTTGAAAGCCCCCAGATCTAGACTTCTGAAGCCGCAGGCTCCAGATGCTCACTCCCAGCTCGACCCACCTTCCCCAAAGCAGAGGGCACTTGGGAAATCTGCCTCAGAGCTCTGCCTGGCCCCCAGGAAGCTTCCTGGCCATTTAGCTAATCCACCCCTCCACATCTAGCATTCAGTTCAAATTCCAGCACCGATTTCCACATGGGCCTCTGTGCTTTCCAACAAGACTCATCGGGCCGCAGAATTCATGCCTGATCGTTAACATAAAGCTCATGCAAGTCCTCCAAAGAGGCCCCTTAGTCACCACCCACAGCTGTTTGCTTTCCGAGAGAGGAATCCCCAAGGAACAAGGAGACTAGAACAAAATCTATTTTTACTTTGTGGATGAGTGAACAATAGAGCAACTTCATTTTGATTGGGAAGATCCTGCAAAGGGCTGGGGAGGCTCTTGTGAGAGACTCTGGGCTCTAAGGAGGGTCTGAGAGGGGCCAGGCTTGAAGTGCTGGGCTATAGAGCTTCATATTTTCACCCTGCCCTAGAAGCCTGTTTCCTTCCCTCTGTTCATATGAATGATTAACATGAGGGTAGTTTGGTGGACAAGAGATTGGCCAAGATCATCTGGCATCAGGAAGCATCTGATTAATGCTGCTATCTATGAAGAAAGAATGCATGGTTTGGGTTATGGAGGCTATTGGATTTACCAAAATCCTACTCAAAAGAAGGAGGAGGAGGAG
>LR754405.1:44427-56611 GCA_902729485.2 Mus minutoides | reverse complement strand
CACCAAAAAATGCCACACCTTAGACCTTACCACTAGACAAAAATTAAATAATATTATTGCTTCTATTGTAATCAACACTTAATAATACCCAATTACAACTTTTCTTGAGCTAGCCTTATATAATTGTATCATGTTTCTGAAAGAAAATAGTTTCTAGAATATATTTCCCTCTTCTACTTATATCATTATAACAGTCTAAATCCTTGGCCTATACACAGTTGTTAGATCTGTTCTTTGTTCTTTATTTTTAATATAATATTTTATCAATGAGTTGAAGTTTTATACAATGTCTTTTGATCCGATTGAGCCTTCAATCCTCCACCTCTGACTTCTCCACCTCCTCCCCTCCTATCTCTCCCTCTCCCTCTCCCTCTCTCCCTCCCCCCTCTCTCTCCCTGCCCCCCTCCCGCCATACAGTCCAATTCATGTTGCCCATATACTCATGGGTGTAGGGACCACCCTGAGCATGGTTGACGACCAGAGCCCACATTCTTAAAGAAAACTGGCTCTTCCCCAGAAGCCATCAACTCCCACCACCCCCATAGCTCTTTGGGTTGGAGCTCATGAGCACCCCCTTCTAAGTGGTGATAGAATGCTGGATGCCTTTATTTTGTTCAGGTCCTCTATAGGCAACCACAGCTTCAGCGAGCTCGTGAGTGCAGCAGTCTGACTATATCCAGAAGATACTGTTTGCTCTTGTCCTTCCTACATCTGACTCTTACAATCTTACCATCCCTCATCTGTGAGGATCCTGAGCCTTGAGCAGGGATTCTGATATCGATGTCTGTCTAAGTTTTATTGCTGTGAAGAGACACCATGACCAAGGCAACTCTTATAAAGAAAAGGTTTCATTGGGGCTGGCTTACAATTTCAGAATTTCAGTCCATTATCATCATGGTGGGAATCATGGCAGCATTCAGGCAGACATGGTGCTGGAGACAGAGCTGAGAGGTCCCCATCTTGATCTGAAGGCAGCCAGGAGGAGACTGTCTTCCTCAGGCAGTCAGGAAGAGGGTCTGGAATTCTACACTAGGTGAAAGTTGAGCATAGAGATCTCAAAGCTCACACACAATGACTCGCTTCTTCTGTACCTATTCCAACAAGGCCACCCCTCTTAATAGTGCCACTCCCCATGGGCCAAGCATTCAAACCCATGAGTCTATGGGGGCCAAACCTATTTAAACCACCACAATGTCCCGTATGTAGTTGACTCCACTGAAACTGACTCTACATTTTGTTCAACTATGAGTTTCTGCATTAACCCCCATCCCCCACACAAACTTCTCTGATGAGCTTGAGAACTTCACTAATAACTGATTAGATTATCTTGTACCCATGTCTGAGCCAAAAGTCTGTTTAATATACACACATAGTCTACTGAGCCTTTGTGCTCCTACAAAGCTGTTAATATCCCTTTTCCTTTTGGGTTCTTTTCTTCTTAATAGCCATAACAAAAATAACATGTAACCTTTTGGAGCACAGTTTCACACACTGTGGGAGGACTTCCCTTAAGGAACTGAAACTTACCATTAATCATTAGTGCTATGGGAGGTCTTCTTCTTTAGTTTTTACAAGTTAGTCCTGCATTAATGCTGCAAGGCTGAAAATAAGGGAAAACGTGGCCCCTTGGGGCTGAAAACAGTCAATCTCTCCCCCCCCCCCAGGCTTTCTGTTTTCACCCATGGCAGATGGAAGATGGAGAGGACCCTGTCTGGGGAAGGGGCAAGTGAAATAGAAAGCACAACACATTTGCCAGTTACCACTAACACAGCCATCCAGGGAGGAAAATGACCTACACTCCATCCTAAAGTGCCGTGGGATATATACCTAACTAGCTACCGTTAACTAGTGTCTCAAGAAATGGATGGCATCATTCGTATGAACTCACAGGGACTGTGACATCACACCCAAGACCTGTGCAAGTTTAAACCAGACAAAAATCACAGCAGGGCAGAAGGGAAAGAGGTTACTAAGTCCTGTCCCTAATCAGAAGCTATTTGCAACTCCTAGGAAGAAAAAAAAGGAGTTTTTTTCAATGGGATGACACTGGGTATATCAACTACACTCTAAAACAGCAACAATGTCCAAGAACAATTGGCCAACACAATAGAAACTGAATGTTTTGTTTTGTTTGTAAACTGTTTTAAAAGAAACTAAATACTAGTAAAAAATAAAAAATGTAATATAGCTTAATTATAATATACTTATCAATTACCTATATGTATATTTGCATAATATACTATAGTATTACATATTGTTATATGTATTATATACATTTATATAACTATGAATTGTAGTAATGTAAGTTAATAATACTTATTTTTATAAAAAATGAAAATGTTTTAATAAAATATTAGTTTATAGTATAGAAAGAAATAGTACTATGTTGAAGGCTCATTGATGGGATCAATTTCTGAGAGATCAGAAATCTATCATCTTCATAATAGCCAGAAGCTGGAAAGAACCCAGATGTCCCTCAACAGAGGAATTGATACAGAAAATGTGGTACATTTACACAATGGAGTACTATTCTGCTATTTAAAAAATGAATTTATGAAATTCTTGGGCAAATGGATGTATCTGGAGGATATAATCCTTAGTGAGGCAACCCAATCACAAAAGAAGTCATTGGATGTGCGCTCACTGATAAGTGAATATTAGCCCAGAAACTTAGAATACCCAAGATACAATTTGCAAAACACAAGAAAATCAAGAAGGAAGACCAGCGTGTGGATACTTCATTCCTCCTTTGAATGGGAAACAAAATACCCATGAAAGGAGTTACAGAGACAAAGTTTAGAGCTAAGATGAAAGGATGGACCATCCAGAGACTACCCCACTAGGGGATCCATCCCATAATCAGTCACTAAACTCAGACACTATTGCATAGGACAGCAAGCATTTACTGAAGGGACCCTAATATAGCTGTCTCATACAGAAGTGGATGCTCACAGTCATCTATATGATGGAACACAGGGCCCACAATGGAGAAGCTAGAGATAGAACCCCAGGAGCTGAAGGGGTCTGCAACCCTATAAGAGGAACAACAATATGAACTAACCAGAACCTCCAGAGCTTGTGTCTCTAGCTGTATATGTAGCAGAAGATGGCCTAATCGGCCATCATTGGGAAGAAAGGCCCCTTGGTATTGCAATCTTTATATGCCTCAATACAGGGGAACGCCAGGGCCAAGAAGTGGGAGTGGTTGGGCAGGGGAGTGGGGGAGGGAACTTTGGGGATAGCATTTGAAATATAAATTAAGAAAATATCTAATAAAAAAATTGAAAGAAAAAAAAAGAAATCTATCATTATTGGTGGTAGTAGCAAGGTTGGTTTTAATAAGTAGAAGTTCATGCTGAAGGCCCCTTGCAGAACTTTCTTCCTCCTCCCAATGCCATTTTTCTCAGGAGCCTATTGTTCTGGTTTCAGAGTGGCAGGTGACAAATAACCGCTTTTTTCTCTTTCACTCTGTCCTGTGGTGATTGCTCTCTGGTAGGTCTTACTTAATAAATAACAAGAAAGCTTTTGAACTTGGTGTTTGTTACCATCCATTTACTCCTGACCTTTATTCTAAACCTCTCTGTTTCTGCTCAGACACCTCTGTCCCCACAAGCCACTATACAGATCACTGCTACACATAGGTGTAAAGACTCTTCTAACCAAAGCAGAAAACCAGATGTGTTACTCAAAGCTCTGTCTAATGGGGACTGTTGTCTCTCTCCACTGTCTCTCAAGGCCATGAAATAGAGACATACTGAATCTGCTGTGGAACAGGTACCAGCCTAACAATGCCATCTATTAGTGAAAGCTGGCCTTTACTTTCCTGAGTTATCTTATTAGAAAGAATATCACACAACTAAAAGTGTAAGCCTAGGGCAGTTTGCTGTGATAAGGGATGGTTCAGTGTGATACTTGCTTATGTAGCTAGCTGGCTTTAGCCCTGTCCTCATGCTTAACTCCAAATGTGAGTTTGAGTTTAGACAAACATAAGAGTTAATTTAATTCTACAGGTCTGATCAGAGGGACCTCCTGTGATGGGCAGGAAATTCCAAACCTACAGTTTTGCATCTGAGTGTGTCAACTGGACAAAAGCATGTTGTTCAACGAGATGTTCAACAAGATTCCCTGGCTGCTTCTAGTGGTTTTTGTGTTTTACTGTGTTGCATTGACTGTAAAACTTTAAAACTGCCCTTTTTGCAACTGATTGAAATTGTAAGTTTGTAGTGGTACCTTTAGTAACTTCTAGAAAGTTCTCAGCCATAGTACCTTTAAACATTCCCTTTATCTCATGATTCTCGTATTAAAAGTTCAACCACATATAAAGAGGAGCACACACAGTTGATCTGTCCTGTCTATTCTCTCAGAAGTTCCACTAATCTTTGCTGTTTTCCACTTCTGCTTTTCCTCTCTGGATTGGTTCCTAGCGAAGCTCTGCAGTGGTTTTTTTTTTTTAATTTTGTTTTGTTTGTTTTGTTTTGTTTTTGTTCTTTGGGTTTTTGTTTGTTTTGGGTTTTTTTTCTTCTTCTTTTCCACCCCTTTGGATTTTTTAATGTCTTAATTGTACACATTTGGCCATTAGATTAGTTCAATGATATTTATTTTTTAAGCAATTAAAGTATTTGTTTCTACAAATGCTGTTTGTACTTTTATAAATTTCTCAGATCCTAGCTCATCTATCAAAATATACTAATACACTTTGTACTCTATCCTAGAATTAAAGATGTGCTGTTTGGGATTATCTTCCTTTCTTACACAGGGCAGCTTAGGTCCTTGTGATTAGTGATTATTCCAACTATACATGTCTCTTATAACCTGGAATGCTACAAAACAAACAAACAAACAAAATACACTGATGCTTGCTTTAGAGTTGTGCTGTTATAAAAATAATTTTTTTCTATCTAAACACACTTAAATTCTCAAATTCCACTTTTGGCCATGATGTTAGCATGGTTTTTATTTCCCTGAATATTAAGGTATGGGATGGGTCATTTTTATTTATTCAAAAGGAAGAGGAGGCAACCTTCTGCCTAGTGAGCATGGAAAGGGAACAAGCCTCTGAGGGCCCAGCTATACAAGTGACACAGCTCATTACAGTGTCCTTGCAGTTGGCCTCCAGGATGCTCTCTGCTCTTCCTAGTGTTTCATAATCACACACACACACACACACACACACACACACACACATACATAAGCACACACACTCACATACATACATACATACATACATACATACATAGCACACATACAGACACACACACTACTTACACACTCACACACATAGACACACTAGACACATATGCGCACACACACAGTCTCTCACACACTATCACACACACTCACATGTGCACATACTCACACACAAACAGACATACTCACACACAGAAGACACATGCACACACACATACTCACGCTCTCTCACACACACACAACACACATTCATAAACAGAGATGTACTCACATACACACACACACTCATACACATACATAAGCACACACACACTACTGACACACTCACACACTCATACACATAGACACACTAGACACATATGCACCCACACAGTCTCACACAGTCTCACACATAATCACATGTGCACACACTCACATACAAACAGACATACACACACACACACACATGCACATAAGACACATGCACATACACATACTCACACACTCTTACATACACACAACACAATACATAAACACACACAGATGGTACTCATACACACACACACACACACACACACACACACACACTTACAATCAGCCCTCATGTTCTCTCATTATGTGTTTAATTCTTTTGAGGAAAACTATTAGTTTGGAGTGTTCTCTGCTAACTTCCAAGGTCTGCATATTCGTCACGTCTTGTTAGAGAATGAAAGCAATTCAAGAGTATTTCTAGTCTCACTGAAGACAGCTGGCCTAGACATCTATCCCTTCCTTTCTCTAGGAACTTCTATTTATCTTCTCTTCAACTTGTCCGTGTCTCACAATGACCACATCTCAGAATTATTGTCCATTGGGAATTATCCTGTAAAGGATAAGAGCAACAAAGATAAAAGCATTTACTACAGATAGGTATATTTTTCTTCCAAAACAAGATGTGGAGCTACACAGCCTAGGTCCCTGAAGCTGCTAGAGAATAAGTAGGCATTTCCCCCTGATCTTAAACTCGGTGCTCAGTTTCAGTTGGCAAAATGATTACAAGTCAGCAACTGCTCCAGGGAATTAGCACAATTGACAAGCAAAGAAAGGGAAATTTTTATAAGCAATGGGAAAACAGGGCTGAGTGAACCAACTTCACTCCTTTTATTAAGAAGTTTCAAATGATGTTTATTTTATTTTATATGTAGAGTATTTTGCCTGCATGCATGTATGTGTACCACATGTGGGCTGGTGCCTTCAGAGCCCCTGGAACTAGAATTACATATGGTTTGTGAGTTGCCATGAGGTTGCTAGGTACCAAACCCAGGTCCTCTGCAAGAGCAACACGCTGCTCATAAAATAGCTTTATTGTAATGAACTCTCACATAAAAACATCACACAGAGAGATTAAGGAAAACACTGAAACCCTTGCCCAGTCCCAGGCTCTATGCATCTCAGTGAATGAACTCCTGGATAGTTAGATTGGCTTGCACTTCTCTTAGGATACCTTTGTTATCAATAACATTGTTATGAATTTAACCAGCAGTAAAAAGAGAAAAGAAAGAGATAACAGAGTCGAAACTACAAGAAAACAAACAGAAACAAAACATCTTTGTATCTTTTTCAAGGCTCCTGTGTCCTTTTGCCTGCATCTCGTTCTCCCTCCTCCCCTAATGCTGACTCTGTCTTTACATGGACCCTTTTAATACTTGGTTTTTAGACTCTGTTGACAGCATTCACCTGAAAGCTCCACTCTTCATCCCTTGTTGCTAGGATGACGGCTACAGCTGCCCACTCCCTGGCTTAAGCATTCAGCAGTTCTCAAGGATTTGTCTGATACACCCAGCTATTCTTCTTCTGCCTCTTTTAATGGATTGTTTCTCCCTCCTTCTTCTTTAAGGTTTTCATTGCCCCTGACACTAGTTATCTCTGAGTGACTCCTCTCTCTCTGTCTCTCTCTCCATCTGTCTCTCTCTCTCTCTGTCTCTCTGTCTCTCTGTCTCTGTCTCTGTCTCTGTCTCTCTCTCTCTCTCTCTCTCTCTCTCTCTCTCTCTCTATATATATATATATATATATATATATATATATATATATATATATATTGGAAAATTAGAGGATAAAAGAAATTTTCTAGAATTCACAACATGGGCTGGGGATTAGCTCATCTTTACATGAGCCTAGTTTTATTTTTAAGAAAATAGTAATTCCATTTGGATATTGGCCTTTGGGTTTTTTTTTTAATGCAAGTAGTGGGCCATTAAATATGGAGATTCCTCTTTTTAATTATTCCCAGGCCAAATACATCCCACGAAGTAGGTGATCTGTCCTGATTTCTTTTTGTTATGTTAAATAAATATACACATTCATTCTTTTGAAGATTACTTATTACAAAAACTGGTTTGATTCTTAAAATCCAGATCCGTTTCATCTTAATTTATTTTCTTTCCTTGGAGAGCAGACACAGCTTGAACAGAGTTTGACTTCAGCGTTTTACATTCATACTCATCCCTTGTAAAAGTGCAAAGAGTCTGCGTGCTGAAACAAATGCTCCTTTGAGTGCACAATTGATTAACCAATTCTCAAATAATTAACATTTTCAGATTTTGCATGTGCATTTGTTGCTCATTTGACCATATAATAATTAATTAGCCTTAATTATAATGGATTACATCTCCAAGTCTTGCACACAGATTCTAGCAGAATGACGGAATTTTCCATCACTTTTTATATTTTAGCTAAGTAGACAAGCCCTCGCAAGCAAAGCATGTGATTTTTTTAAGGTGGGAACTTTTCACTCCTGTGGAAGTTGACATTTTGATTAATGAAGTGTTACAATTGTTTTTAATGTATTTATTTGGTGGTGCATACAGCAAAATTAATCCTGATAGATGAAATGCGTTTAAAGCTTGCTTACAAAATGAATTGTGTCTCCAAGCTAATAGAGTTATAAATGAACAGAAGAAGAAAAAAAAATGAAGAAGACTTTAAAAATGAGTCAAGTGAGAATAAATGCCAGATTAAAAAGCAATTTACTGTGTGTGTCTCGAGAGCCAAAGAGAACTCGGCTGCAAAGAATGTGACTTACGGACTTAGCGAGCCGCTGAATTACAAGTGTGAGACAGTCACAAGGGTGGACTCGGGTTTCCCGCCTGTGCTTCTGTGTGCAGAGCTGAAAAGCAAAAGCTGAAACCGCGTCCTGAGAGATACTCTAGAGGCAACTCATCCATGCCCTTTCATCAGTAATTACTGGATGCCATGGTGCAGCCTGAACATCGGGGAAGTAGGATCTAGGAACAAGGAGGCTCAGTCACCAAAAAAAGCAACAGAGAGCCTTCCAGGGGGAAAGAAAGCAATGGAGAGCCTTCCAGGAGGAAAAACAACAAAAAAGACGCTGCTCCTCACGGGAGCTTCCTCTCACCTCACTTCTGGGTTCTGAAAACAGTGTAGACCCATTCGAAGGTTCAAGCACACACCAGACACTTGTCTACAACATTAGGTATAAAAGGCAACCCTTCCCCCCACTTTACAAACAGCACCCTGAGTTCATATAGACATTCTTTTCAATGTTCTCAAGATGTATAAACAGCCCTGTTCTCTGTTTAGGGGAAAGGGGGGACCAACCATTCAGGGCTTTTCCTATGGCATCCTGCAGGCTGCAGAGGGGGCTGCAGAGTCACAAGTTCTGATAACATCTCTAACCACTTGTTGGACCCTAGGCAACTTAAGAAATCTGTCGCCCTAAAGAAGCTAAGAAATCTCTGTGTATTCAGTTATTTCATCTTTAAATATAGATTAATAAAATGTTATTGCCTTGGCAGTGTTGATGCCTGGGCTCTCCCTCAAGCTTGCTGTGTAGCCAGTATACTAGTCTGCTGCCCCTTTGCTGTGATAAGACATGGCCAAGAGTAACGTGGAGAAGGAAGGATTTTTTTTTTTATCCTTTGCTTTCAAATGACAGCCCAATATCCAAGGAACCTGAGAGCAAGAACAGAAGCTGAGTCCATGGCTGAATACTGTCCCCTCATTTACTCTCAAGCTCACGGTCAGATCCCTTTCTTCTACAGTCCAGGTAACTGCCCATCATGGGCTGGTCTCTCCTATATCAATTAGTGGTCAAGAAAATGCACAAGTCCACAGAACAATCAAATGGAAACAGTTTTTCAGTTGAGGTTCCTTCTTGCAGAAGTGTCATGTTACAAACAAAACCAAGCAGAACAGCCAATGGTGACTGTACTTCCCTATTCCCAAGGCTCTACGGTGGCAGTTTTGTGTCACCACATCCAGCCCTATTTATTTTTCATCTTCCTAGACTCTTAAAATACGTGGGAAGTATGGAGAGATGGCTCAATGGTTAAAATACGTGGGAAGTATGGAGAGATGGCTCAATGGTTAAGAGCAGGGGCTGCTCTTTCAGAGGGCCTAGGTTCAATTCCCAGCACCCACATGGCAGCTCACAACTGTCTGTAACGCCAGTTCTAGAGGCTCTGACACCCTCATATATGCAGGCAAAAAAATAATAATAAAAAAACCCACCAATGCACAGGAAATAAAAGTAAATTTAAAAACTTTAAAGATACACAGAAGCAGATATATGTGTTGTTTATGGACAATAATTTCTATGTTCAAAAATTTCAAAAGAGAGGTGGAGAGATGGCTCAGTGGTTAAGAGCACTGACTACTCTGCCAGAGGTCCTGAGTTCAATTCCCAGCACAACCGTCTGTAATGGGATCAGATGCTCTCTTCTGGTGTAACTGAAGATAGCAACAGTATATGCACATAAAATAAATAAATAAATCTTAAAAAAAAAAAAGTTCCTGAGAGTAGGTGACCAAAAAACATTTTCTTAATAAACAAGTGACTATATTAAAGTACATATCATACTTTTACATGTATAATATTCAATAAATCAATAACAAGAATAAAAGAACATACATGTATTGGTATAATAGAGAAGCTACATTAGATACACCCCTAAGAAACTAAGAACCCCAGATAATATCAGATGACTTAATGGAGATGTGGAAGCAACCAGGACATGAAGAAGCTGGTATATAAAAATAAAAGCCACATAAACAAAATTTGTTCTGCACATCCTTGAACCCTGTCAGAGCTTGACCAGTGCAGACAACTGTGAGGAAAGAGCCAAACACCCGGGATCACCAAGGAAACCTAAGAAACAAGCGAGCAAACAAACAACCTAAAGTTTGAGGTGTTGAAAGTAACTAGAGTCTGAGAGGTGAAGCTTCCAGCGAAAGATGCACCCCAGATGTGGGCTCAATGTTCAGTGGACTCCATTGGGCACCTATAAGGAAGCCACTGGAGCATTCTCTGGATGGGGGAAGAATCAAAGCCAGCACTGAAGCTCAGGATTAACGAGGCAGAAAGACTCTGAGCGAGCAGCTAGGACATTAAGATGATCACACTATCGGGCCCATGGTGGGGGCAGCAAGCCAGGGCAAAGAAAATCTTACACCAAAGGATCCAGCTTCAAGGTCCTGCACATCCTATCTTATTTCCATTTATTTACTTTGTGTGTGTGTGTGTGTGTGTGTGTGTGTGTGTGTGTGTGTGTGTGAGAGAGAGAGAGAGAGAGAGAGAGAGAGATTCATGTTCAAGTGTTGTCACAATGTTCTTCTGGAACTCAGAGGACAGCTCACAGGTATACACCCTCTCCTCCTATTGTATGAATCCCAGGGTTAAATTCTGGTCATCAGACTCAAGAGTGACTACCTTTCCCCACTGAGCTGACTTGCAGTCCTTACATCCTTTTTTCTTATTATTTTAGATTTATGTGTACTGGTATTTTGCCCCCATGTCTGTTTGTGCATTACATGAGCCTGGTGCCCATGGAAGCCAAATTGCCGGGAGTCACAGGCAGCCCCTCAGCAGGACCAGTGTGTAATCTCAACCATCACGCCACAGCTTCAGCCCCCTTATGTCCTATTTTAATTAGGTGACATATTTTTATATTTAAAACTGCTTGCAGTGTCTTGATAAAGACACTCCTTCCCATGAAACTATGATCTAGGTACTTACAGTTGTTCATGTGTAGCACCCATTATTTAATTCAGTGCTTTCCATACATCCCAGAAATGATAAAAAGCAATAGCAATAGAAAAAGATAGCAGAACCATATACACATCATGACTCCTGAGCACACACACATGTCACACACACAAATAATAAAAAAATAAATATGCATCAAGAAAAGGGTGATATCCATGGAAATGGAGATTTTTTTAACCAAACTGATAGCAACATAAAATACATTGAAATTTTTCTAATCATGTGTCCTAGAGTCCCATAAGTATAAAGGAAATATAGTAATTATGTGAAAAGCAACATTTTAATTGTAACGAATTTCCCAAAATTAGCAAAAGACATCAATCTACAGATTCAGAGAATTTTCTGGATTAAGCAGCGTTAATAGAATTATTCCTCACCACTTCAGGTTTTTTTTTTAATTTTTAATTAAAATATAACTACATTCATTTCCCCTTACCATTCCCGTGCCTCATCCTTAAACTTATAGCCTCTTTTTCTTTGATTATTATTGTTACGTGCACAGATGTGAACAAATATATATATACAACCTGCTGAGTCCATTATCGTTGAATGCGTAGATAGGCTCTCAAAGTCACTAGTCACTCGGTAGTTCTTTGTCTAAGGGTGGGATCCTGTGAGATTTCCCCTTCCCAGTTAAGGTGTCTGTTGATACTGTCTGTCCTCATTCAGATCTCAGTTATGCAGCCCTTTCTAAGAGAGCCAGTAACATAGTAGAATTATGGGCATTTCAGCTTTATTTTGTTTTTTAATCCTGGGCCTAGGAGTCCAACTTGGGCGTATGGCATTTGCCTCATGTGTCCAAGTTTCCAGACTTAATGCCCTGTGCTTCAAAATATGAGGGGGAGAAAAAGTAAAGTAAATGCTAAAAGCTGAAGCATGAAATCTTTAAACAGAGAGGGGAGCAGGGATACCTGGCTTTCTTTAAAGAAGAAATAATAAGCATGATAATTATATCCTCAGCAGTGGCCATGGGAG